>JAZARR010000212.1:4425000-5025000 GCA_037389465.1 Baylisascaris procyonis | reverse complement strand
GAATTATATGAACAATGATAAATTACTTTAAATCATCACGTGATAAAATTTCAGCTCGAAAAATTAGGTTTTAGATTCAGCACAAATAGCATAAAACTATTTCTCCATCTTCCTCGTTTCCCAGTACTATTTCAACACTTCGATTTTGACTCACGTAAGCTTCACATACAAGGCTCAACATAAAATTTGGGGTAATTTTTGAGCTGGAATTTGGTTGATGGTATTTTAAGAAAATGAGCCAATTCACAACAATGAAAGATGACAAAGATTTCTGAAACAATCTAGTCCGCGGAGAAAAACTTAACTTTTAAAAATTAGTCGGCTAAAATAGCACGTCACAATTTGTATAATAAAGCTGGCGTAAAAACTTTCCCTTCTGATCATATCGACTTAGTAGTGAATTTAAGAGGGGAGCAAAAACACAAGCATTTGCCAGTAAATACGAACAAACATCCATAAGTGAGTTAGAAAATTTTTGAGACATATGTTACGAATATAATGAAATCACAGGTAGGTGAAAATGTCCAATTTGAGTGAAAAAAAAGTAGAATAAAGTTTAGGAAAATGGCGATGAGAACAAAAAGAGAAATTTGCTAATCACATAGTAAATGCAATCGAGATGCAATGCACTTTCTGAAAGATTTATTAGCATATCTCTAGTTTGTTCAATTATTGCTCAACAATTGAGAAACGGACAGAAATGAAGAGAGATTGTTGGAAGAAAACAAGCGGAGCTCCTTAGAGCGTAATGGATGAATAGCGCTGCGTGGGTTTCCAACATATGGACATCTACATGATTTTTAGGAGTGCGGTTTCATCTACTCAGTGCATCCATCTATCGGTTACTTGGTATCAAGCAGAACTTCGATAACGTTAGCAATGCCGCAATGGCATCACAAACAAAACGATACCAGATCAAGTTGTTAGCCGAATGCTTCACACCATATCCTCTCGAATTTTTTGATCTTTTCCTGTTTTAAAGATTTTCACGTTCGTCATTAAATAGAATGCTCCACTGCATACTCTTGATGTTAATATATCGCTGCCTTGCGCTCATAGCAAATTGTGTAAAACGCTGAAGAGATAGCCGTAAATAACGTGACTAAATTGGTTCTAGGACACATCCTCGAAGGGGACTAAATCATGAGCTGTTTTCGAGATCAGTTCATTCACAACTAAGAAAATCATCAATTTCGATCTTGCAAGACGCTAAAATGCCATCCTTTTTAGTATCTACAACTCCATCCTCTAGCCCAACTTGCTTAATGGTTAATATCGAGAATATCAAATCGAAAATCCAGCTTTTCTTGCACTTTTCTTTTTTGAATCAACGAGCCATTAGTGTCGTTTTATAAACATTGAAGGAAAGAATCGATTTTATGAATGGTATTCACGAAGATGATTCAATATAGTATTACAGCATTACCTGTAAGCATGGTTTACCGTGTGCATGACCAATCATCACGATACTACTGAAGTTTGCCTCGTTTCACGCATGGACAACAGTGTAAGCAAGGTGCATTGTATGAGCCACTTTCGTTGGCTCTCCCATCTCAGCAAGCCCTCTCAGCATTTCCGCAGTTTAAGTTTACTTTGGGCATAATGGATCCAGGAATGGATATCTGCACCGATCAGTGCCGATTAGCGAAGAAAAAATTCAAAAAGAAGAAGGTAACAGACCATATACGCTTCAACACTTTATTCCCTCTGTAGCCGATCAACTTGCCTTATAAATTCCAGGTTTGCCTACATACTATAAACAAAATTAGACGATAAAAGATAGCTCAAAAATGTTTTTCAAAGGTTTACAACGTAAACGAGATATTCATTCAAACGTTCAATAAACCTAACTTTTCTCAGCACTAATTGTTAGAGCTCGTTAAAATAAACCAAAGTTCGCCGATTCACAAACAAAATGCAAATTATTCCCACAAAAAATTGATGCAAAATTCCTATAAGGTTCACTGAAAATACTAATAAAGAAAATTGTTTTTAATAAAAACTTTACAAAATCCAGCGTAGACAATTGACAGCCTGTTGGATCAACCATAAACCTGATTTCTTTATTGAAAATGCTGATTCCGACACCTATCGAAATGAAATCGAGAAATTTTATTACTATAAGCAAAAAAAGAGATCAGTGAATTGCTAATTAAAAGAACGGCAGGTAGGACAATTACACTTTGCTAAAGTAACATTGAGGAAACGTCAATGAGCCAAAGTGTTGAGCAAAACTTTTCTTGCAACAATAAGAAATAACTATTTGTTAATGAGCAAATATCGTCTCTTTTAAATGTTTAGACTGCAATAAAGAGTATATGAGAATCCATCCTCTCTACCTATGTATCAATTAGCCTCGCAAAGATTTTAATCCATAAAAGATTCGTTTTTTTTTTGCGTTTCAACTAAGAATCTGATCGGTCGAAAAATGCATAGAAATTCTTTGCCAAATTCAAATGTCTACATCTCTTTTCGAAGTTGATGGATTATCGTCACACCAGGCATTGCATATAAGCTCATGACGTACGTTATATTATCTAAATTTCACAAATCCGTGTTTAGTGGTTCAACGAAGAAGAGAAATATCCGCATAAATACGATATCGTCATGATGCGCTCTACACATTCAAATTTTTGAAAACGCAAAAATTGATGTAATTCGGAGACATTTTCTTATAGATTGTTCAACTGAAGCTATTTGGAACTTCTCCTTAAATAAAGTGATATGAGAAAATTTCTTTGGAACGATAAAAATTAAAAATCATGCTCTACCATTTCATGATTTTTAGTACCTCCTCCATATCATTTTTTCTAGAGTTTTCTTGTAACAGTGTTGTATGGCTAACAGATATTACATTGCTAATTCAGACCAAACGATTTGCTCGAAAGCTTGCCAAAAATTCAAAAAAAAGCACCTGCTATATCAGTGGAAAAAAGTTTTTAAAAGCGAACATGCCGTATCAGCACTGAAGAAGTGAATCCTCGTACTCGTTTGTTCGCTAACCCCATCGAAAACCTTGTATGAACCACCTTTTTCAGAGCAAAAAAAAAGATAGCGGGTAAATTTAAACTTCGTGACAGTACCATTGCACAGAAAACGCATGAAAAGTTTTAGCACTAAAACTATGACCATCAATTCCTCAACACGTACACAGATTCAGGTCATTCATTATACAAATACATAGCGTACGATGTACGTTAAGGACTGACCTTAAGTGGGCTAACTTAATTAAGCTGATCAAAGCAATATTATAGGAATTAAGGAAATGTGAGAGTGTTAACGAAACGGAAAGTGTCGTAGAACGGTTTGCCAATTGAGCCTGGATCGGAAAAAAAAAGGAAACTGGAGATCGTAGTTAGCTAAAATCGGTTGGACGAAGCGCGATGTGCGCCCACACAAGTTTTGCTTTGTTAATCAATAGAGCTGCTTGCGCGAGAAGCACGAACACGAGTCAAGAGCGAGCAAGCAAGCGTCTGCGTTAGGCGGCCACAGCGAACCCCGACCGCACCTCGTCGAGAGTCGCTGTGGCCGGCCACATGATTCCCATCCCGATCCTGCAAGTGGCCGTCCTATGTTATTCTCTTTTATGGATAGCAACCATATTCCACAACAATACTAACTAATAAAAAGCTTTGTTGCTATGTTTATATGACGGTGCAGTGAAAGTAAGAAAATATTTCAAAATAGCGCTTAACAAGTAAAGATGGCTGTAGTGTTGTTGTTGTGCTTTGTATCACTTCCTATATGAGCAGTTGGAACAATATCGCTTATGCGCTCTCCTTTGGTGGTGATGCGTTACATTCAGATCCCATATGAAACTAAAGATTCGTATACGCAAATTTGCCACGTAATGAAAACAAATAAAGATCTAGATCTTTAAGTGCTGGTTTTTCTTTCAAAACGAAAATTCGTCATCCGAATTTAAAAATCGACACAAAAAAAGTTTGATGCAGAAGCCGAAGCTACTATAAACGAGACAGGCCTGAAAGAGTGGTGGAAGAGTAGGACGGGATGATACGAAGAAGGAGGGGATTAATGAAGTTGAGAGGCATTTATATGAGCCGAAAATTTGAGTGCAAGAGTGCGTTGTTAAAAATTTTCTACGCGCTAAAAACACATGAAATATCTTAATGCAAATTCGATGAAAACTGCATAAGAAAAATGGAATCCAACAAAAACTCTAAAAGTACTCGTGAAAAAATAATTTAGAAAGCGACTCTTCAACGCCTTGCTAACTAAAATGCTTTATACGACTTCAAATGTTGAAAAGAGATTTTACAGGTGGCATAATTTATAGGCCTCTCATCCTAAAGAATTTTCAAGTAAAAGTATAGAAAATTATGAAACAGATCCTTCGAGTTCTATCTGACCAACATATCCCCCACTTAGCCCTCCCCCGGCTTTCGCACCTTGCTCCGCCGATGACACAGATTGAACATATAGCCTTTTTACCAGTCGCAATTTCCAATCCAAAAAAAAAAAACTCATGTATTTGCAAAATCCACTGCAATATCATATGTAATAGCGATTTGCTGCTTAAATGATTTGTCTACCTTAGCGATCACTCGAAAATTTCTCACGATTAGTGGGCAAATTCAATGAACACATCAACTTTATGCGTAATTCGCTGATGAACGCTAATGGGATGTAATCTAATAGGATTTAAATTGCACAAAATGGGCCGGAATGCGACGATATACTAGAGTGGGAAAATAAGGATGCATAACGATATGTCTGTTGAAGCGGTCTTAATGATCATGCAACTAAAAAATCTAAATTTATAGTTCACATTCCACTATCGATTGGATTTGACGACGATAATAGAAGCTAGTATTTAATATCACCTTGCGAATAGGCTAGCCGATCAACAACAACTTTATAAGTATTCTCAAATAGCGACAAGGATAAGGAAGATGCCGATAAACACGCTATTCGCGGTCAATCCATATATTTTATGTGATCTATTTTATGAAGATAGCCTTAATTGTACAACAATCAACGAGAGCAGTATATAAATGAAGAAAGATGGCGATACGCGTGCACAGATTATCCTCATTATATGTCGTTGTTGAGTCTCCCTTCTAGAAATAGCATAACAATTCATTCTTCAAGTTTCCTTAAGGAAATATTCAAAACACCTAATATTTTATCATTCAATCGGTAGACGTAAACATCCTCAGAAAGTAATGAGAGGAACTTCTCTTCTTTTTCGGTGGAATATTTTATACATAATTATATAACTCGAAAACATCACTTAGCAAATACAAATGGAGTAGCATAGCTCGATGATTGTTGCGAATTCATCTCTTTCGCTATCACATGTATCATGCACATTGCACTTAAATACAATGATGCAGCAAAATACTACTTTAAAAGGCATTAATTTTAACAAAAGAATCACTTTTAATGAGTGTTAATTTCTAAAATATTTGCAGATTTCGTGAAAAAGTTTGTCGTCTATTTCAAACTTTTTGGAACTACCGAACAGTTTGAAACTTTAAAAAAAAATTAAAGTTGCTATCAGTGCACAAAGACTTTTTGAAAACTCCAAGGTTACGTATTGTTCGAATAGTCAATTATGAAAACAAGCTAAGTAATAAGGATGCATGTGAAGCGTTACTTAAGGTCTCAAACAATGGAAGTATTGGTTTTCAGAAGAAACCTCCATTTATTGTAGTTTAGAACTAGGCTACCCAATACAATATTGCCCATTTAGTGTATTCGAATTACAACCACTCTATACTCTCTTAGGAATGCATTGGATAAATATTTCCGGTTTTTTTTTCCGAATTAGCCACTTTCGGTTTGACCGGGCATCCAAATTTACAAATACATCTCTTAATATGAGATCTTGAAAATTTACAATTATAAATTAAAACTCAATTGCAAATTAAAATTCAATTGTAAATCTTAATTTGCGATTGAAAATGAAGAACTTTCATTGCGAGATTTAGCGTTCGGTTGTGACGATAACTTTGCTCATGTCATTCCATCATCCTCTGGGACTATTTAAATATACATCTTTAATAAACTGCTTTCATTCGATTTAAAACTTTTGGCTTTTTTTTTGCTTTATGCTCCATCTATGCAAAATTCTGTGAGAAAGTATTATTTATGCATATCAAATGAGTACTCCTCATAAATAATAATGCAAGTTGATGAGTATATTTGTATATTTGTATTGCAACGTATCTTGACACAAATAAGTGCGAATTAGAAATGCAAATTTTGCGCAGATGAGCAAAAAGCGCATTAGAGAGAGTGGCACAATATACGCTTCTGCAGTTTCCTTCATCAGATCAACCGATTCCAAATTTACCCAAAAAATAAGCAAAAAAAAGAGCATAATAACGATTTCATTACTCGGTCAAACCGATCACCTCTCATAAATTTTCACTTGAAAGACTCGTTTTTGCGACCTAATCGTTTTCAAGATAAGATCAACGAGTCTTATAATGTATGCGATTTCTTCAACACAAATAAAACTACCCTTCACTCTTTTATAATATTGCGGATTAAACTGAAGGTGAGATCAGGTACACACTAGGATATATGTTACACTATCACATACTAGTCTATACTATCATACTACATGTACGTACGCACAAATACCCATACGCAAATGTATCACCTTACCATCGCATGTTTTGTGAACGTAAATGCAAAGGAATATGAAAATAAAAGAAGCCAAATCTGTAGTAATTATTTACGTCCAGGGATAGGAAAATATCTATGTTCACGAATCAAAATTTTAAATTTTAAGAATAATACCAACAGTTGAAAAAAAAAACAAATACAAGCAAAATAATTCAAAAACTTCATTTGCTAATAGGAAAATTCAAAAAACCTATCAAAACATCGACAACAAAAATGCGATGAGTTTACTGTTCACTGCGCATTCAAGGTATGCTTTACGATAGGCAACTGTATCCGCTAATATATAATTCAGAGACAGATATGATTTTGGCAGTGAGATTGAAGATTTTTACTCTTGGAAAGCCTATAAACCATAATGCGTACGCAATTGTGTTACACATTTTTGTGTTAAATTGTTGTAAACATGTGAATCCATAAGCACATAAGATGAGAGGCATATATTGCATCCATTTCATATTAACGTTGTGTTAGGATTATACACCCTCTCTACCTCCTCCCCACATACGTACTCGTCATATGTTATAAGCTGCATCGAAAGCATTTAGTCCGCAAACGCTTGAGCACTTTTCATTATTTGTAATTCGCACTTCTATATGGCGCTGACGTATTTTCATCAAGCGCAGAAACGAAGAAAACATGCGACAGAGAAAATCCACATAGAGATGATAAAATCTCCGAAAGTGAATCGTTACATATGTACCGATAAAAGCACGAAAGAAATAACCCTCACTAAATACAGGATGAGCACGAAATTTGTATACAAAAAGCGAATATTAAACTCATAAAAGCGCTGCTTTAGTTATATGAAGAAGGATATGGGAGGAAATAGAGCCGATTAGATAAGCTTTACTGATAAGAGAGGGTTAAACTTGAAGATAAGAGAGCAAGGAATGAGAGGAGCCAACTGTCTGCTCGAGCAAACTCTTAGTATTTTCGAAGTGGCAACACAATGCCAATAGGTGTTCAATGAAAAAGACGAGAGTCGAGCAAGCAATGCGCTCAACTTTTGCTAAACAACACAACGACATGAAACAATCTACATGTCATCAAAAGCATGCCAATGTGCAATGCCACACATATCTGAAGCAACACAAATACTATGAGGTGCATCTCTTTTGCGAATAAGCTTTAGCAAATACCGCTTCTTATCAAAACATGCGTTAACTTAGTTCCTTGGAATAGGGGTTTTGCGTAGCTGATGATGAAAATGAATAAAGGTGGAAAACAGTCTTGTCATGCAACAGGCTTACATAAAGCCTCCTAAACTTTCCACCACGATGATAATTTTATGATATCATAGTTTACACCTCAGTCCTCAAACCTGAACCTGAAGTCATATGCCATATTTCTCTCGCATCTGTTGCTTAAGGATTTGTTTCAGATTAACTCCTGTTTCGCTAAAAGAGGTGGAAACTTTCGTCTGCATTACAAACAGATCCACTAACAAAAGAGCATTTTAAAAATTTCGCCTAAAAAAACCATTTGGTGATCTCAAATCGGTCAGTGAGATCATTATCAAGCATCACTTCTTCGGCCTTTCCAGTCATTGAGTGTAAAAATTGAATTAATGCCTTCGATTAGATGAAGTAATACTAGTTGACTGAGTGCAAGGAATTCGATGGAGAAATTCTACCTCTCTCTACATGAGAATGAAAAAAATTCCACCTGAGAGAAAATGAACTCATAAGAAACGTGAACATTGAATAGGCTATTGAAGGGAACGTTGAAATGAATCTACACTTAAGGAAAGGTGAAGTGCATAGACGTAACAATAAGTTCAGCTTTATGCAAAACGATGTATGCAAATTACCGAAATGCATCTATGATCAAACTACAACAGCATTATTACAACTTTTTTATTCCAAAAGCCAAGTAAACCTAATGCTGGCCATAATCGCGTTTCACCAACCACAGTGAAAACTGGAAAAAAACATAGTGGAAAACAATTTCAATTGCTAGGATCGCTGCTATGCTTTAATGCATCCTTTATTTCTAGGAACACTAGGTTCACGTACCAATGCTCAAACACATTCTATCCAAGTCAACCTACTTAGTACAAACTAATGCATCCAGGTAGATCGCTATGCGCTAATATTGAATTTCACATATTTAATCCATTCAAAATTAACGTACGACGGCTGGTAGGAATGTTTGTGTCGTTCGTAAAGCATCAAACTTGGCTCACAAAAATGAGCGAAAAAATCTTTTCGACAGTGAGAAGAAGAAGCAAAACTCTAGGATACTGCAAAAATTGAGCTAACCGCATAAATATAGGATTCGAACTGAAATATACTTTATGCGAGTAGAGCCCTTACTATTATTAGTTTGCTTAATGAACACTCTCCATGAATTCAAGCTTGCCTAATTTCACACCCCATTTGCCTTATTTCTCTTGAGCTTTTTTTGCGCTAGTTTTAAAAGCTCGCAAAGTTTCCAGAAAAAAAGGATGATTGAACGCGCATCCAAAACGTGCCTGCTTAGATGATTTCGCTGACCACATACGATGCTTCGATAAAAAACCACTCAAAAAATTAAAGCCAAAAAAATTTATAAGAAGGAAAAAGTGCAAATTCCCGTACGTTTACCATGAGCTCGTTACTTTAGGAGGGTTGTTGGCAACCGCGACGCGATAAGAAAGCACAACTGCTTAGCAAACAAGACCACAGCATATTTATATCTTTGTCTACGGCCTTGAACGTATGAGAAGATCATAATCCACATGGGGGAGGGATCAACATCAAGATCAACACAAGTGTGAGCAAAACAACTTACTACCCAGAACGAGGATGACGGAGATCACAAGAACTCATTTGATCACAACAGATCACTCGTTGGCAGTTTAAATTCACGAGTTGTAAAATTGGCTTAATCGGCTATAATTACAGAATCATCGACTTATTAAGCAATGTTAGCAGTTTTGATGTAGTCATGATTCTCACATGAGAACGAGAGAGATATAAATTTTTAAAGTTCAGCGTCGAAAAGCACAATGTAATAAATGGCAAGCGTTTCAGCGAGCCTTTTTTCTTTTTGAGGGCGCCAGACAAGCGATTCCAAAAGATGTTCAATCGAAATAAATGAGAAAAAAAAAGAGAAAAATATGTGTAGGCAATGGCTCGTCGCATTGGACAAGCTGAGATACAAATGACAAGAGCCGTTTTGGGGTATATTAATGAACTTCATTTGCTATTATGTATTTGGCCAGTAAATCCTTGGCTGAGACTTCATTTGGCAACTGTTTTTTTTTTCAATTGGACTAGGCTCTCATTGAGGATTTCTTGGAATGAAGAGGGATTTAGGCATTGACCGAAACACGTCAACCCATACGTCCGACAATAGGAAGATGCGATAGCCAACTAAAGAATGTAAGCCCTCAGAAGGGAACAACGAAACTTCATTAACGAATCATTTACGACCAATATCCTACAAGCCGAAAATGAAATATTTTTAGTTTATTTGTATTAAAGTTGAGAGATGTTTCAAGCTAGCAGATTCTGCATATACGACGACAGTGTCTATGTAAATCTACTCTATTCAAGCAATGACAAATCCACGAATACAAAAGAATCTTCGACTATATTATATATCAATTGAATCTATAAGAAAATTATTTTGCTAACATTTTTCATATTTTATTGCCGCAATAAAACATTTGCAAATATATGCACTCAAAAAGACGCTCAATAAGAGTAGTTAGTACATAGTTTCATTTATTGGCCTTCAAATTTCGATTCCACACAACTTTAAATGCTCTTGAATGTGATAAGCCTCGGAACTTGCTTGCGCGCATCGAAATTGCTTAGAATCAGTCATTAGTAAAAGGAAAAGCTTTCACTGTGTTTTGATCATCACAGTTGTTTTGTGCGATATTCACTCAACTCTTAGCCTAGTAGCGATCAGCAAAAGTGAAGGATAATATATACACCGTTGCGATCTTGTAAAATATAGCGTTAAAGAAAAACATTTACCATGCGGTAACAATTTGAAACTTTATTGCATAGTGAGATCACATAAAGATATTGTAGCTATTGGATAGTTTTGCTGGATGACGCTTTTTTAGGCAATTACCTAATAAAACCTTTAGAGGGAAAGGTAATTTTATTGCCACAAATAAGGCAGAATGATTTGAAATAAACATGAGGTTGCTATAAATGCGCATGAATTTCAGAGAACTCTAAAATTGCGCTTTCAAACGCTCAGAGGCGACAAAAATTATAAGAGATACGAGTGCTGATGGTTATGCGCCTAAAATAAAACTACTAATTAGGAGTGGGCGGATCCACTCACCATTTCAATGTTCCAGCAAAAAATGCTGCAATCGAAAAGTCAACTATAGATCTCAACTGCTCCTGATATTTTGGGTTGTCTAAAACATCAATAAATCGACTGAATAAATATCTACGAATAGCCCACAATTAGAAAAATTTAGAATATAAACGTAGTTCAATCAATACAGCGGAGCAAATATCAGGAAGACTGTGATCATCTGCTCTCAGATAAGATTCATAATGTTCAATAATACATTCAATGCTTCATGTATGAAGTTCTAGCTTTAATGTTCACACATGCGTACAACAATGGATTTGTTTCAGGGATCAATTATGATCGAAAACATAGGCATGATTCGCATATGGCCATAGAGAATTTTTGACGGTTCTTGCGAACGTTCCCCATCACTCGTTTTCTTCCCCATCGCCTTTCGCAATTTACTTTTTTATTTTTTAATAGCGATAACAGGTCTTTGCATTTGTGTATATGTTTGCATATATGCGCGCACATGTCTATCCAATTGCTAGTACCACGCCGCAGACTCGCTCGTATGTCTACTGCTTTAGACATTGGTGATGGGATTTGGAGAACTTAACGACAGTACTGTGAACAATTGAAACTTAAATTCATCTAAAATGAGAAACTACAAGAAGAGTTGAGAAAGTTGGTTTCGTAGAACAATACGCGCACATATAAGACAAGTGACTTGAAACTTTTTTATGATCTTTCGGAAATTTTTTATGCAAAACAAAAAAAAAACGCATTATGGTGACATTGTGTCCGTACCGTATAAATCCGCGCGTACGCGTGTAAGAGTGTCCGTGTGCACGGTATCTTTAGCGCAAGAAGTGCTGAAGCCAAGATTTTGACACCTTACACGTATAACAGACGATGATCTCCTATAATCGATATTGATCCATCAGTTGTAACAGACTTATTAAATCATTGGACATAAGCTATGTATTTCTGCTAACCTCAACTCTAGAATAAAGAGTGAAATATTTAAGCCTGATGATTCTGCTTTCGAGGTTTCATCACAATAGCGGCTGTAAAGGTTATTCGATAGGCATTACATGCCAACCTTCACACCATTACTTCAACAGTAGTTGCATTTACAAAATGAAATAAATATCGTCACATAAGATGGACGTTCAATGGTATTTGCTTTCAAAGGCAACAACAATGAGTAGTTAACGTATTTCTAGGACGGGAGAGGAAGGGGTGGAGGGCAAAGGACTAGAGATGTGGTGACAGTGCGGAAGCAATTTCCTTCAAACCACCATGATAATTTGTGATGTTTGTATCGACGGAATATTAACACACATCGATCGTTGATCAGAAATTGCATGCGGTTACATGCTGATCAGTCTGCGGAAACACTAATTAATAAAGCGTTCTCATTCCGCAACCTTAATTTCCCTAAGGTGAGACATACACAATAAAGCGCTAATTTATGAGCATTTATTATTCTTTAAGCAGGAAGAGTCAGAGAGCAAGATTAAATGATCGAATCTCGATATTAAAAATATAAAACTTGAATTCAGCATCTTCGAAAATTTAAACTGCCAGTTCCCTCAGAACTTTGACTATCTATAACCAATTCTCCTAAGAAAGGCTTCAACTTGACTAATTCCGGCAAATTTGGAGAAAAGCATTGAGTAGGGTCCGATCTCATCGATCAATGCTATTTCTAGAGTAATCTTAGATATCTTAGATCCTCATTCGACTTTCTCCATCAATCAAAATAAACACTGAGATCTTCGAAAATCTTTTTCATTTATTAAAAAAGGTTGTATGCGTGTGGAAAATATAAGGATACAATTGTCGTCGATGCGTTTCTAATGGATCTAAATGATTCACACTGAATTTTCTCGATTTTCCATGTGTTGCATAAAACTTGAACGCATTCCACAATGCCGAGAACATTACTATTAATTATAGGCAGAATCCTAGCCATATTTATAAACAGGATTTAGATACTAGATGTTCTTAAATAAAATGGTCAACGCCGAGAATTCGCTCTTCCTCACCTCCCTTCTCCCTTTCGCACTCTTTTCTTTCCTTTCCTTTCTTCTCTCCCCTCCCGTTCTTCAAAAGAAACGAGGTTCCGATTGCGGATTTGCTCGGTAGAAGATGCAACTTGTGATGATGCAGTTTTGTACACACTATGTTTTCCGGGCAAATCCCAATTCAACGGCAATACGCTGCAGCAATCCTTCTTACTAATATGGTAGCTTTAAGAATTCACAAGCGAACAGCATTCCATCGCGAATTTTATTTTTCTGTAGGAAATGACCCAATAGTTAACAGCGATTTGCTCATCAAGAGTGGCCAAATGAAGATGCTACAACCATATCGCCATATCAACTTTTAACGTTTTTCCGTAAACGAACGAGCGATTAAATAGAGATGGAAGAGCGCTCTGTGAAAATCAGTTGATGATGCGGCGTTGAACAACTGGCCTTGGCCCTTACAAAACAGCCAAGTGCAGAGGGCGCTATTCAGTTTGATGTCGTATAGAATACACCTAAACAGCGACGTATTCACCATCAAATCGTAAAGCTTCGTCACCATCGTGCCGCACACATCGTGAACTACACTAGGAATTAGCGACGCTCATTCTTGCACACGAATAGCAGCACAACTGCACACACGCGTGCTCCTCCACTAAGAGTGTAGCACGCGTGCGTCTATGCATTTGGCCCTAAGATTGGATGCGTCCAGCCACGCCTGGCTATAGGCCCAGTTCAGAGCATGCAAATGCCTTGAAATGAGCCAACATAAAACTATCGTTAAGCCTGCGTTGTGAATTTCACTTCAACAAGTGGGTTGTGTGGCAATGCTTTCAATTGAAGCAGGTATCTCCAACCCATTATCCATGAATCGATACGATCGTTGACAGCAAGTTTTCAAGTTTTAAGCACATAACTAACGGAAAATTTCAAGAAAACTAAGAAAAAAACATTCCCAAATACCAAAAAGAGCACTAAAATTCTGTTAATTATACTAGCTGCTGCTCCACGTGAAGCAACATTAGATTAACACTTTTTTTCATATTATATGTGATACTAATTGCAAAAAAACCGGATTAAAAATCGCCCATCCCGGTTGTGTTGTTGATTGAAAGAAAGAAGATGTGTTGAAAGAGGTTAATCGTAACTCCATAGGCCTAGCCATTGCCGAGAAAAAAATTCGCAAATATCAATTACAATACATTTGCATAAAAATACAACATTCGAGCACCTATAATTTCCATCTTTTCACATAAAAAACCAAAAAATGCACATCCTCGTGATCAGCTCACTGAGATCTATCGTTTCATACCAAAATCATCGAAATCGGAGACAAAAATATTTTTTCAAAATTCCCCTGTGCTACGCCCATAGGATCGAAAAATTGCGATTTTTTTTCTCGGCCTCTTTTTGTCCTCAGACGGTAGTCCATATACCGTTGGAGGGGTCCCGCGAGCTGATGACGAATTAAAAAGCCGCTTAACACTATATTAAACAGTGGCCGAGAACGAAAACCTCCAAAATCGCAAAAATCGAGATTTCAGAAATTCTGACCGGTCGATTCGATTTTCAACTTTTCTCCCAAAATATAAAAATCTATATGTCGTTTGCTAGAACTTTTAAAGCTGTATCGAATAAGGCAAATCCCAACTTGATTGACCTAACCGTTGCGGAGAAAATAATTCTGAAATCTCCAATACAGAACATTTCGATAGAAATTTCACATATTTTAATTTTTTAATTGAACAAATCTTCGAAAAATGAATTTAAAAAATAAACATCATTAAAGAAGAAAGTAAAAACCATAAATAGAGCCCACAGCCAAGCGTTTAAAAACCAATAAGAGAGAAAAAGAATAGCAACGATCATAAGGAATGGAAAAATGCGGCAATGCAGACATAAGTATACGAATTAAAGTATGTTTAATTATTTAATCTTTCGAGTAGCCAATATTGCAGCCTGATCGCACTATTCTAAGCGCAGCATAAAACACGAGAAATATCGGCCATAAGGGTGTAATATGGCAAGCAATTCCAAACGAGAATAACACGTAGAGTAGTGAATGAATTGAACATATCGGTTCGGTTTCACTAACTTCATTTCTATCTGATCTCCATTTATTTCAATCTAATCTACTGATCTCTTTCTTCCACGATGGAAATTCAGCTCCCCTATAGACATAACGGACGAAACACGATAGCTACAGTATCAAAACAACACAAACGTTAACCAACACTAATATCAAGACATCAAAAGTTTATTTTATAGACTAAATTTATTAAATTAGTAACGTAGATTAAAATCGAACAGGTAGATACTAGTAGTAGAGCAAATTTATTGTGAACAAGAATAATTATTATATGATGGAGAGCAAGAACAAGACGAGGATTATATAAGTATGGAAAGGAAAGATCAAAGATGACGTACGAGATAAAGTGAATTTGGAGGAACATCAACGAATATCACATGTAGTCATACGGAATCCATCAATAAGCGCATTCAGTATGAAGCGGATTATAATAGTAATAACGAGGGATATCTCATTTACATCAGTAAAATTTACATTTATGCTTTCAAGATCGTTAAAGGTTTCTCAGGCATTCCGTTCGAGAGTATTTTCTCGTTTACAATGTTTGCACTGCGCTCGAAGCTTCACCCTCTTCAAATTGAAATTAAATCAACTAATCGAACTGATTTGCTGAACTCTTTTGCTTATCGTGTTGTTCCCATCTGGAAGTATTTACCATATGATATGATAATAGCTGATAATTTATCATGCTTTAAGAGAAGTTTGGAGCAGTGTGATCTATCGTCGATATTCGCCTCATATCACTTATCACTAATTATCACATATAATCTCCTTTTTTCAACATTCCTCCATGTCTCTATTCATCATCATCTCTAATATTCGCTTTCGTTAACCACCTTTTCGGTTTTTAAACGCATCGTTATGTGCAATGTTGGTATTACATATACTTTGTTGTTTGCCTATATATATATATATATATATATATATATATATATATATATGTGTGTGTATATATATATATATATATATATATATATATATATATATATATATATATATATATATATATATATATATATATATATATATATATATATATATATATATATATATATATATATATATATAATCGACGATGTTTGTCTTACAGTTAGTTCCCTTACAAATTCTTAATAGTTTTGTGAAATACGAAACGACGGGGTTTACATTTCGACCAATCGTTTATTTTTTGACTTTTTTGCATCTTTTTTTGTCGAATGCGTATTTCATGCTTTATTCATTATTCAAGAAACATGTTTTTATTGTTGTTCTTGGCAGAAAAATTTCAGTACTGGTGATGCTCCCATCAAAGAATGCTCTAGCATGCAAATTCTTTGAAATTTCAAAGTAGATATTGTTGTTGGGGAGCGGAGAACGGTGAAGGGGAAGGGGAGGAGATGACGGATGCTTAATCCAGTATAAATGCATATCTCCCATTTGCCTATGCAAATTGCTCAAATGTCCCCACCTTCGTTATGCTGCTATTCGCACATCACAATGACCAATTACACACATATGAATATAGTGCACAATATTCACTTACAGGTGTTTGTCTGTTTACCGATACAGAAGGTAATGACGAATGGTATATACAGGTAGGAAACCTACTTGTTTGTTTCGTGTAGAAATAAATTGTTTATGGTCTTGATGCGATTATATTCTTTCTGTACACATGCAGATGTTTGCTTTTTTTTATTCTACTGTCACTAAATTTTGTGGTGATACTAAGCATTCCACACTCCTATATTTTCATTCAATCACTACTTTTTTGCTAACTTATTGATGCATGTAGCTAAGCGTTTAGGTATAATGGTGATACGAATATGGAACAATTCTGAGTACAAATACCCGATTTAGTGACTTTAGACTATGGTTTTCAGAAATCATTGTAGGTTTGCACCAGGAAAAGAGTGTCTTTAGCTCCCGATCACAAGGCAGTCATAGTTTTGAAATTGCAGGAACGGCTGACATAGATCTGCCGGAAAAGTTACAATTTTCCTGACTTCTGACAAGCCGAATCAATGGATTGTAGTCTTATGCCTCTTTGTCCTCAAACAGCCAAGCGACGCGTATCGAATGCGTGGGCGGGTAGCGCTAGTGAAGGGGACGCCGAGACGAGGCGTTTTTGTTTTTATTTTGTTTAGAGGGAGGGGAAGAACTGGAAATTGTGTTTAAGATTCTTTTAAAATTTAGCAGAAATGCTTTTTGCTTCGAGAAGGAAGTTTTAAAAGATTTGCTTGTTTGTGTGTATAGTAACTCAAGGGTACCGCGATGGAAACTCCGTTCATCAAAAATGTCATCAATTGGGTAGTTCATCGTTATGGCGTTTCTTATATTGGCCTCAGATGACTCTTCGGTGCTATATTTTTCAAGGTGGCGATCTAGCACATAGCTTCTCTTTTCGTTAAATCTATTGGAATGTCAAAAAGGCTTTAGTTTAAATTGCTGTCGAATACTTCACCGCCCAGTGCAACTGTTATCCTGTACACTGTTACGTAGGTGTGCAATAATCAGTTTATTGGGTGGCACTTTTGTTGACTCTCATCTAAGAGTGTTTTTATTAATGACTTTAGAGATTTCATGCTGCTTAATTGCAAGCACTTCTATTACTTGATATATAATAATTATCGTTGTAGTATTTAAAATATTTATTTGATGTAAGTGTGGTGGTTGCGTGGATGCGTCTTAGTTGCTCTTTTTTTTTTGACAGTCACTTTTTATTTCAGGGGTAAGCTTGATAGCATTTGCTGCGGTTGGATATGCTCAGATACAGGTGGCACACTACTTGATTGTTGATGACGTCGTTGATCAAAATATTTAGGTTTAAGAAGCCGAAAGAGGTGGATGAATTGCATATTGTAAGTGGTTTTCTTCTTTCCTTATTTTTATACCCTCTTGAAATTGTATGCATTCGTAGAGGTCACTTCTGCGAGTGTTTCATTCTATTATTGCTCGTGAAGAAATGAATTTTATTCATGGCTAATATTTCAAGTCGTCAACTGCAATAAGTAGAAAGTAGTTAGCGTCAAAAACCTGAATTCGACTTGCCACACTTGTCCAAGGCTCGGTTGCGGTTAGGGAAAGCGTTTTTTTGAGCCATATCTGCAGAAGTCGTCGAGATCCCCGATATATCGCTTTCTCTCGTATCTTTTGATTATAAGGAGTCGAAATGTGGAGCTCCCAAAAAACGCGATTTTTTTGTCTTTATGGCATATTCGGATTGTAGTCGTCGATTTTTTCCTGTCGATCCCATTATATCCGGTCGGAGTGTAAAAATTTTCGCCGAATTTTTTTTCGTCAGCTACGCTCGTCGCTTATCGTAGTCATCATTGGTAGTGGTTGAGTGTGCAAATGCCTTGAGAAAATAGAAAATTTTCTTTCCTAGATTTGAAGTCAAATTCTTCTATTTTTTCTTAACTGGAAATCAAAGTTTTCGACTTCCCTAGGGGATACTCTTGGTATTTTTGGGCTCGAAAATTGTGACCAGCGAAGTTTGCTTATAATCCAAAAATTATTAGAAATGGATGTTCACTTTTAAAACAGCGCAGTTATTTCTCCCTTCAGCTGCTTGTTCTTATGGACAACAAAATAGTGGTTATATTCATGCACGTATTGCTTTCTTCTCCCCTCCGCTTCCCTAACGTTGTGTGTGGGTTTGAAGCAAAAATAAGCCATCCTTCTAGCCAGAATGAAACCATCACCGAAATTTCAGCAGTGTTTTCCTCGCAATTGTTTTACAATTTTCGTGCAGTGTAATTAATATAGAATGGACCAAAATTTTTGAGTTGGAATTCATCTGAAAAATCAAAAAAAAAAAAAAATCTCTGCAAAATTGTTTTCAGAAACGCAATGAGGAATCGCGATATTCTTTGAGATGTTCGCCAGTCCCTGCATGGCGTTCGTCGAAGGATGCAATCTATATTGGTGGTGCATCGTGGAGTCGACCAGCGGCTCCGTATTCGATAGTGACTGCACCCAAAAAGGGTAGACCAACCCGATCATGTCCCGGTGGCGTTATAGTCCCTCCATCGCGACCGATCGTTAATGTCGCTTCACAACACGTCGTACAGCAGAACGGGTTCGCTTGTTTTCTCTTCAACTGGAAAAGTACATTTTCATGGGATGACAAGTAGCGACGCATATTGCAGTATCTCATTGCAAATTTTTATTCGGGAAATAAATTGTGACGCACTTTCAAAGCTCTTTTCATGTTAGAGTTATTTTTTTATTGCGAAATTCATTGCGAAAAAAGTTATCAAATGAGACGAGTTAATTTTTCTTCTAAAATTATATGATGAATATATTTCACATTTATCGTTTTTGTTTAATTTGTTCGTATTCGCGTTGAAGGGCCACTATGTGTGGAGCAGTTCATGAGTCGAGACAGTGTGATGGTGCAGTAAAAACCTCTGAGTATGGGAGTTGCGAAGCAAGTCCAACCAACGCCTCACAAACTCTTTGTACTCTTCCCGATTCGGACTACGAGAACAACTACGTTGCTCAGGTACTTGCTCTTCTTATTACTTTTATATTTTCGTCGTTTTGTTTTCTCAAAAAGTATATAGCTAAGGATATACGACATTGTATTGTTGTTGCGAGAGGCCATAGGGCGTTTATGGAATTGCAGATTCTTCGTCTATTCTCTTGTAAAAACTTTTGGGTTTTCGTTTTTGCGGTGCTCATGCATTACTATTTCTGTTCCTCTCATCTTTTTTTTTTCATCTGTCTGACAGGTCGCTACTTATCCATCACCCATTTAGTACATAGAGGATGTTTGTTGTGTATATGATGCTGCAACAATTTAGTTTTTCCCAACTTCAGCTGCAGCAGTGCGAATGTGAACTAAGGAAGCTGAAGAGGCGTTTTAAAGAGGAGCGTCATCGATACAGAGAGCAAATCGCTGCGGCTCAGGTTTCTTTTCTCTTAGAAGCTTTGCTAAGCTATCTTTTTTTTTTTGTTATTTTGAATGGTATGTAAATTCATCAGTTGTTTTTGATAATTCATACTATAGGAGCTATTTTTTCGGCTCCGCAAAAATTACATATTACGGAGCCAGTGTGTGACCTTCTCTCTGATCTTCCACGCATTTTTTAGTCTTTGAATTTTATTGTGTGGATAGGAACGAAGCTTCCAGGATAAGTATCCAATTCTGTTAAGAGCCAGGATCCAAAAAAATTGTTTCATAACCCATTTTTTCATCGCTGAAGTTTTCTCCAATATTGAAGCTTCCGGTTGCGGATCCCACTAGAAATGAAAGATTACTGCAAAATATATTTGCTGTAGTAAATCGATTGGGTTTTGCATGCAAGAACTTCCCCTCTTCTGTGAGCTTCTCTTCAGTTAGTTCCTTTAATGTTGACTAATTTGGAGGCTGCAAGCATGGCCGCTGTGGAATATTGCCAAATAAAGTATTGACTCTTTACACCTTTCGCTTTGTTTTGCTAGAACTGCAAATTGTGCCCGATTTTAATATATATAGTTAAACATGCAGAGAAGTTATTCGTTTTTTTTTTTAGCTTTTTATGATGCTACTTAATTCTTCGGCCATTATATTTGTAGTAATATTTTGTTTTTTTTTTATTTATTTAATGAAATGAACTCAGAATAAAGCATATAATTATTCCAAGTGAAAGTATCGTTTGAAGGGAAAAAACATCAAGGAACTAATAGTGTGTTCTAAATAATTTTTGAGAGTATTGCATTAAAAAAAAATAAATAAATAAAATGAAATAGATTTTAAAAAATCTCTGAAAGCATTCGAATGAATTATCTCAATGTACAAGATGATTTGTTATGTTTTGATCGTTATTAGCGAATCTGCCATTAGCGTGGAAATTCTCGAATTTATTCATTTTTGCTGGAAAGGGGGAAATTTAATGACCACACTGGAATGAAGTTTCGTTGAATAAATTTTATTCGAGATTGCGTAGCGTTTTCGTTCTGGAAAAAGAAAGTTGAAGAGACTTTTCATTTTTTTTCATTCTGGAAGTTTTATGAGAAAGAAATGAGAAGAATTTGAAATTCCAGAGCAAATGATTAAAATTTGCTTGCAGAATGAATGTGAATATATGAAACGAGTGGCCGAAAAAGCGACACGTGCTGTTGTGGTTGCACAACGAGCCATCGAGTCAGAACGTCATAAGAATCAGAATCTTAGAAGGCGATTACGTGATTCAGACGCTCTCATTGTTCGTTTGTTCCTTTTCCTGTTCTTATATTTTATAACTTCTTGCAAAGAATGAAGCGTTTGCTGTTTTGCTGCATAACACAACTTGAAATGTTTTATGTTGCTAATGATTGCTGAGGGTATGTTTGTAAGTTAGATAATGCCCCATTAATTTTATAACGCCATTTTCTGGTGCAGCCAAGTTTTTATGGTACTTCCACCTGACGAAACCTTTTTGATAGCATTCAGCGCACGGATCTTCGACGTTTTGGTAGAAGAGAGTAACAGTCGTTTTTCTCTAATGACTCTTCTTCAGAAAGCAAAGTTGTCCATAATATACAAAAAAAAATCTGCAGTAAAATCATACACAGAGGGCCATTCCCAAAAAATGGACAGGTGGGCGCAGGGAATTTAGTTATGGCGTTAATGCTGATGTTGAAATTTTTCACCCATGACCTCTCGCATTTGTAGCCAAAATCCCAAGTCAGTCCACTTTTGTGCCGGACGATATACATCCTCTAGAAGCTGTCTGAATCTGCGTATTCGTTAGTGAGAGCGTTCATAATTAGGTCGATAACGTGCTTCTAGATGAAGCTTTAATAATCCTGTGCGGGATTTACAAACGGTTTGCGCAGATCCTAGATCTTTGCAAATTTTAGGCAAAGATCTTCCGTTTTGCTGCAGTTTTCGTGACTTTGGGATTCAGACGTTGACAGTGGGATCCATAATATTTTGCAGCCTTTAATTTGCATTGTCAGACACCGCCATTTCGATAAAAGAGAAAAAGATCAAGCATGTATATAGAGCGCTTAGTCTCTCTCTATCTCATGTATAACTTCGCTGCCCAACCCTTCTCCTGTCTTTTTCTTCCTTTACACCTTTCTACGCAGGCTTTTACGCCTGCAATTTTTCCGGCTTTTTGCGTGATCTGTTGATAACCACCTCGTTCCCATTGAATTTCCTCCAAATTACGGAGGATTGAGGAGTAGTTTACTCGTGTAGCGTTGATATTAAACAAATGAATATTGTTGACGTTGATACGCAGCCGATATTAACGTATTTGCAGACAGAGCTGCAATGTCAGTTGAGGCATGAGCGTCTAAATCGCGAGGAACGTGTGTGCTGTCTGGCGGTTGGGCAAGGCTCGTTGGGTGCAGGTGAAGCGCTATGTGCACTTTCACAGTCGAGCGCCAACCTCTTCGAAACGAACTTCTCGACACAGGTGAACGATTTGCCTGATGAAGTTCGCAATTTTCGAACGTCGACCCATTGCGATAGTCCAAGTGTTGCCGAAACGCCGCGCTCACCCACACCAGTTTATGACGTAAGTTTCATGTGATCTTGTAAATAGCAACTTGAAGGTTCCCTTGTCTTAAATAGTTTGAGCATAAAAGTACGCTTGAACCTGAACTAAACCTAGGCATAGAAGATTGAATTCAGGTGATTAAAGCTTTTGTCTCTGTTAAAATTTATGACATCCTTGAGTTATAACCTTTATGTGACGTAGTCAATGGGCTTGCGACTCTCAAACTCGGCGGTTGTTCAGGTAAAAGGAAGGAACATAACCTATGTGTTACCTTGGATGTGGATATGACATGGTTCCTTCTATAAGTGGTGATTTCAGAGGGAAGACGAGTCGAGTGAATGCACGTTTTTCGAGGGCAACGTTGTGTGTGGACGACGGAGAAGAAAGGCGGTTCGTCGGTCATTTTCAGATAGCGAGCTGCCTGCGTTGATCGCTACCGTTGGAGACGTCAGCATTCCGCAGCGACACTCGTCACTAGCACTCTCCCGTTCCCGTCTGAGCCCTCGTCAGCTTCTTTCTCAGAACGTGGTATCCAGATTTCGCTGTTCTGACCTCCCACCCCCCACCCCCACCCCCCATCCTTGCCTCCTAAAAAATAAACTTTTTATTTCGCCTGCTAACGGTGCTGCGCATTTTTCATCCGCTTTGAATCTTTTATCCTATAAAGCATGGTAATCAGGATCAAGAGCTGAACAAAGCATACAAAAACGGTCCCATTCCCTTCATTTCGGGGACAGACAATTATACCGTAGAGCACCCTTAACTCATCGGTCAGTTGTTTAAAAAAATCTTTCTGTTGTTGAGCCTCTATAAAAAATCGTTGAGATTATGACATGTTTTATTATCGAGATTTCAAATTTAGTGGAAGATATGCACTGCACCCTTCATAGGTAGATCTTCACTTTTACTCCGATTGCGTAATTATTTTCTAACAGTTGTATGGGTTGTGTTGTTCATTCAGTTGTATGGGAGGTTGTGATGTTCATTCAATCACGGAAAAACGTCTGTTATTTGCTGGAGGGATGATTATAAAAACACTGTATGGAGACCAAATTTCATTCCTAGGTGTGACTTTTTTTTTCCTGAATTCCCTTCGGAATATGAAGTTTTTTCCTCCAAATTTCCCTCTCCTTCGTGTGACAAAAAAAAAGGATTTACAGGAGTTGGAGAAAGGCGCAAGTTTTTCATCGGATGAGGATTCCGTAACACTCGAGCTAATAGGAAAACAGCTTCGACGCCGCGGTGATTTGGTACGGTTCATACCGCCACGACGGACCGTTCGAGAGGCGACGTTCAAACAATTCGGACGTAAGGAGCGGATTGCACTTGCCGAATTTGATTATCTGCACGACTTGAGCACAGATGCGAGTGCAATCGCATCCAGCCCCGATTGTTCACGTGTGGAAGAACGTCTCCCGAGTGAATCATCTCAACCACGTTTCACTTCATGACCTCGTTATGCTCTTATTATTTGCGTTCTGAGTTGCTACAGTCTTGTTTTTATTTAAATCTCCTATCGCTGTTTTTGGAGCGCATATCTGCACAGGTAAACTAGTGCTGTGCTTGCTTGCACTGTTTACAGCCTCATATTGGTAGCTGAGCAATTTTGCAGTTGCATGTTTAAGGGAGTATATCAATTTATCCGCCAAAGATTTATCTACATGATTTTGTAGTTTTTATTAAGCGGGAGGTTATGTTTAATCGCGAAAAGTTTTAGTCTAGGTGTTGAGAAACATAACACTGTTATCCCCTTCTTCGTCTTTCCTAAAGGAAAAAAAAAACCCTTCTAAAATGATGGAAAAATGACTTTAAAATCATTGCAGCAAAGTAATAAGACATCTTCCCACGCTTATCACGGCTTTTCATCGTATAATTTAAATTCTTTTTTTTTTTGCTCTTTGGAAATGAAGGAGAACGAAACATTGTATAAAATTTCTTTCTGTTTGTTTATATGCAATTTTAATGGTGCAAAATGCCGCATTTAACTTAAAAGTTAATAATATCATTTAAATGGTACTCTATCGTTTCTGGTGGGTCGTTCATTCATATTGAAACGTCTCGCCATCGGTAGATGAAATTCGTTGTGCATTTTTTCTTCCTTTTTTTTTGTATTTTTGTATATAACATCCATTTTTTTAAGGTTTTTGCGATGAAATCTGTATGATAATATTCTATAAAAATTTGTAATCGAAACCGTTCATTGTAGGCTTGCTTTTTTTCCATTTCTTTTTGCGTTGCATTATAAGGCTGATGTTTGTCGACAACGTTGTGACGGTAAAAGGCACTCGATTCAGTTGGATGTGAGCTGTTTCCGTAAAAACGATGCGTCAACAACATATGTCAGTTGAAGGCAACAACATATAACGGCAATAAACGTATATGCACAGAATATAGGCACAGTGTATAAGAACTGAGATCCCTTATATGTGCACTTCTAGCATTAGCGCAAAACTATTCAGTTAAGTGCTATCTCGAGAGATTCACTTCCGATGAGGGTATCACCGTCTTCAATTTTCACGCCCAAACTCATCAAGAACGCCCCCTAGTCGAACGACGCCATTATGAAAAAAAAAAAAAGAAAGTTACATGCGAAACCCGGTAACATCGGATAAAAGGAAAAGAAACCTCGATAACTGGCTTCCTCATTTTTCAAAGACAAAAATAACTGAAAGCTTTTGAATATGGAATTAGTAAAGCTGTTAATCGAGAGCTATTATACAAACTTCAGGAAGAAAATGAGCACTAAAAAAAACTACTGCCCAGATCAAAAAGTGCCTTATTACGATCAGCATAACATCACTTTTAGCGAATTAATCGCTTAATGGCCGTAAAAGAAAAAGCTTCAAAAGCTCTTTAGTTTTAATCGTACTGCATGCTCAAATTATTAGATGGGGTAGGTCCTTGAATAATTTATTAAAAAAAAGTCTGAGAAAAAACTGATGCGCGTCGACTTTTACTAGTGCCTATTAGCAATTTCATGAGTCATCAACGATCTCCATGCCAGAATCACTAGTTAGAAGAAGGAAAATCTTCTGCGAGATGACTGGACCAATGCATCGATTTGTACTAGTTCTCGTTTGCGCGATCAAACTGATACCCTCTTTTTGACCCAATTCTTTGAGTCTGAAAGGAAATTCGCTAAATTCGACGCCATCTGAGCATATATGAATGCTAGTAAATTAAAAAGGGTATATTACAGCCAGCAATAAATTGAATGCCGATATTTTTTAATGCTCGTCATCCAAACAACAAATTCTGAAAGCGTATATATTTTTATGACGCTTCGATTCGCTCTAGATAAACATCGTTGTTTATTTATTTGTTATTTATATATTTTTTATGTATTTGAATACTATTTCATTGAGGTTTTAGGATGGATATGAAAAGGTCTCCGAGATCTGCCTTTTCACTAGTGAATGACAATTCAACGTACCACTGGTAAGCGCGAAAGTTTTTTTTTTTTAACTTCCCAAAAGTGTTTCCTGTAACTGCTATCGAAACGGAAAGAGAGAGAAGAGGGGGAGAAGAACACAAGGGGAAGCTAAAATGAGAAAATTTTCAATACTAAATTATATGGAAAATAAATAGTTATTGAAGAATAATAAACTACACCAGGAAATCACCTCCTTTAGCGAAAGATAGTCAATGGTGACAAACCACCGATACAACTGACATCTGTCATTTACTCGACAAGAGGAAGAAAAATCGAAAATACCTTTTAGCCAAATCGAAGACATTCGGAAATCTTGCAACTAGTGCCCTTCTTTCTTCATTTCCCAACCGATGCACATGCATGAGCATCTTCATCCACCAATCGGTAGCCAATCCAGAACCCTATAATGAGTTGTTACACATCTATAGTGATTATCCTATGCATAAGTTCCTCGAATCTTCCTTACACTTGACATAGTAAGTATATCAACTTCAATAAGAGATTAATATTATGTTGCAATGAATCCAGGCTAAGCTGAGGTATAACGAAAAAAAAGTGGAACTCATATCAATTATGCAAGACAAGCTCGAAATGCGATTAAAAATAGCGTATTTTGCAACGTATTAGCAAGAAATCTTTCATAGAGGTCTATCAGAAGAAATTTGTCAAATCAACACCAAGAAAGGGATAAAGATGAGTGAAAATCACATGAACATAGTTATACAAAGTGGGATCCACTTTCCAGTTCGATGATTTTATTGATAAAATTTTCCACTAAAACCATACCGTTGTGAGTTGACCAGGCTGCTTAATATGAAAATGACACTAAAAATGTCTGTTAAATCTGATTTTTTTTTTTAAACAATTGCGGAAAATTTATTATTTTACATTTAGAAAAGGGTTGTGAATTTTTTTTTTATATTTCTAGATTTTAATGAAAACTGGGTATTAATAGGACACATCTATAGGTAATCTGAAGCAGCAACTGATTATCTAGAAAGTTTCTTCCGAGTCTCGCAATTGCATCTAAAACGCAAAAAAAAAAATTTTTTTTCCACTCCTGAATATCTTAGTAGAGCCAGACGGCGCAATCATAACATTGAGGCTTTACACATTCCATTCAAAACAATGGGAATTTTTTTCGAATTCGGCAACTGCATTGACAACGATAAAAAGTAAGTGAGACAACGATAAAAAGTAAGTGATTTTATTATCCCATGGATCACGAAAAGTTAAAAAGTTGTATGCCACATTTTCCGTGGAGAAACCAAAAAGAACAAAAATATTTCACCTCCGGTTTTCCCCGAACTCTCTCGAATATAGTGGTGAAGTCGGGTTTCCAACGTGCAATCGAACGATGCGACCGTAATATCATTAATGCCATTTCCATCGCCGAACAAATGAATCGAATTTGAGTTCGCTTCTTCTCGAACGCTTCAAAAAGAATCGGAGACAGCTGAAATATATCAACAATTCGTATCGATCAATGACAAACTAAAATACACTTAACAAAAATTTCAAAACATAGCCATAAACAATCCAAGAACAACAAAAATTAATTTTGTCTGCTAACATTCGTTCCTAGAAGTTTATCAACTGTTCAGTTTAAGATGTCCAAATCAGTTAAAGTTCCTTATGAATCCCCTCAGTAATCACAGATTTTCAATAAACGTAATTACTATAGAAACTACTGCACAAGAACCTCATTCTTTTTACTGTGAGGTCCATAAACGGCAAGTGTTACGATGGCGTTTGATCCACTGTAGTCATCGATGAAATTAAGAAGCGTATTCTTCTCGACCAACTCGTTGAACTTCAATCCGTCAACACACACCGTCACATCACGCCAGTAAACCTCAAGTAACTTCTATCAACGAATGAAAATCAACTAAGCGCCACATTCTTGATTTGCTATCACTTTCCTCACCTAAACGTTATTAAGTGAGCTATACAAACTCTCGCCTTTTCCGTGCAGGAACAATCCTATATATATATATATATATATATATATATATATATATATATATATATATATATATATATATATATATATATATTAGTGAGCATACATCTGCGTTCCACAGTATTTAAAACCTCGGCAGCGGACAGAACGAAAGCGCTCTGCCCTTCATTTAATAGCACAGAAGCATAAGAATTATATAGGTCCGAAAATCTCAGTTCCGTGTCCAAAGGAATGAGGTGCACGATGCATGAAAGTAAATTCGATAACTTGCTTCGTATCTGTCAGAAGTTGAATTGGCCTCCGCGTCATTCTTAAAAATGTCTTCGAAGGCTTTCATTTTCCAACGAACACACATACCGAGTCCATCGCTGTGACGCACTTCACTTGGAATACCCTGCTCAGTGAACACTATTCGCATTGCCTCCTCCAAACCATCTCAATAAACTGCTTTTCCAAATATTCAATCAGGGCAATCAAAAGTTGATGAGCGAAAAACAAAAATATTTTAGCAAGATATCACAGAACTTTTACGTTGTGAGAGAGAATTTAAAGAGAGAAGTGCCAACACTTTGCCAGAAGTAATAAAAAAGTGACCCTCAACCTCACCAAATTTTACAGTTCCAATCCAAAAAAAGTTCAAAATGTTTGCAGTATAGTTTACGGTACCGCTGTATCAATTTCATCAGAACGAATGTGAGACGAGCAATTTAACTTCTAAATTTGCGCCACAAGCTTTATTTAATTTAATTGCTTTAGAACTTTTAAAAGATCTTTTCTTGGGTCACAACTATGCAATTTTTAAACAAAATAAAGCACGCTTTTGCAATAATACAAACAATAAGAATAACTATTCCATTCCCGATTAACGATTGACTCATATAAAAATGCGTAAAAGATTTTCGAGCTTTGCATCACAAGTTAATGGATAGGCATATGAAAAAAAAAAAACAATTTGACGAATGCTAGAAAGCAATTTGAATGGAAAAGAAAATAACCAAAAGCAGCAAGTAGACTCGCATCCAATACCGAAACAACACAACGTTCGGCGGCTGACGCAGTAATTCGACGAGATCCTTCATCATTAACACATTGTTCATCTTCTCTCTAAAAATAGCCGTCACTGAATCATTAAAAAGCGGAAATCCCACTTATGAAGACTTGTTGTTGCCCAAGAAATTCACTACAGAAGATTCTTCACATGAAGATATAAATTTAAGGGTGGTTTAAAATTTAAAAAAAAAAGTGCTGATTTGGCATAGTACATCCAAACGTATCTAAAGTTGCAGCTACATGGTACTTTTGAAGAGAAGGCAATCTTTATGCTGAATAGGGTGGAAAAAGTGGCGCATAAAATTTTAGCCCCTGAAATGATCAAATCTGCTTTAGCACTCAATATTTGGAATGCCATTCTTCTCAATGACCTCGATTTGCTCATCGAAATTGGCGTGTTCGGATGAATGCTGCCGCAAAAATACCGCATTGCTATCGTCAATGCTTACACCAATAGCCGTAGAGTTGTCCGATTTGGATACTGCAGCACACTGATCAGCTAAAAATTATCTATTTATTGCAAATAGGATGGCAAGAACTGTTTTACAGCCGAATAAAAAGAAAAGAGAAAAAAGAATGACCTTATGAAAGCATAAAAAGATGCTCTGTATTTTCATCGAAGTCTGGCAATTAAAGGCATTAGGGGTGATGTTGGCTAATTGCACTAACGTAATGCATAACTGAAAGTTAAAAAATGAACTAGTAATGAAACAATTCAAGGCTTCAACATAGACGCTAATAAATACAACAAATAAGTCTGACCACTGAAAGCGTTTTGTAATACTGATATGTTTCCATCATGGTGGCTATTGTCATCAGAAAGAACAATTACATCATCACCTTTCATCTTCGATCTGCAAAGACTTGTTGATTAAACAGCCTAGATTAGATCCGATCTTGGCCCTATTTCCAACTGAGGCCAAATTTAATCCACATCCTTAATTGCGAAAAGAATGCATCCGATGACGTTAGGCAATAAATTCAGAGAGTAAAAGATGCCATTAAAAAAGTTATTCACTTACAAGTAACACAACTCAGTTTTTTTATGTGAAATAACTAAGAGAAGTATCACTCCCTTACTATCCTCCGAGCCTATCTCCTTGAAACGTGAATACTTCAGCAATTGTTACCTCAAGTCTCACTTAATTTTTCAATCACACTTAGTATCACCACCTAACTCTGCGGGAAAATCGGTGAGGCACCCATTTAGTCGTTATATCGAAAAATAACTAATGCACCAGTATAACACCATCGTACTCAATATAGCATAGCGTGCACATCAACAAATTGATCGCATTGAAGGTGGTCATGTAAAGATTATATGCAGCCTCATCCCTCCCCCTCTCCCTTTCCCCTCCCCGCCTCTATCCACCACAATAATGGGAAAAACAAAGATTACTTGAAGAGGGAAAATGAACAAGGAAAGAAAAACGAATTCACTGTGCACAAAGTTCACATCTTCAATGAAAAGAGAAGACCAATTAAGAAATAAAGCATGGCAATGGACATTTGGCGTCATTTAAGAGCACCGATGAATGCAAATCCGTTCTTACAGAAGGCACAACGGCAATCATTCAATGCTGTGAACGTGGATTTTTGCACTTCCGCTTAATGAATTCTTATAAAGTCATCTCATTAACGCAAAGTTTAATCATATTGCTTCAACGAACACAAGAAATCAACCTACTATGAGCTAATATGAGTTACTCTTTCAGTAGAATCACTTCATAAGACGGCTGAAACTACAGCTCCTTGAACTATAGAATTATTTAACGCTACAGATTTAACCATCAACCAAAAGAGTTCTTTTTCTGCGACGAATTCGATTTAAGCTAATTTACTTTTGTCATTAAATAAATTTGCTTCGAATTTAAATATTTTCGACAGTTATTCGGCAAGAAATTTTACTGCAGACGTAAAATTAATATCCACTTCTCTCTCTCAACAAAAAAAAAAAAAAAATCGGACTTTAGTGTTTTATGTTGTACAAAACTTACCCGACGAAAGAAGAACTTCATCAATAAAATCAGATTAACCTAGAATAATTTACAAAAATGCAACCTCGAAGCTTCCAATAATTTCGTCCTACTCAATAATCAACTTAATGATGCATAAAACCTCCACCACCATCAAATGTTTATCACTGAAATACGCCAAAATTAAGTTTTAATTTTAGTTTCGCGCATATTTTTTTCTCACAGAAAATCGTTTTTGGAACCTAAATTGCGTTTCATAGAGCACAAATCACCATCATATATGTTGGCGTTAATTATTGCCGCTTAAGTTTATCGAATTGCATAGAAATATTTGTTCTATAATGTTTGAGTATGGTTGAGTACACCTATAAACGACTGGACCAGCCTTATTTTCGTGGTTATGAAGCAAATTTATGGAAATTGCCGATGCGTTCAAGGTGAGCGTAATGAGGGCGGCTGAACGAAGTTCGCGTAAAAGGTGTATAGACGAAACCGCTCGTGTGTGGCGATGACCGACGCAAAGCAGTCGGTTGGATTGCTATGCAGTGATGCACGTCTCGTTGAGTATTACGTTCGTTTAATAACTAAAGTTCAACGCTTCGAGCTTAAAGGTTTTCTTTACAATTTTCTTCCCATAGGTAAATATGCTTAATTCTTTGCTAAGCGTATGAATGTCTTTGTAATTTTTGAGCAGTCGCTATCCATCCATATATTTTGTACATCTTTGCACTGCTTGGAATGGTAGGGTACTGTCATTTCTATTAAATTTTTAGACCTAATAAAGGTAATAATTAAAAAAAAACGCCGGAAGAAGCATTTTTTGCAGCAAATATCACCTAAAATATTATTTTCGTTTTGAGAATTAAATTCAGCGATTTAAACTTATCATTGACCATAAACTTTACGATTTATCACATTTGTTATGAATTAAAATCTGATTCATTCTTCCAGTGATCAATAACGCTAACAAAAAAAAAAAGTTCACACAACTAATCGTTTCCATTAAGCGATACATTTTTAGGCGTTTTATTCGTTGTTGTCACATATTTGGATAGCCATTGGCCAAGTCGGCTCATAGGCAAATATATATGTGGTACCATTTCTATTGACGTTCCTTCTCATTTGTTACTTTACTTTGCACCAAGCTTTTAGTGATTGGTTCTATTTTCGGGATCAGATTTCCAGATTTCACCCGAATCTTGCAGTTTATGCTTGAAAATTTAAAAGCATTTCTGAATGATTCGAGTAAAATAACTGCTTCACAAGCCATGATGAATTAAATCTAATTTTTTTTCAATTTCTATTATTATATTGGAAATGCAACTCGTACACCTTGTAACTCCACTTTTTTTCGGATGTATTGATGCTCATTTAATTATGGCAACGATTACCGCTCATCCTACGTTTATGAAAATTTTACATAAATTTGAGCGAAACTTTTACAGAAAATTTAAGCAGACAACACTGACATTTCCGCCACGAAGTATGTCTTAATACATTGTTGAAAATCTTTAAAATATAGTTATACTATAAGTGCTTGAAATGATGTCATCTATATTATGCTTTGCAGTTGCAAAATTCAATTACATATTGCTATATATCAAAATTTATAGTGATCACGAATGCGTGAATGCTAACTGATATGTTTGCAGCGATTTGGTGTCCAGATGCAGAACGCAGTATCCAATTGGCCGCAGATAACGATGTGCCATCAGTATCGCATACAGCTTATCAACTCATTTCGAGAGCCGATACACAGACGGTTATCATTGCCGGTCATCCCAGTCATAATGCTTTATTCTGCGTTCAAGCGCAAGGTTCTTTCTTTCAGTTCCCATTTTTTTAAGGTTAAACTTAAAATCGGCCATAAAATTACTTTCCTTCTTCAAGTAACATTAATTCAAAATGAGCTAAATTACTAATGCCATATAGTATTCATCACTACGAAATTGTGAAATTTGATGTAAGTTCTGCACGACGTGCATTAAAAATCCGAATACGTTCTGTATCGTAGCAAAAAAAAAGTGCCAGAGATAGTATAACAATCACAGAGAGGGGCAATAAAAAACGAGCGCTTAGTTTTGAAGAAAGGTACATTTGTATGTGATTCAGGAGTAATAAAACGAGACTAACTGCTGATACAGTTGATACAATTCTAAAGTTTTTTTTTCTCTGTTTCAGCATCAAAGAAGAGCGTAATATGTATTGGTGCTGCAGCATTAACAATCGAATGTGCACGTGTGATGGCCGAATTTGCGTCTCGTTTCGCTTCACCAACTCACGTTATCTATCCATTGAAGTATTCGTCTCCGTTCGCAGTGTTACGCTCATCACTGAATAGTATCGGTACTCTACAAAATGTTTATGTTGAGTCGACATTTGAAGCAAGAATCTGCGAGAAAGAACGACTATGCTATGATGCGTCGACTAGTCTTCATAAATATGGGCATGAGTTAATTGATGCATTGGCATCGTTATGCGGCGTTCAGCAACCAAGACCAATCGCTGTAACGCATCGTGAACGTAGTTCGGTAGTTGACCATTTCCGTTTACATGAGCTTGACACGGCACATATGCAGATCGGATTCGGCTCTTTGGTAGCGACGATACGATTGACCGCTTCGAGCACTGACTCACTCTCGATTCGTATTCGTGGCGACTCGGGTACGCTGCATATGGATACGGATACACTAGTCTTGGATCGTCTGGAGGGACAGAGTGTCCTTTGGCGTGGTGATGGTACTGTCGAATCGATTATTCGTGATGGAGCACTCAATGCGTTGAACGCTGACAAACCCCTCCATGGACCAAGTGAACTCTCCCTTGTTCATTGCATATTCACATCACTTCTACAATGAACTCATGGGATGCCCAACTTTGGAGGTATATTGTAGCGCAATAATATCTCATTTCAAATTCAAAACGTTCAAAATTCAAGGTGGCAATTTAAAAAAAAAAAGAAAAATTCAACACTATTTTTCAGATTCAGACTTATCCAAATTTAGTATCTGCCCCCCTCCCTCTCCCAATTACTAAAACTCAGATATCCATATAGTAACGTCAATTTCCTGGTTGATTTTACAAGTCGTAGTCGGTCCTTTCACTTGTTTTATGCAATATGCAACCGGCTGACCTTGTGACTCTGTAACGCGTTGAACTGTACACTTTCCTCGCTTTATTGAGCATAGTTATTGTTTTTGCAGTATGTTTAACCTTTAATAAGCGCCTTTCAAGTCGTAGTTTACCGTACTTGACGTTTGCAAAATTTTTTTCCCTACTTCTTTGGAGGTCCGCTTCAAATTTCTTCTTTGGGTACACAACCCAACAAGCATTTTAATAATCTCTCCAATCTTCGGGTAATATTCGTTAATTTACCTTCGCTAAATTTAATTGACCTCTCTATAAAACTAATAAATGCCGCCCTCAGTTAATAAATTTCGAGTTTATCTGAAAAATACGAATTCGGATTAAATTAAGAAATTCATTTGTTATGAATGAATGCTCAAATAGAAAATCGGTGAAGGATGGGAATTAGAAAAAGAAAAGGCAATGAGATGAAGGATGATAGATTCGAAAGGTCTTCATGTAAATAGTTAGCATACTTGAGCAAAAAAAAGCAAATTTCATCGTTGTTGCAATCTAGATGAGTTTTATGATTCTTCCAAGCAGAGTCACCTGTTTAAGGATTCGGAAGGCTGTTTTTCGCAAGCTAACGCGCCATAAAAAGTATCTGAAAAGTATAGCTTAGGAATTTTTTTTTTTTGTGCAAATCGATCATATCGAAAGGCGATCATTCAGAAATTTTGGCTTGAAAAGTTTCAAGCGAAAACTTCCAACAGGAATGAATTTCGAAATTAAGAATAGAAGCCATCATCTTAACAGTGAACTTAGAAACGTATCCGGTTTTGATGTTTGAGGCAAGCTGTGTTCACCAATGTGCCTTGAGAGAAAGAGTCTTTGCAAACGATAATTGTTTTTATAGTCGAGGCATTTTTGTTGAAGCCTCTCTCGATGTACCGCATTCGCCCACCCACAACGGCCTAAAACGTTCGGACTACACCGATTTATAAACCACGGTCAGTGGGCATAATTGGAGTGTCTCTGGGCTGCAGAAAGCGTACAACAGTGATATTTCTGATGTTCCCTTATCCATGTATGATGGATAAGGAAAGTTTTATTAGCGCTTGAGTGGATAGTTTCGAAAGGGTTTTTTTTTTCAAGCAGGATCGATAGTTACGTACTATAATATCAGAGAAGAGGTTTCTGATACCGTTATACTTCTAGAAAGTAAGGAGAGAGGTCAGGGATTTCCCTCATGAGTTGACAAACACAGCGCTGATTAATGGCTTTCAATTGTTGCTGAAATGTTGCGGTACACGACATAAATATCTCTGTGATTATTCTCGCTTTCGTCATAATAAGTTGCGCTTCTTATTTCTTTCATATATATATTAAAAAATAAAAATTTCTTTGTAAATATTTCCAAGTAAAGCGTTTTATGTGTTTTGATAGTGTCTGCACTAAATCACTTTATTCAAATATAAGCATAATTACAAATGAGGTCATCTATACCTATCGCATCTAATATTCAAGGTATTTTACTGCAAAAGTAAAAGTATTAGAAGGCTAAAGACAAAAATATTCAATTGTTGCTTTCTCAGAACATATATTTTGACCATAGCTAACAGTATCATCAGTATAAACTCGAAATCCTTCAAAAATAAAGAGAAATTATTTGAATCAAGTGGGCTTGAATATGCCCTTCGACATTGCAATTGCAAGTATATGAGAAAGCGTTGCATCTTATTTAGTGTGCTTATTCAAAAACATTGAAGGTGCATAGCAGAATTAAAAAGATCGTAGTTTGCTTTCATCAATAGCTATATCACTGAATATTGCACACTTTTACGAGCCACTCACTACGCCTAATAATTATATAAGTTTAGTAACAAAGATAAGCAAAGATTCGTAAAACGAATATGTTAGTGGCAGCCTTCTGCCTTATTATAAATCCTCAGTAGTATGCTACATGCTAAAATAGGAGAGCTGTGCTGATGTGATTCATGCCATCCAAACGATGTATCAACTGACGCCCAGTAAAGTATTTCATGTCTCGCAGTGATTAAAGCTTGGACAGAGTTGTTCCTCTGCGCCTGCTCAAAGTCTCTTCTGTTTGTAGTCCATTTGTTCTAATAAGGCGTATTCGATGTATTCGTTTAAATGTTCGAGAAATAAAGCATGTTTTTAGATACCATTTTAATTTATTTCATATTCTTGAAAACAAACTGTTTCATTTTAATTTTCCCATTTCTACAGATACATGCTACAAGTTTTTATTAACCGTTTCGGAATGAGAAAGCTCCCTCATAAAACATGAGATGGAGGATGGCATGGGAAAGGAAAGTTGAGGATGTGCAAAAGTGGGGCATCATAAAATCGAAGCCATGAAAACGCATTAATACTTATGCTCAGTCCTTTTCATTTGAATGTAATTTGTTTCTGTTTAGCTGTTGGTTAAGTAAACGATAGTCACCGAGGAATGCGTTCGTAAGCGAAACGAATACTGTTAAGTAAACGTTGACGTAAATCTTCGAATGCGTTCATTGGCCAATTGATGATCACCGTAAATTGGTCAAATGGGTCATCGTTAAATTAGAGATTTCCTGTAGCATAGATACTTGAACTCATGAGGGCGGTGCGAACTCGATTAGCAGCCGTTTGGCCTTCAACGTCGATCGTTTATCGTTCATCGTGCCTCTATGCTGCTCGCGTTGCTCCTACTACCTCCGACGTTCGCCTATGTCGACAATTATGTAGTGGGTAAGCGTCCTCAGATATTGTTGATACATTCCATCTGAAAATATTTTTTATCGTTTAGTAGAGAAATGAGTGGACTGACTTCATCGATAGTTTTTAATTCATTTTTTGTTGAAATTTTTAGTAACAATTAATTTAGAACTTTCTTAAGATTATACGCCTCATTTTTCAAAAGTATGGATAAAAGGAACTTGAAAATCCACTTCATTTGCACTTCCGCTCGCAGATTATTTTCGGTATTAAAATAATATCTGCGAAGTTATGCCTAGAATCACTCGTCTGCTTTTTTGTTAAAGCAAATAAAATTGCCTTCCTGCATACGTCTGAAACATTTCGCGTTGCTTTGTAGATCTGAGCAAATTATATTCAAATATAGGCTGATCCATCAAGTGATATAAAATGCAGTCTTATCTCTTAAAAAAAAAGAAGTGAAGGAGCGTAGTAAAAGGAGCTAACGCATTATCCGCTAATATATTCCACTAATTTGATAGACTAGCCGCATAAGTTACAGAAAATAAAAAAAATACGGAATAATGCTTTCGGATTTCAACCGATCCACTCGCTAATCCTTTGCACTCTAACGTTTCCATAATAACGTTTCCATAATACAATTTTAAATAAATTTAAATAAGCACATCATTGACTATTAGTTGAATAATGAGGGAAATATTGAGGTGTGCCAAAAGTGTTCTGCGAAAAGAATGAGCTTGCATTGGACATTCTAACAGCGAAACCATTTCGAGGCAATATATTCGTGAAAGGGCATACAAAAGATGCATCATGCAAGCAATCCTATGGCAATAATAGCTCCAACTCCTATTCTGTATCTCTTGGTAACTGTGGTATGCAACGTCTTCGATCGGTGAGTAATTTCCACCTGAAAGCGATCAATTTTTTCTATAATCGACATCGCACCATATACTATAGTTGCTTTCATTTAAATCAATTAAAGATACTGATGTATTGTATACTTTCAACCGAATGTTTTGAAATATTTCCTCAACAAAATGAACGAAAATACAACGAATTCAATAGCTTCACCACTGCAGAATCAAAAGGGGCTTTATGAGAAAGTCAATGAGCCTCTTAAATGTGGCGTTATTCATTTAATGGCAATAATTTCGACAGAAACTTCAATTTCTTGCTTGGAATTGTTTAGATCTTATCTCATAATAGCATAACTTTTAAAATATTTTAGATATAATAAAGAGATTTATTAGTGTATCACTTTTCTTTATTTTCGTTCACATTCGCTGTGTGTTCAAGTATATTGCATCTTCATTAAATTGCACTCACTTAAAAAAAAAGCGTTACTCCACTCAAATTGCCTGCAATTAGCAAATATCCTTTCAGATTAACCCTCGAGGAATTAACTTCATTGTAACGTTGATAGTCTCATTCCATCCGGCTGGCTTTATAACGAAAAATGATCGTGCATTCAATGTCAAATGTTTTTATATGGAACGAGACGAAATTGTTACGGCAGCAGTTAAAGTCAGGTAAGGATTGACTCTATTTATAGCAGCTAAAATTTTTATTTACTTTAAATAACATATTGACTATATAACTTTCAGAAAATTTTTATTTAATTTGCTTCGTTCATTGCTTTTATTATCTTCGAACAAGAAAATACACTCATTAATTCATATTTACCACATAGACAAAATCAAAGATTTTAATAAGCTTTAATCTTAGCACTAGTTATGCTTAAGCTACAATTGTTTTAATCCATACTACAATATAGTACGTAAAAGATGAGATAGGCAAAGGAAAAATTACCGTGGGATCGTGTTTTTCCAGAAGGAAATTTTGAAGCACTCAAAAATTATAGTAGTAAACATCAAGCAACAAAAAATTTCCCTCCTAAAGCGACTATAACAAGAGGCAAATAAGTGTGTCAAAGACGTTGAAACGATGTGTGGTAGTTCAGCCCACCGGACCAATCGACTGCTTGGATATATGACTTCCTTATATGTGATTCTCTCCAACATTCCAATTGATGATCTTCTAATGAGTCGTGCATATTTAACTATGAATAGAATTTTAAACTAAATTCCACTGCAATTGATAAAGTACTAGGCAAAAAAATAGAGGAAAATGACTTTTTAATAGCGGATTTGTACAGCCGATCGATGATTTAATACGGCGAGTTTTATGCATGACCTTGTTTTTTTTTAGTATCTATGTTTTCCTCCCCCATCCACTCCATCCGCTATTAGATCGTTCAAGAAGCAATTATTTTACTGTGATAAATTTCTTCATTAGACCTAAAACTTGTTGCCGATACTTGCCGAATAAACTCTAAAACGAGAACCTTCTGTAGGCTCATTAGCGTGTTTCCCTATTTGTTTTTTGTTTGCAAGTGTATGCAGAGTGTATTATTTTGCCTGTATGATCGAAGAGATTGGACCCAATGAAATTCATTGAGGTATATACTCTTTAGCAATAAATTTTTGAACTTAATTTCGGCTTGAAACGATTCGAAATTGATGAAAAGAACTGATAAATGCTTAAAATTATAGCGCTTTATTGCCAACCGAATTATTGGATGAGTTGAGAATGCCGATATGTGAATATTCAGTGAGACATGAGAGCGTCAATGGACCACAGATAAAATTTGCGAATATCGGCGAAACGGTAAGTTGTAAAGAACAACAAATCTTTTAGCTCTCTATTTAAATTATGTGGGAATCAATTACTTAATTCAGTGGGCTAATTTATGAAATTCGCAACAGATTGACGTTGAAAATCTATGCGAACATAAAGTCTTAGCCTTTATTCAACATCGATCAATATTACCTGCTCCAAGCAATATATATTAAATATGGCATTAATATTATTACTGAATGTGTGGTATAGTGTTCATTATTCGAAAGTAATGAAAAAAAAAGATTTCAATTCACTTGAAAACATTTATGAACACATATATAAGTTTTTGTCAATGAATTCTGAATTAATCCATTCAAGAATAAACATTTCACAGAGTGCATGCTAGAGCAATCTTTTAAATTTAGACACATAAACGTGAAACCTAATAAAAAAAATTTTATGCTGAAATATTCTTTATTATCTATCACAGATCACTTAAAAAATAGTGAACATTGATGTTGCAGTAATACCTGAAAGCATTCAATCTAATGCTTGGCTATGAGATATTCTAAAGTACGGAATGATAAAAATTCATCTCGAAACAGCTTTGTAAGTAATCAAAAAGCGGTGTGGAACCTTCTAAAATGTATGTGTCTACTGATTTTCATTTTCTAAAAACTATAAAATATGAGAGAGACGAATAATTTATTGAGTGAAAACTATATACTCTGCTGCAGGTGTTTCACGTTTGGGAGTGCACTGGTGCCGAAATGGGAATGCTTGTTAAGAAGTGTTTCGTAAGGGACGGTGAAGGTGAACAACATGCGGTCATTGACTTCGAAGGGTAAGCCACACTTCATACGATTTGTCTGATCTATCCACAGATCGCCCTAAATTGTTTCATTGTCTTTCTAGAGGCTGCTCGAAATCTTTATGGTAATTTTGAGGTTCTCATGCAGCAAAATAGGAACAAAATTTGTTCACTTCGTAGCTTGCTACCAAATCGTTGTATCGAGGGAGATCAGAAATGAAAATGTGATACAGATGTGAACTGATATAGGCAAATTTATAACTCTGATCCTTACTGTTATCTGAATATTAAAAGTCTAGAAAATAAACTCTCATGCCTATTGAGTTTTTGGTGATAATAGGCCTTTTTTTGCAATGATATATGGTGGTCGTTGATCATTGGTAATTTCTCAAAGAATTCCTGTGGTGGGATCGCATCGTGTGCTTTGGTAAGCCGTAAAAAGTTTATTTCGGTACTTCAATATATTTCTTAACAGTATTTAGATGGAAAGTTTTTGTTTGAGGTGTTCCACTGACAGTTTTCTGCTAAGCGAACTCACCTATGATGCAACAACGATGCGAGCATATGCACGGAGTCACGTCTTTAAGTATGCAGATTCGAACCAACTATATTTCACATGTCAAATCGAGCTCTGTCACAAGAGGATGGGGCTGTGCGCTGGTATTACGGTACATGCTTTACTCGTATTATATTTGTTCTACTCTTAAACAAAGAATAACAATTGAATTGTTGAATAAACAATAAGAATCAACTTCAGCACTTTATCCGTTTTATTAGAGTAAACCAATGAAATGAAATAATTAATAGGTGATTGACTAAGAAATATTCCGCTTTAGCATCAAAATCTTTGAAACAAACAAAACTGATAAATTTTTGGAACGATTAGTGGAATAAACGAGAACAAAGGCTAAAATTTAAAAAAAAAAAAAAGTGCAATGAAGGCGACCAATGGATTGCTGCAGACATGAGACGCCTCTTTTTTTATTGACTGATGAGTTGAAGATTTATTTAGAGTAAAAGTTGAAGGAAAAAATTCAGTCAAATTCAGTCATAAATGAAGCTTTAGGAATTGTTGTTGAAAAAGATGATTAAAAAAATGGCAACAACTTTTCACATATCACTTTTTAGCGACATAATTTATATGTATTAAGGGTGTTCTTGATATAGGCGAAATCAAAGTGAGTTAATCACCTGAAATTCTTTTCCACATCAACAATTCTTCAAATGAGATAATTTTGTAGTGTTTATGGTATTATCCTAATACGCTATACAATATAAATGGTGAAGAAAACTCTATTGAACTGATGCAATGTTACATTCACTTTCTCTAGTTGCATTTATTGAGTTTACAAATCACCGACGATAAATCACCAAGAGAGTTGAATAACGCTTCTTTCAACTTGCATTATCTATGATTAAATAGCATTCAGTGGCAATTTATTCCAAAGTTTTTATTGAAGAATTGTTTAATCAATCGTTGAGGAAATTTAACGGTATTATTGGCAACGAAATTCCATTAGTTACACCAATACAACTATGAAATTATAACATTTTTAATTTAAATGATGATTTATATTCAATAAAAAATTTTTAGCCACCAAATTGCGTTGAACATAACATTCGTAAACGTCGTCGCTCGGTGAATTTGATGGAAAGACAACTCGAACTAGACGTGAGTACACCTGAGATGCTTATTGCTGATGTTAACGGAGTAACCGAAACACATCGTCTCCCCACTTGTACGCATGTCTTCTTTATCGCACTTTTACCATTCATTCTACTCACATTTCTCTCCATATTACTTTCTATCGTCACTGTAATGAAAAAATCCTCTTCAAAATGCTCGATTTGTCCACAAATTCCATACATGAATCCATGTTCATCGCCTTAATTTTCTATCATTTCTTTAAATTTCGAATAGATTTGACGGGACATTTTTGGCTAATTTCTGACAATCTGCAAATTGCACTAAATGAAAAATTTTGTTGAATTTCTCTTTAGTTAAATAGAGTTGAAGCGATCATTGAGCATTGATTCTTTGATATTCAGTGGTATATTGGTTAAATAATAGTACACTTATTGCTCTATTATACTATCTTTTGAGATGAAAATTATTTATTAATTGTAGTGATTTTTTTTGTAAAGCGTTCTTAAAATTGATGAAAATTTTTTTCATTTTAGTAGGATATGATTCACTCTTAATTCAATAAACGGTTGATTCTCATCTATGAAAATCTATCGCAGTGTCATCTTTTTATTTTTACGAACGTTTCTAATTTTTTTTTCAATTGTATATTCCAGTTATTTGTTGTGTGCACATTTATCACAACAGAAACTTGCTCTATTCACTTCACATTCGGCACATTGATACATTCGATGTTTTGTTTAATGCAATTCGATATTCGTGTAAAATTATTTCTCGAAATTTATGCATTATTTATGCTATATTCTTGCACTTTCCCATAGTGATCTTCTTATTTGTTGTTATGTTTCTGCATTTTCTCACTTAAAATTTTTTATTTGTGCTATAATTTTGCTTTTTCTGAATATGATTTTTTAATGTATCGTTTGTTTTCTAATATTTCACTTCCTCGCATTGCTTCAAATTGTCCTAATTGAACGCTTAATATTAGACAAGTAAGCCTGGCCAAAGAGGAGAACATTATAACTATACAGCAGTAATTTTTGCACATATATTTCTCTCATCATTGGCAGCTAATTTTCAGAGCTCTTCGAAGCGTGTATTGTGCATTTTAATGTTTTTATTGAGATTTTCGAAAGGCTGTTTTATAACGGATCATTATAATAAATTTTTGAATGGAGTAAAACTGCATTTTACAATACTCCCTGAAAATTGTAGCGGTTGTTTTAAGGTGCTGCATCATTCTCGTTCAAGATCGATCATCTCTCTTATTTTAGATCACTAATTTCCATTTTGCCACCTATTGCAACCATTTGATTGCTAATGTCCATAGATGAAATTTATTGACTTCGTTTATGTCGGATGTAGAGAATCTTTCTCAGCTAAACAAGAATTTCTGAAATGTTTAGCTATGAAGAAAAGCGTCTTTTTTTAAACGAGAAATTGACCATAAAAAATGATGATATAGGTTGAAATGAATTCAAAAAGAGTCAGATGTTAAAAAATACCCCCATTTTCAGCGATGTTCTGCATTGTCTATCGTCTTTTTCGGTATTCTTACAATTTTTTTTTTCGCTAACCTCACATAATTTGTCAATGTACTACGTTATATTCGAATCGAATTTCAATAAACTTGTCATTTGATGTGCTCGTCATCTCAGTGATTCATCAGAAAGCGTCGTCTCTCGACAAAGAAGAAAGCGATTCTACGGCCGGAAAATGAATGCTGTTTGCTCACGGAGTGCTCTCGTATAATGTGCTCCTCTCTTTTCTTGTATAAAGTTCTCGAACTTCACCTTGTGGTTCACTTCCTCATCACCTGTAGAATCTTGCCCTTACTTATTTCTCGTTCAGCAAAGGAGTTATTAGGGAAATGTCATGTTTAACTATTGGATGACGATGTTGATAAACAAGAGTTCTATCGGTTGTGGTGTACGGAAGTGATTTACTTGTTGTAGTAAAACATAGCAGATCCATTGAATAGATTCTACTAAATAATTCAATTTGAATTTTATTACACGAATAATTGCAATTTTATTACCATATTTTAACCTTCTAATTTCAGCAATCATTCATTTTCAATTCATTGAAAATATAGTAGTTTTTGAAAGTTTAACAGCACTTATTGTGTTGCTTCGAAAAATCCAAAAAAAAAAATCGTCTTACTTTAGAGAGTGAAGGTATTTTCGATCAGCAGTCATCTATTTACAATTGGGGGGGGGGGGGGTTGCGATCGTTATTCTCTACCATCATTCGCCGCAGTATTTTAATTTCCTATACTATTATTCCGTTTGTTTAAATTCAAGAAATCGTTGCAATCAGCCTAATTAAAGAATATGATTTATAAAAGCTCAATCGATATTAATTCTTCTGAAGAATGAATATTAATAAGTGAAAATGGTGGCGAACTTTTTCGGAGTATATGCAGCTTAAAAGAAGTTTGTTAATCCTTGATAGGAGTTTTTAAATACGAAATTGTTTGCCATAAATATTTCAATTTCTACTAGATTAGTTTATCACAATTTTAGATTGAATGAAAATATCCAAGCAAAAAGCATATTTCCCACATCGAGCTTAATAATTGAAATTTAGAGATTTTTACAGCGAATTCTATACTATAATTTTAAATAAACGCTCATCAAGAAATTTCAGAGAGAGTGTATAACGCCAGTGGGCTTTATTCGTGTCTATACCGTACATGGGGCTTTATTTTTTTCAAAGTTCCTCAGACTAGCGTTGCATATGACTCATCATGCGACATAAAAAATTACAAACGACCTTAACAAAACATTGCATAACGTTTCAACTTTTAAAAAAGATTGGATGACGTTTGCACTTAAGTGTAAGGGCGCTGCTGCGCAAGTGGCGGCCGTGCAATGAGGTCGTCACTGTGGTGACATGATGCAGTGGGATATGCTCGCGTTGAGGAGTGTGTTGTTTATTTTGCGATTCTTCGTTAGGGTGAGTAAGCAGCACAGGTTTACTTGTTTATTACTTGTTTAGTGTTGGTTGCCTCCTTTGTCGTTGCTCTCTGCTCAATTCCACTATTTCTTTCGTTGTTAATTCCCCTATTAATTTATGTGGTCTACAATATAAGGTTTACTTGCTTACAATAGGTGGGATTGTTTCATGAAGGGAATGAATGATTTTTTCTATTGTTTTGCGAAGGATTTTTACCGAAAATGTCATACATTTTCTCATCTCTTCCGTTTGATTCATCTTATTGTAAATAAATAGATGAATCAATAAAATGATATATATATATATATATATATATATATATATATATATATATATATATATATAATGATATTTATACTTCAGGTTAGAGGATGATGTTTGAATTGAAACGAATACGACAACATTTTGTTTATTCCACATCTGTTAGTCATCGTCAGAAAAAACCCCCATTAGTCTATCTCCATCTTTTCTATAGAAGCATTCAACAATTGCAAAGAGTTGTTCACTCTGTTTATATATTTAGTGAAATAGTAGTATTACTGAGAATTGCGTACAAACGGCTGGCGATTAGACTTTTCACCGAACAGACGATCCGTGCACAAAACAACTCATCGATGCGTGACGTACCCATGAGTGTCGACGATTGCTTTGACGTCAAATGCAAAATTCGATCGATGTGTGCGCATTTTCTACACTATTCTTGAAAGGAAATGCTTTACCTCTCACTTTATATTTCATCATTGTGCTATTGAGTAATTTTTTTAAACATTAATTATGCATAATTTGTTAAGATTAAGTTCCTCATCTATGACCAACTTTATTTTTTTCACGTTGTCATTTTATATGCGATTCAATTGATTTGTTTTTCTAAAGTTTTCGGGTAAAGTGAGTCACTTAATTTTTCATTTATTCTATTCTATTTAATACAGAACATCACTAATTATTTTCACCTTTGGCTAACGTTTTCGGCTCTATCGTTCGGGTTTTTTCTGGATCTCATTGTATGGTGGTGCTTTCTAGACCTATAAAATTTCGTCCGTGCTTTCCGCTCCGTTGCAGAGTTATTCCGGTAGGGCACCGTTTTTCATACTTAAGCATTTCTTTTATTTCTTTCTTCTTCCTGCGTTCTTTTATTTTCATTCGTTTTTACTTTCTGCTTTAATGATGTCTATTTTTTAAATTCATTTTTCGAAGATTTGTTCAATTAAAAAATTAAAATATGTGAAATTTCTATCGAAATGTTCTGTATTGGAGATTTCAGAATTATTTTCTCCGCAACGGTTAGGTCAATCAAGTTGGGATTTGCCTTATTCGATACAGTTTTAAAAGCTCTATCAAACGGTATATAGGTTGTTACATTTCGGGAGAAAAGTTGAAAATCGAATCGACCGGTCAGAATTTCTGAAATCTCGATTTTTGCGATTTTGGGGGTTTTCGTTCTCGGCCACTGTTTAATATAGTGTTAAGCGGCTTTTTAATTCGTCATCAGCTCGCCGGGACCCCTCCAACGGTATATAGACTACCGTCTCTGAGGACAAAGAGGCTGAGAAAAAAAATCGCAAAAATCGCGACTTTTCGATTCTAAGGGGGTAGCACAGGGAAATTTTGAAAAAATATTTTTTGTCTCTGATTTCGCTGATTTTGGTATCAAACGATAGATCTCGATGAGCTGATCACGGACGCCTGCACAATTTGCTGTTTTATATAAAAACAGGAAAGCTAGGGGTGCATGAATGCTGCGGTTCTATGCAAATGTACTGAAATTAATATTTCGGAGTTTTTTTCTCGGCAGCCGTTAAGCCTATAGAGCTACGGCTTGCTCCCGTCAACACAGCCTTAAAACCTCTATCAAACGACATATAGCTTATCATATTTCGAGAGGATGGTTGAAAACCGAATCGACCCCCCAGAATTTCTGAAATATCGATTTTTGCAGCTCAGGGGGTTCTGGTTCTCGGCCGATATTTCATATAGGCAAAAGCGGTCCTTAGATTTGTGGTCTACTTGGCGAGACCTCCCGAACCATATACAGGTGACCGCCCACGGGCGAACAGGAGCCGAGAAAAAATCCTAAAAATCGCAATTTTTCGATCGTAAGGGTAGTACAGGGAAATTTTGGTAAAACATTTTTTGTCTCCGATTTCGATGGTTTTGGTATGAAACGATAGATCTCAGTGAGCTGATCACGAGGATGTGCATTCTTTGGTTTTTTATATGAAAAGATGGAAATTATAGGTGCTCGAATGTTGTATTTTTATGCAAATGTATTGTAATTGATATTTGCGATTTATTTTCTCGGCAACGGTTAGGCCCATGGAGTTACGATTAACCTCTTTCAACACATCTTCTTTCTTTCAATCAACAACAACACAACCGAGATGGGCGATTTTTAATCCGGTTTTTTTGCAGTTATCACATATAATATGTAAAAAATGTTATTCTAATGTTGCTTCACGTGGAGCAGCAGCTAGTCATTAGCAGAAGAATGCTGTGAGAAGAGAATTGCTTTCTCTAAAAGATAAAGTCCTTTTAGTTCTATTTTCCTTCGATAGAACTATCGAACAGTTATATGCATCGAGCTGCAGGAAATTTCTTGTTTTTTTCTCTTTTTTTTTTCTAACCAGGTTTGATGGGGTACCAAAGCGACAGAGTTACGAATCATGACTATATCGATTGAAATGCTTATGTGATGGTGAAACGTTGGATTTTTTAACAAATTTTCTGGCAGATTGCCATCACTAAAGCTCAACATTCAAATAATAGCAAGAACGATTGATGGATGCTATGCAAATTCTTGTTCTATCGAATATATTTGCTGGATCGTTCGCTTTGATCAGGCGTTATGATCTCTCTCATATGAAAAGATCTATTTATATAAGTGAATGTGTTTATAGTTCTAAAGCTGCTTACGTTGTTGACGAATTCGTCCAATTCAATACTGATGCTACGCTATTCGGCGATTTTAATATAAACTCAGAAGTTGATAGTTGTTTCGTTTGACTTCTTCACACAGATTCAGGTTGCATATTATCGGTGCCTTCAGCGGATATTATATTAAACGAGTTTACATTTAAGTTATAAGTTCAGATTGCGCTTTAAAAAATCGATGAAAAGACATTGCACATAAATATATTATTGAGTATGTAGAAATTTTTATTTTATTTAAATTAATTTATGTCAACTTCCCTCAAATAAAAGAACATCTTTGAAATATAGTAATAAGATTTCGCAAATAAAGAGTGTTATGTTGAAACGCTGTCCAAAGCGTGAATTGTTTCTATCTTTCTTTATATGAATTCAAATTAATAGCGATTCGGGTACTTGGAGATCCCTTGTGAGAAACTTCTCTCAGAATCTAACCCAAAGGTTTTAGGGGATGAATTCGTTTTAAATAAGCACTGAATAAATCATCGCTTTTGCTTTCTAGAAAAATTCTTCCTTTTATATTCTACAGGGGATCAATCTTAGCATTTGATGTTTTGCCTAAAAATATCGCTTCGCCGAAAATGTGACTTAGTCAGTCGGAAATTGAGCGAAACTAATGGGATTTTCAAACTTTCGCATTTAAAAAAAAAAAAAAAAAAAACGGCTAAACGATCCACTATTGATTGCCTTTGTCGAGTTGCTGTTATTGCGATACTTTATCGGAAAAATTTTGTGTTTTTTCCCAAAAGATGGAGCATCTTTTCAAATTTCTCATCTAAATATCCTCTTTTCAAAACTTCAGCATCTTCTCAGGTGTAAATTTAGTGTATTTTCTTTTTTTTTTTTTGCCACATCATTGTTGTTATGGTTATGCTATTGCGTTGTGCAAATTAACTGTTATCATCAATCCATAATAGCACTTATCACTATAGCTGAGGAATATATATCGTCGTTTCTTCGCACTCAATTTAATGATTTCTTAAAAAGTAAAATTTAATGCGAGCTAATCCCTAGTAGGTTTCGCATCCTCGCTGCATAATGCCGTATCTCAGATGGAACGGCAATCTTTTAATCGCATCGAATATTTAGAAAATATTCTACTTAAACAATATACTTGTGCAATATACTTAATCCTAACGAAGTAGATTCTGTCGTTTTTAAATGTTCAGTTTATTTTCCCATAGGAAACCTTATTTCCCTTAATTGTTCTATTTTTATTTTTGCACTATGATGTGGTTTATTAAGATAGACGTGAACGCATGGATAATTCTTTCATTCAACGTTTCGGCATGTTGCCTTCATCATGAATACATGCTACTTTCTTTTATATTAGAGTATCGTCCATCCTCATAAAAGCCCATGTTGCGTTTTTTTAAAGACTTTTTCCCGAAACTCTTCCATTGTGTCTATTGGCGGCGTTCAAAAAATCTGCATCGAATTTTAATTGCGTGATTATAATTTTCAGAGATGACGATTTCATATCAAGGGAACTTCTGCCGTTTGCTGTTACGATGGAAGGGTAGTATTTGGCGACTTGTTTGGAAAGAACTCCTTGTCTTTCTTAGTCTTTATTATGCGGTTCGATTGTTTTACAATACCGTTCTTCCAATGCTCGACGACGATGATTCAGAACGATATAGGTGAGTGCACCTTTGCTTATATACACCTTCGATGCTTGTCTCAAGTAGGCATAACGACAATTGGACCACTATAGACTATCATACTCGATGATTGTGTCTTTTTTTGATATGATATTGCAGTTAGTCCACCGTTGTTTAAGACGATATTTGTTTTTTTTAGTGCCCAGGCGGATATTGCATCGAATAATTACAGATTACAATGGAACTTCTGTTGGAGAAACGCATTAAGAGAAAAAATCTTTTTATCTCATTCGATCAGTCAAAATCACATTCGTTTGGGCACATATTTAATTGCATTCTCAACGATTTCACTTAGAACGTTTTTTTTTTTCAGTGTATCGTCGGATACAGATTTGCATATGAGAGCGTGGTGTTGAATAAACTTCGATCTAGACAACTTGTAGAATTCTTTTCAATAAATCCGTTAATATTTAGCAATGCTTCACACTGTTCGTTACACTTCATGAGCAATTAATACAGTGGTAAACATCATTGAATACTGCTCGAGATTTTAGAACAAAAGCTTGTTGAAGTATTATTCAATTTTTTGATGAGAATTCAACGAAATCGTTGATGTAACTTTTTTTTGTTTACGATGAACATACATGTTTGTAATGTTTACAATGAGAATAAAAATGAATACGAATGAGAAAATTGTAATTTTCATTGCAATGAATAAACGATAGCAATTTTGCATTATTCGTTTTTTTTTTTTATTTCTTTATAAAATAATTTTTTTTTTTTTTTGCATTATTTATTGATCGCATTTCGTTGAGATCATTTCTATTTGAGTTCATTTCACCAATCATCTTAATCGTTATTAAATCGATTATTAATTGCAATATTAGGAGTGATATTGTAACATTTTTAATTCAGTAAAATTACTTTTATTTTATTTAGGAGAAAATTTGAACAATTAGCAATGATGTTCGATGACTATACGAAATTAATACCGTTAACATTTCTTCTCGGTTTCTATGTCTCAAATGTTGTCTCAAGGTTAGCGAATTTTAATAACACATCTTCGTTTTTTTTTTTTTTGCTTCCTACAAGCTGAAATTGCTGGGCAAACAAGCAGATCCATAAATGAACGTTATACTACCGTAATGGCGCGCGAACTTTATATCACGGTAATGCGATTTTTATAATAATTAGCAAAAAGCACCTTAAACGCATTCGTTTAATTAATCAAGTCTGCAATGAATGGCTGTTTTTAAACGTTTTCTAACATAAAAAAAAAATCTTATTCTTTTTTCAGCGTTTGCATGAAATGGAAATTTATCATTTTGCAAAGTCATCTAATCCATTTGCATGAAAATTACTAGAAAGATGTCTCTAAAATTAAATTAAACTTGATAACACAGTTAATTGTAGTTATTTGATGATTGCATAAGATGAATTCGAAATTCTTGAATGCGAAAGCAATGATAACAGAGCGGTGAGAGAGGGGATAATAAATTATAGAACTCAGATTCCACCTCTTTATTATCCTGTGTAAAAGCCGAAGAGAACAGCATTTATTGTTTCGTTTGTTTGCTTGAGATCAAAGTCGTATAAGATACTTGTTCTCATTTAACTGATGGGAGAGGTCATTGGGATTTTGGCATCTTTTTGAATGCAGGAAATTTGCTTTTCAGCATCCTTTAACATTCATTAATATAGCGTTCAATTCAGGTGGTGGCGTCAGTTCCAGTCTTTGCCATGGCCTGAGGACCTGTTGTCTGTGTTATGCATGGTTATTCCTGGAAGAGATGAGAAAAGTCAACGGCGGAGGCATGCAATCGCTCGCTATGTTAATCTCACAGCCGCTCTCGCTTGGTAATAAAGAAACTTCTAAATTGCTTTCATTATATATATATATATATATATATATATATATATATATATATATATATATATATATATATATATATATATATATATATATCTTTTTTGCTGCCATTAACACGCTGATTGATGAACTCAATTCCATTAAATTACAGATTTATCGAAATTTTTTATCGAATTATTTAAGCAGCAAATTTTACGAAATTTGTATATCTGAAAATAATATTCGAAAATATAGCACTAATAAATTTTAATGGTTGGCGTGTATGATAGAGCCCACTTCTTTGGTTTGACCTTAATGATAACCATATGGGGTGATGAGTGAATTTTTGAAGTTTCTTTAAAATGCCAATAGTGGTGAAGAGAGTACAACGACGCTCACACTAGCTTAGCCGACTCGAGTAGCTGCCAGAGAAATGGGAGGTTTACTAGGAGGTTTCTACTAGCTTGATGTGGGGTCCCCGATCCGCAAGGAAGTCCCGGTGGGGGAGCAGTCTCACAAATTTCTTTCGACTCCTCAACTTTTCCGACGCTGTCAATTTTCCCGACTAAAGACTCTGTTCCAGTATGGTCTAAGGTCCGTAACTTTCAACGGATAACCGTTGGAAAACAATTTCCAGATTTTGTCGTGAGAATTCCTGCTACAATAGATGGGTCCAGGCGGGGTTCCCTTCTTCCCCTTCAATCAAAACTCCTGTCTTTGCACCACATCAGTTTTCACTTCTCACCGCCTATGTTATTGAGTTTAATGGGAAACGTCAGTGGCAACTTAACTAAAGGCAATAAGCATTGATATATGTCGAATATGAATAACATATGAGGTATGTTAATACAAGTTCGCTTTTTAGGCGTGAAATCTCAAGCAAAATCCGACGGCGCTTTCCAACGATTCGTCACATCGTTGACAGCGGTTTAATGACCGAGAAGGAATTCGAATTGCTGAACGAAATTAGCGTAATTTACAGCTATATAATTGAAGCAAAATATAGGCAATATGAAAAATCTCTTCTGAAAGAAAATTCATTTACCTATATCAGATCAACTATTTTCGATGACCAGCGAAAACCTTCACAACAGATGGGTTCTTAGCTTATTGACCATGTGTCTTTGGTCAGTACCTGGTCAGTGTATTTCCATCTCAAAATAAAGTCATCTTTTCCTATCTCACCTGTTCTATCCTCTATTTAGCTCATCTGGAGTATTCTTTTATTTTGGCGGATTTTGATATCTTATTTTCAGTGTCGAAGTTAAACTTCAATGAAATTTTTTTTTGGAAAAATGAATAAGAAAGAGATATTTTGAAACAGCGATCCAACTAAGCAAATTTTCAGAGTGAAGTGAAAAGTGTTCGTTGGATGACTCCATTGCATTGGGTGCAGCAAATACTCGCCGATGAAATAAAAGAAAATGCGCCAATGGCATCATTAACAAATCAATTTGTACAAGAGTTGAAACAATATCGATCTGCTCTTCGAAAATTGTTTTGCCATGATTGGGTTTGCGTACCACTCGTTTACACTCAGGTACACCCTTATCAATTCTATTATATTTTCCCGAAACGTCACATTGATAATAAACAAACAACTTATATATTAATCCTTTCTGTGAGTTAAATTGGTACGTAGAACTTTTTAAAGGAGCATAACTTAACCATATCTTATCGCTTTTCAGATCGTAACTGAAATGAGTTTTGTGCTGCTAGTTGGCACATTTCTGTCACTAAGAGTTTCAAAAATTTCTACTTCTGATGCAGCATACGGTGTTGTAATCATAGGCACCGACTAAGTTCAAAAGCTAGAGGTGAAGTTCGATTTGAGGGCATCCAAAGAAGAGATAGGATGGCTGATCCAGAATGCCCAAAAATTGGTGTGGACCATACTTATGTCAAAATCATGACAAGTATGCCATTTTTTAGCACTTCCAACTGTAGGGGAAATAGAAAAGCTAAGGGGCCGAGAAATTGCGTTCAGATTGCTCAGAATTCCCCAATTTTTGCTAATCTTTTCTTTAGATTTTCCCCAGCAGTCCTTAGTTTTTCCTTATGGCGTAAAATTTTTGAAGCTTTCGGTTTTTATCAATTGGCAAGGTAGTATGGTTGAAATAGTATAGTGCGAAAAGGGCGTACGCATAAAAACTATGCGTTTTCATTGCTGTTAGTCATAGTTTATGCAACAATTGATATTTTTCAGAAGGGAATTGATCAGCACAATTAGCTGAATGCCTCACAAGACAGATCCTACCTAATCCATATTCTTTCTTTTCGTTGATCTATTTAAGCAATGAAATAAACAGGTTGCTGCCCTCGCTACATATGCCTATTTCGGGTTTTGCCTTTTGGGACGACAATTTCTGGATCCAGAGAAGAAATATAAACGTTACGAGGTCGACTTTGTTGTACCGATATTCACAATTGTGCAATTTCTCTTCTTTGTTGGATGGTTTAAGGTATATTTGTCATTTTCTACTAAACTTTTTCTATATTTATTTCGGCTAATTTTTTTTTTATTTCGAATATTTTCATTACATCAGCATAGAGAAAAATTCAATCTTCATCAGTTTCTAGTCTACTCATTTTCTATAAGAGTATTCCCAGCAGTTGATCTAATGTTCTAATTTCTAAATACCAAGTAAGAAATCAGTCAGGAAAATAAAAATTTTCTAAAGTAGTTGACGATTGAGACGTGGGACGTTTTGATGAATAAATTTAAGGGAATGTAGCATTTTATCGATAGCGATGATGCTGAATATTTTTATTTCTCAAAGCAAAGTTGTACTCACAATAATAGGTGTTTTTATACGTTTGTTTTGAAAATATGCAAACAATTTCTGCTCAAATTGCGTCGAGTTTCAAGTAACAACGCTGAATATTGTCATTTCCTTCCTATTAGGTTGAGATTTAGTTGCCGAAAGGCGCTTCTAATAAAAACGATCAATGCTGATGTTTGAGGTGGATGGAGAGTATTGTAATCCGTGTGCAACAGGTGGGTCAAGATCTCATGCGGCCATTCGGTATGGATGACGATGATATCGAACTCGACTATATCTTCGAAAGAAACGTTGCCACTTCATTCGCTATTGTCAACAGGCTACAAATGGCTGAATATGGTTAGTTCTATCGATGTCAATCATTTGAATCATCAATACTAAGTAAGGATCTGTGAAGTATCTTAGGATTGAGATGACGTGATGGCCAAGCACAAGACTTCATTACTTCTGTTCATTTTTACATTTTCTATTTGTCACCCTCAAAAAGTGCTTCTGTATTTTTTCGGTGCAATAATACCAATCTCCACCCACAAAAGATGTTAGACTTTTCAATGAAATGTCTTAATATGATATAATTCTTTGCTGCTGCTCATATAGTATGTCAAAAAAAGCGAATTTACAGCTAAGAACGTTGCGTTCATTTGTTAGGCCCGTCATTTTCTATGGGCCGAAAACCATATTCTATGGGCCAAAAACTATAATTTCCCAGGTTTTTATTTATAAAAGCTTGAAAAAGTAAAAGAAGTCATGTTTTGCTCGTCATTCATTTCCTTTGAATGCCCACAGTTGAGGATGTTTTCCCTGGAAATTGCGTTTAAAAAATATCTAATCCAGTTGTTGAAACAGCTTACGATTTAATGCGATACGCGTGCTCAAAAAGATTCTTTTGCATCTTTGCAGTACCACTCGAGAACGATGCGTTTTGGTCGGGCAATAACGATAACAAGATACAAGCAATTCCACATACAGGTCTTTCCTGTCAGACAAAGCAGCATAGGCCAGTTAGACATGTTCCATCGTACCAGCCGATCAACAGGGACGATGTCGAAGATGGGCATGCTCGTTGTGCTGCAATGCTGAAAAAATGGAAAGGATATGAGTTAGTTTCATTTTACTCTTCATTTGCTTTCATCTCTCAAAGTGAGGCTTTTTTTTTCATTCGCGACCTATTGCTTGCTCACAGATGAGTTTCATAAAATAAAGGATGCTGCCCACCAAGGTGAATGCATAACCATTAAGAGGAGCTCTAGATTAAGGACAGTTCAAAGATTTTCTTTAATAATAGCAACAGTAGTAATTAACATTATTGATAATGCTGGGTAGTACTATGAGGTCACCCTGTGTTTTTTGATATGGTCGCAAAACACCAAACCAGTTCATTTTCCCTCTCAAACATTTCGCTGTTATTCATCATCTCGTCGTCAGTCTGGGAACTCATGATAGGGAAAGTGGGTGCATCAAAGCAATTGTCTCTTAGTGGTTGACAAAAAAAAAATTTGCAGCAGTCAGTGAACAAATGTCTACAAGAATGTTTAATATGTGCTGTAGTATTGTCGAGAAACAAGTAAGATTGAGATTTCGAAATAATCTATCAATTTTTTACTTTATTCTATAGCTATATATATATATATATATATATATATATATATATATATATATATATATATATATATATAATATGAATTGTAAGGACAAATATTTCCAGCGAAATCATATGGTGATAGAGGTATATATTGAAGAAACTTCAAAGGTGCGTCTATCGACCTCGCGGCGCTACACTTCATCATCTAATGCTCTTAATTGTTTGTTGTCGATGGAATCTCCTTTAATGAATATGTTTTATTTTCATGCGAAACATATTCATTGATTCTTTAGCCATTAACTTCAACGAAAACGTTTATTTTTCTAGATTGCAGTTTTTTTTAATTGTTCTAAAGAACTGCTATCCAGTATTGAGGGCAACCTTCGTCGTTCGGCCTTAGCATTTGAATTTGGCGAGCTGAGTCAAGTGGTCGGTTACCTCTTTCTCCGATGGCAATCTATCAACGTGGAAAAGGTCACTGAACTCTATAAGTAAGGATGCAAAACTAAAAAAAAAATCCAAACTTTTGTTGACCATACTAAATTGGAGATCGAACATGTTCGACTGTTCAAACAATAAAGGTTTCGTTCTTATTCCACCTCTTATATTTCAGTTTGAACGGCAAATAAATTGGCTGGAATTCTTCAAATTTTCAATTCCAAACCATAAAATCTAATGGCATCACAAAAGGGTTTGCCAGAAGAGTTGATATAATATGCGTTTTCATATTCCATCCATGAGGGCAGCATGTTTCAATTGATTCATTCGCAATTATGTGTTCACATTTCCAAAGGAATTTACTACGCATAGTTGAATATACTGCGCATAATTTACTACGCCCATTAACGACCATTTGAAACGTCTGCCAGTTAGTTCGCACCCCCTCCCCTAAAAAAGGTTTCGTTCACCCTCAGATACGGTTTCCTTGAATCCTGGTAGAACCGTCATCCGATGGGGCTACCAACTTTTGGGGCCGTTAATGTTTTTAACGGTACACGCGAGTACTGTTCACTCTCTATTTCAATTGGAGGCCCCAATTTCGCGGGTATGCGAATCCATCATCTTTTTTGCACGAATGACCTCATGCCTGGCAAAAAACTTTGCTGCATACCTGTGACCAAAAGCCAAGATTCTTATATGGAACTGAATCACCTCAGCAGACCTTCACTCGCAGTGTTTGCGGACGGAAGTCTACGAGGCCGTATCCTCAGAATTGTGGCAGACAATGATCACCGATAAGTTGAGAAGCATCAAGAGAGGTCATGCAAAAGAAATCGACAACTACATTTCAATAAAGGCCTTCTGCATCAATGAATTCGATGTATAAAAACTAAAGTAGTTCAATGACAGTGGTGAGCGCAAAGTGACGGAAACAATTTAACAACATATCAATTGTACAGATAAATTCTTTTTCATTAATAAGAGAGTTAACAAAAACGATAACCGACAATAATAACAATAAATCAATCGCACCTTAGTGCACCACTATCAACAATTAAAGCAATCTCTACTGACACGTCAACTTTATAAAGTCTATATATATTCAGCATAAGACACCTAAGAAAGAAGCTATAGTTACGATTTTTTTAGAATTTAAATCTTGCAAGTAGCAAAATGCGCAAATTCATCAAAAAACCAGGACATAAGTCCTCGCGAACGCAGTTGTCCTCCTTCCTCCCCTCTGCAGAAACAAAGAAAAAAGAACCAAAAAAAAAAAAAAAATCTAACAAAAAAGAAACTCGATAATATCAACTAACATTTTCCTTAAAGGATTTTTTCAAAGGATAATCATACAATTAAACGAGTAGTGGATAACATTACGCGAAAGCAATAAATCAAAACGCTACACAAAAGAAATCTTTACCATCTATCTATACATTGATGCCTTTAAACGATAACAATAAGCTTAACGAGAAAATAAAAACAACAAGCAAAATATATGGCAACAAAAACAAACAAACGAATGAAACGAAATACCAATCAAGAATTCAAATAATAAATGCATGAACATCAATACTAAAAATATACCATCAATAGCCTAGAATGAAGGTGACCGACTTGGTCATTAGTCGTGTAATTCAACTCTAAACACAACGACGTAATCGTAACCATAAAATTAATGCCGGTGATGAACACAACGTTATCAAATAGATATTGCGTATTGTTTTACTGAAGAATGGTGCAATAAGTGCACTCAAGAAAAATAAAGAAGGCGGAATCGTCAATGCAAACGATATGCGTGGCGCATTCGTTATAGTCAGATCAGGTAGTCCTTCACCTTTGTAAAATGCTTCCAGCATCCTGAATTTATAATGCAGTAAAACCGAGTAAGTGAAATAGACTTTAAAAAAACGATCAGCCGCTAACCAGTTCCCGTTGAGGGAGCACGTCGACAAGGACATTATGATGCACTAAACAACAGCAGACCATATAGCCTCTTCTGAATTCCCTTTTTGAATTTTAGAATTACTCAAAAGAATTTGATAAAAAGGATCAATCCCTCCCCTCCTTTCCATTCTCAACAACCTCACAACAGCAGCTCGTTTTCCAACGTGTGAAAAATTGTAGAGCATAACCATGCATACAAAGATCCGTAAGAATATTCAAGAACTACTTAAACAGTCTGTTTAAATGCGTTACTTTTATCAATACTTTGGCAAAAATTACTTTCGCTTTCCTTCCAGACAACGAAAAATTTACGGCATTACAGTTTTACTCGTTGCTATACGACATACGAGATTCTAATCGACGAAGAACGTCGAATTCCCCTTCTCCCCGTACAAAAAGATAATGAAACGACTGAAAGCTTATGCCGCTCACAATTTTTCGAAATCAGCGTATGTGCAAGGAGAAGCACACCAAAGACAGATGCCTTTGTGTGAAAAAAAAAATAGTACGGATTCTTTAATTCTTGGAAAGATATCGCTACATGATAGCGTTCAATTTAATTCGGCGTAAACCGTAACTAAACAAGTTTCCAGGTATGAATGTACCTGCATGAAAAGCACTCTTGCTCATATTCTTCATCTGTGCTCATAATTAAATAATTTTTGAGAAAAAAACCATTTACAGAATTAAAATAAGCTTAATCGTATTAAGCAATAAGGAATTTCCAGAACACATGAACGATTTAACACTGAAAATTACCCATTTTTAATTTGATAACGCTCAAAAAGCCATTGCTTTATGTGTAGTGCATCATTAGGTAATGCATCGACTGGAAAACGTCGTATATGAATATGCAGCGTTCGTTGTGGATTCGTGCTACATACAAATTCAAACATATCGGGCGCACATTTCTCTCGTCCAACTCCTCTAAAATGTGTTTATTTGCACTATCGATATTTCAAATGCGTAACTTTGCATAGCAATACCAACTAGTCAATATCTCGAAATATATCCTCAACCTCCATCAACTTATACGATTTGATTTTCTCAGCGCAGGTCGGGAAATAATAAATGCACCTAAGGGTAATAACAATTTTACAACATTCCCAGCAGATAGATTTACCGATCAGCCCACATCACCGAAATTTATTTCTCGTTATTTCACTTAAATCACCACTATGTGGAATGAGTATAAAAACGTAGAGATGAAAACGTTTATGAAGATGAAACATGAGTGTGAATTCCGTACTCTTTTTTTTTGGCTAGCATTACCCAGTTAAAATTATAGTTGAGGAATTCAACGAATCGGCGGCCTTTTCATTGCTATAGTTCGAAATTCAAGAGAACCAAGCAGTTGAAATGAAAATAAAAAGAATTCCTTATTGGCCTTCTGCCTTCAACTAGGTTCAGCTTCATAAAATAGTATTATAAAAATAATATTTTAGTTAATACTGCAATGTCACATTATAGTAAGCGGGTTTATGATATTATTGAAGTGCATTGTAGTGCTACACTGAAATAGCACGAAAAAAATGACTTCATCGCAATCTTCTCTCTTCTCTTCGTTCCCTCTCCAACACTAAAACTTTTTTTTTGGAAATCATACGACAACTGAAAACTTCATCCTGTTCCGATTAAATGAAAAATTTGCATATGTGGGGGGGGGGGGTTAATGTATTGCAATCGACTCATGTTGGTCATTACTGTGCACCACAAACACCTTCCATTCCATAACACAAAAAAAGGTTGTGAGGAAAAACATGCATACCTGCTTTGTTCGTAAGCAATGGTGACGTCGTAAATGGCGTCGATCGAGCCTCTCAGATGCGTCAACGCAAGGATGAAACCAGCGGTACGAGGGGTGAGAAGGTTATCGAACGCCTTAGTGAAACTATTTTCAAGCGCGCAATTGCAGAAATTACAGGAAAATTGCTATAAGTGAGGCAAATGACTGAGTGCTCATCTGAATCGCTCAATCTATATTTACGAGTCGTACCAACTATTGAAAAGCTGAAAAAGATCAAAGAGAATTGGAATATGGAAATAGGCAGTGGAAAACCTGAAGTGAAGAGGCAAGTACATTGGATTGCGGTGATCTCAAATAGTTTATATTGATAGGCGGAGAGACCGATACCATTTATTGACGCACATTTCGAGTAGATCGCTTTTCACAAGTCATATAACAAACCTCTTTGAGGTATGCATGGCTGCTTTCAAGAGTGCCATAAGATTTAAAAGAGTCCGACACATCTGTGCATCGTTCACTTAAAACCGACAATCCTTTGGAAAGCAACGTTTAATCATATGTTACTTTGAGCTCTTGAAAAGCCCTTTTTGAAACTCTCTTCCCAAGAAAAATGTGCAAAGTTCCTATTTCCAGCAATAACGATCCAATATACCACATTAAACACAATGCCTATACGGCCGCTAATAGAAGGAAGAAGAAACGAATTGAAGAACAACAAACTGGAATTCCAATGCGTTCGCAATAAAGTCGGCTCGACTCAATGATAGCGCGTTTTTTCGGAGAGAAACGAGTTCCTTCCGGAAAAATTAACAACCAAAACGGCTCATTCAACGTCTTCAGAAAAGATAACTGACGCTCAACTGCTGACCATACGACATTACCAAAACGACGCACATAGATGAAACCATGCTGCAAGCAAACCTTTCAACAGTTCGACAAACTGGAAGATGTACTGTGAACAAATTCGATTTTATGCTGTGTAGCGCTCTAAGATACTTTAATACCACTAATTTTCCGCTAAAGCGATGCATCGTTAACACCGTTAGTTAATTTTTCAGTGTTTTTTACGCACTCAAAATTTTATTGCTATACTTTTCCATAACTTCGGGAAATTCAAAGTAGTATAGAAAATTATCCGGCTATTAAACTATTACCTCGCTCAAGTAAAATTATTGCATAATTAAAACTTTCTTTGCTAAATTTCCGCCTATCTTACTACCTTCACATTCTCCAGCGCATTTATATGTGTTCAATGTTTCCTTTAATGAAGAAAGAAAACATTTCACTTATTAAAAAGAGAAAGGTGAAATAACCTCTCTAATGAAATGAGTTACTCTATATGAACAGAAATAAAGACTTATTTAAAGCGAGAGAAGTTCAAAAGCAAGGCATTTTAAGAGATAAATATTTAATGGTGAATATTTGCGTTTAATTGTCAACCTATTACTTTTAAATATTTGAGAAAACTGCACTTAACAGTAAACAAATGGTGAATTGACATTCAGTATTGTAGCAATATCTATTAGACGCATCGCATTGCCTACTTATTAGTAAAAAAAAGATGAAAAGGATATAAACCTGGAAAGTGTACCATCCAAAAAGAGGTAGATAGTGTATTGCATATTTCATCATAAACCGCAAACCACATTCATTGCCTTGCTGACGATTGGCCAACATCGTAATTACCACCCAATCAACTGAACGAGACTATAATATTGTTGTCGTAGTTTGAAGAAATGAAAACGATTCTGAGTATTAAAAAAAAGAAAAGATCAGACGTTGTTACATAAGATTTTATTCATAAAATTTACTCGTTTATCCTTTCATAGTGCCATCGAATTTCGTCAGTGGGATAAGGTGGGAAATAGCAAAGAAGAAGGCCTTTCTTAACACATCAAAATTCAATCCGCAAACAATTTTGCAAAAATAAACGTTTATAAAACGGTGACAAAAATCCTGATACATCTGAATAGAACCGTGAATTTTTTTTTTTGGAGGGGGGGAGGAATTCGCAACTATCGGTTGAGAACCAAAACGACAGTGGGCCATATTTAAAAAAAAAAAAAAGAGCGAAATCCTTTTAAAAAACGGCTGCACGAACACCGAATAACCATGATTTGAAATCAAACGTCTAGCCAAGTATTAACCCACCCCCACTCGATATGTGTATATTTTAGTTTTCTCCACAATGGTGTTCGCTTAATTCGTATTGGTGATTAACAGACAGGAAATGGAGACTCTTTTGAGGATCTTATTTTATAAAATGAATGCATTTTTAATTTGAGGTAAGCATCATAATCATGCGGAAATTGTGCTATTTTCAAATGCGATTGCTCGGCGAATATTTTACTTCGTTGAGGAGGAAAACAACGCACCATTCGATTGATGATTGGAAAGAACAATAGCACTTTCACGTTTCGAACATATCGATTCAATATCACCATAAAAATTAATCTGGAAATGAAACTAATTTAAATGTGATAAAAAGAAATTAAGATTTATCACATTCTTTCTTGAGGAATCTGCTGAGGGTTTTTATTAGATGCTCAATACGCATTTATTATTTCGATAGTAGTAAGGCATTCGGTGACGTGGTGAAATATCTTGTGATCGTAGCACAATTTCCGATAATCCCAACAAATAATCGATGGAACCTAGACAAAAGTAGAAAGTCTTTGAAACTATGAAACTATTTCTTCTTTCTGGATTGCCTTCCGGATGGTTTATTGATAAATCATCAAGAAATGCCAAATTTTAGAAAACTGATACAAAAAATATGTTGTAATATATTTTGAAATGCTATTTTATGATACATTCCCAATATATACCTATGGTAAATGCTCATTTATGTTATTCTTATACTCCACTACTTCACTGTAGTCTTCTTTGTTCTTTTAACGAAGAAAGATTACTCTCCTCTTCTAAAGGAAGCTTCCCGTTTGAGGAAAAATAACTGAAGGCGCATTCTTAAGGAGATGTCGAATGCCCATAAGAAAGGTCCGTATTTTGTTTTTTTTTCTTTTTTTTTTTTGAAACTATAATCCTCAATTCAATATTGATGCTCAGAACTGGAAAGGAGATTAAATGGATGCATACACAGTACGTATAACTAAGTCTTTCCTGCTCTTTGTCTTCCTAATTTCAGGAATTGAATTACATATGTTGCGAATTAAAGTCGGGCAAATTTGGACGTTTCAGGAAAGCCGAATCAACCATCCCCTTCCCGTATCGAAGTCTAAAATTAGCTTTTTCCAAAATTCTTGCTTTTTTCGACTGAAAAAAAAAATTAAAAGGAGCCTTTGTTGCTCTTTTCAAGGAAAAACGTTTGTAGTATCTTAATGAATCATTTCATGTGAAAAGGTTTTTGAGCCCAAAATGCCCAAGTAAACATTACAAAGATAACTTCACTTAGTGACTAAAAACTTTTCGAAGTTTGAAAACGATTAGAAAAATTTCGAGAGTAAAGCGAATGTAATAAGTTTTTTTTTTTTTTTTTTTCAAAAAGCGTTGAAAATATTTTGGAGATGAACGAACGAGTTGTTACCTTTTAAGGAATGGTAAGCAAAATCATTCGGGGACTTTCGGTCTCGGCTGATGTCCCGCAAAATTTTGACAATCACTACCAATTGAACATATCCCGGTGGTGCCAGCATAAATCCTTGTAGCGTATTACGAACGATTTAAAAAGCTGATAATTGAGCTCGTTTAGGATATCGACTGTTTGTTAAGGTCGTGCTAATAGACAAATTCCATCGCGCTGCTTTTTCAGAGCCTCAAGGTAGCCAAAAAATTCTTCCACCTTTATGCCGACTAGCATTGCCTCTGTAAAGTCAGGAAGCAACTCTTGTGAGTTAACAGAAACCCACATAAGGGAGTGTTTCCATCGATAGTATTTCGTAGTATTCAACAAAAGAGATCGAATAATTTGGGGGACATATAAAGTCTTTGTGCAAATAAGCGGCAATCTCACTTATAAAGGAAACCTACGCGAGTGGCAGCCACATTTTCGAATACGAAGAGACACATGCGCATATAGGATGAATAAAGGAGATTGTCGACTGCTAGGAACACTCGTCGAGGGATAAACCAACTGAGAGCACCCATGCCAAGTGAGATACTCGCGAACGGAACCATCGACAGAGAAAGATAACTGGCAGGAAGTGCGGCACGCATCTCATTCGCCGCAACCACACTCGATAGCACCATTCTGCAACCACCTTCAATTTTAAGGGACTGCGAAGAATGGAAGGGGTGACCAATCCAAATTCTGAGCTCGAAAACTGCTCCAATAGATTTAACGAGTGAAAAAAAAAAAACTGGAGGTTTTCATTCCCAAATGAGCGAGCTACATTAGTGCTTAGTCTTGGAATCTATAAGAAACAGTTATATCACCCATATAAATATCGGAGATGAATGTAGCGACTCCAAATTGTTCCGCTTTTCTCTTAGGCCTGACAAAAAATTTCTTCATGCGGTCTTCTCGTCACATTATACAGTCATAGAGAAAACTTTCGGACTAGGAGTGGTGTTCAATTATCCAAGTCTGAAGTAGCAATGCCAAAGAAGAAGACTGTGTTGGGTGTACCAGTGGAAGAAACTATGAAAGTGGTCGACCCGCGAGATTCGAGTGATCGTAAGACCGTATTTGAGCAGAAAATTGGGATGTACGAACAGATGCTCATAATGCAACAACAACTATTCAACCCAATGTTGGAGTTACATGAAAAATTGTTGATGAAAATCACTGCTAGCCGGCATTAAACTTATATTTCACTAACGACTGAAGACGAGAAAATGCCTAAGTCGACTTCAGCTCGTTAAAAGATTTTACACCACAAAATAATGCTCTATATAATTTGATAGTTTCACGTAGTGCCGCGTTTAAAATTTGCCTTCCTTCTGCCGATATCGCTGATGCACTCATTCCTTCAGCTTTTACGCTGCGGATGAGTTGCTTCGTTCGACCTACACACAACTGCTGTACTTACATATTGAATGTCTATTCACTCGGATCGTAGTTTTAGGAACGTCTAGAAATAATTTTCTATGGTTTCATGCCTTTTGTTTGTTCCTCCACAAAAACAAAAACATTTCTTCCCATCCTCCTCTAGTGAGACCGCTGGAACTCCTCGACTCCTTTCTATTATATCTGTTCTCGTCGTCAAATCGACTACTTTGAATCGTTCACCTCTCCACTTCACTCCTCTCATAATTCTGATGCTTGATAAAAACTTCACTTAAATCGTCACAATTGAGAAACAAAACCTCCACTTCACGAAAAAAACAACTCTTCACCTATGTTATTAACATTTGTTTCCTGTTATTAAATAAATGTACATTCAATGTTCGAACGTCACTCTGCAATACGTATTGACCACAATCTTCTCTAACCACATCTGCTTGTATCCTCCATTCTTCCCCTAACATCAGACCTCTGTTATCGGAAAAGTACTGAAGAAGAGAGCTCCTTCTGAATACAAGATCAGGATCCTTCTATTGGACTGCCCTCCTCCCTTTTCCCTCAAAACTTCGCATCTCACGCACATCACCAACTCATCCGCTTAATACTCTAATGCTTATACAGATAGCCGCCCTTTCCCTGTCCAACGAACATAAGTACAACGGTCGTTATAATTTTAGGCGAAACAGTCCACCGCTACATCACCGGATGCAACCAAAGGCAATCAGCAGAAAGCAGAAGACATGGAAAATGCCGTTCATGCAAGTGCAGCACATACAAAAACAGAAGTGTTATTTATTCAGTTCAAAACGCAGCAGCAAACGCATTATACATGGCGAGTGCTTCTCAAATATGAAACCCAAAAAAATAAAATATTTTTTTACATCCGACTGGATGTGTGACATGTTTGCTTGGGCGGCCACTTCACTCACGACGTCCACGGTCGCGCTCCTGCAATGTTTCATTTACAGATCTTGCATTAACTTAACTTCATTTCAGGGCAACAATTCTCCTTTGCATTATACAAACGGCAAAATAATCCTATATCACTGACAAGCTGCAAATGATACCTAAAAGTTTTGGACTCACTCTCCCGACCCCAACCCTTCTTCACTTTCTACTCTTCATTGATTATGAAATCAACCGCAGCTGAACTAACCTCTTAATGAAGCCTAAAAATTCGAAGCAATTGCAAAAAATTTTCCTCTGCGTCCAATTCTAAGTAGGCATATGCTTGCAAATATGAGTGACAAACTCACACCTCTCGCAGTAAAACCTTTCATTCCTCATCGTAGCCCTTTTCATTCCATTTGAATATCTAAATTGTTTAGGACGCCCACGGCAGTTCGTATCATTTCTATCGCTCGAAGAGATCACAAGCACTTTCTAAGCAATAATAATAAAGTATCAAAAAACAACAAGTAAAATATACCTCCTTATTGTTAAGAATGACGAGGATATAGCGAAAGAGGTTGATAAAGTCGAGGAAAAGCTCAATCGTATGCCAAATGTAGTCCGTATCCCCGTGACGGCGTTTCTCGCAAATCAGCTGCGTATCGTAAAGGATCAACGCGCATGTTATAGCGAGTCCCATCCAAAGAACCGTCATCATCATCAACTGTGAACGCGCGAACAGTAGCGTCACAAGCATCAGCATCAATGCCGATCCTATCGCTCCTTTAAATAATTTCCTTTCACCTCTATTTCGATGCATTGATCATCACAAATGATTGATTATTAATGCAAAATTTTTGCATCTCACATCTGTAAAACGTTCAATTCATATGTGTTTTTTGCCACTGTCTTTCATCCTGCCCCCCCCCCCCCACCCAAAAAAAATCTCTTTGAATATGCGCCAAGCCCTCCAGAGGTCAAGCACATATCTGCACCGTTACACCTTGTAAACATACTCTACCTTATTCGTAGAATTAGCATCCAAGAGGATGAAGCATGTTGCAAGAACAGAATTACTTTAGAATCATTTGTGGATTATGAAGAGGACGCATAAACCTATCTATAAATTTGTAGCCAGACAGAGGAGACCGGAAGGAACCTCATCGAACCTCGCCCCCCACCCCTCTCACCAGGCACTCGTTCATTTTGGTGCACTTAAGCGTAAGGCACTCGTCCTCTACAAACATTCGACTCTCATGAAAACTATTCAAAATTTCATCCCCTCAATTTTAAAAATTTAAACTCAAATCACCTGCCTGCATTACTAAATGAATAATTAACGTTTCACCTCCAAGATGAAGATATTTGGTAGAGGGCGCATGAAGAGCAGCCAATGAGAAGCATCCGAAGATAATAGCCGTGCCCAAAAATGCGGTAAGCAATACCGATGGATTCAAATGGATGGCAACTTCAATCTGCGGTCCCGTGCTCATGCCTGTAATATGATTAACCACTAACGTTGTCAATAGGTTGTCCTAAGAAAATATAGGACTATACCTTTACCTTCTAACAATCACAATGACAAATAAAATATATCAACTAAAGATGCAACCATAAGGTAAATAAAACAACGCACCTAGCAACTAGCCCTCTCCTCTCGCTTGTCCAAACTTTGCCCCCCAAAATATGGAAAAATTGACTAGCACTAACTCCATTCTTTGCTCTTATGGCTAGATAAAGATATGATTTCAATCATGATAAAATAAAGCGTCAAATAGAACAACACTCAAACATACATTGATAGAACATCTAGGCCGAATAATCTAAATGCGCAAAAAGAAAGTTTATTTAAATCTCCGATGCAGAATTAGATGAGCATGACCAAATCAAACAATATCATTCAGTAGTTAAAAACTGCGATAAATCTCTATTTTACTGGATGATGATCATTAAGTGTGATAAGGATTAAGTGGTGGGGAATGTTTACAATGAAATTCGCATACTTACATGCACCATTTAAGCTATCCATCACATGAGCGTATGCCTGCTAATATTGCTTCAACACAATATCACAGCGTCGATCAACATAGCAATTCCCATTTCGTCTCATTTATTTCCTCTCAAAATCTTCAGAATCAACCAATTTTCATTGTTAATCGCTGATCACTTACTCAACAAACGCAAACCTATTGAATTTCATCAAATCAGCTAGACGCTATTTTAGCAATACACGACAACAACTACATCATAAATATTTTTTAATTAAAGAGAGGGTAGATAATAAATAAGAACGAAACAAACCAGTGAGAAATGCGAATAGAGCAAAGCATCCGAAACGTTGACGTTCACGTTCGCGAGAATGTGGAATGGCACATAAAGCGAAGAAACAGGCAAACGAGCCAAGAGTGAGAAAGAGGTTAGCACGAACCACGTTCATCACCTCCAACACGGCACCTGCCGTCGCCAGCATTAGACCCACGCAAAGGGTCGCATAAACGGCACGAAGATGGTCCAACACGTCTTTCTCCCTTCAATTAAATTCCCAATCAATACCGCAACAAACTAACATGATGCGGGTGGTTTAACCATATTACAACTTTATCGAACAGCCCATCGACCAGCCTATTCCTTCTCTACTACCCAACCATGCAATCCATTTTTTTACCAAAACAGGTGTGAACCAAAGAATCGAACATAACCTTTTTCATCTGCATTATTGTTAGAGATAAAAGAGAAAGAAACGAAGTGCCATACAGCGGTCAAGCAGAGGAATGGTTGCATTGATTATCTGACTGGCATAAGGAATGAATAAATACGTTATAAAGGTTCACATTTAGCAATATCTGATATTACGAAATTTATAAAAAACTCATCAAGAAAAAAAGTATTTAACACAACCACTTTATCGCCTGATCTGTCCCGCTTAACACACACACAAAAAAAAGGAAAATCGAATAAAGCAAAGAAAAAACACAACCCACAGTTTATCGTTGAGTGAGGTGAAGACATTTTGTATATTACGCAAGATGTCCCTTCCGGTGGCCGGATGTCTTCTCGCATCGGTTGACATCACTTCTTTTCACAATGCTCAACTTCGAACTGCAATAATCAAAAAATTTCATCGCAATTAAGTGCACCCCGCTAACACCATCGAACGGCAAGTAAGTAGATAGGCGGATTTTTTTTCCGCTAAGTTTTCTCTCTGTTTTAACTGAACGTTGTTGAAGTAATCAATTTTCTTGACCAGCAACGGATTTTATAATATTGTATTCCAGGTTTTATTTAAGCAGCATAACGCTATTAGATCACCGTTATGCACCGCAACGACAGAAACAGCGAAAATTTTCACATTGGTTTTTTTTCAAAATTTTCACAATTTTCACAAATTTGTGAAAAATTTTCACAAAATTTTTCATAAATTTTCACGAGAACGTTTATAAGATAGAGCAGTTGCCTACAGATCAAGCGGGAATAATGCGCCCTACAAGGTAAGTCAAAGTAGGTCAAAAGCATAGGGGCAGATCAAACGACTGCCAGCATGTATGGTGAGGCTAGCCTGAGGCAGGAATCGGGAGAGTATAAAAGGGGTTGATGTGCTCATGTATTCATTCCAGCTTCTAGACTGGTCTTAAGGCCGAATGGGCATGCGTGTGACCGTTAGAGTGCCGAGGTGATCGGCGCCAGCCTGAAGTTCGACTGCGGAATCGTGCCAGTGATCGAAGCCATCCTTATGAACGAGTCCCTACTTGTTTGTCATCTAATTGTATAAGCGTGATAAACTATTTGCTTGTGTCGTCTCGCAGTTTACTCGACGGAAGCACAACGGGGGGTGCAGATTTTCAAGGAGGCATGGATGAAGAGCTGACCCTTACACGTCGCACAAGAGGTCAAGCAATGGATAAATACAGGAAGCACTATTGCTTTAACTCAATCGGAGGGCATTGAACGTTCTAAAAGCGCACCGGCAGTGGTAAGCTAAAGCCTACATGAACAGATAACGCTGGTTCATATTATCAGCGTCTATGATCAAAAACAGCATAGCTGTGACAGTCAACAAACGTAATACATCAGCGAAAAAAATGCTTGTGCGATATAAAGCATAACAACATGACGTCAGGGTGTTATTCTGACTAGTTTTTCCTTGCACAGGGGGAAGGGGATGGTGGGGTGAGCTTCGGTGTCTGAGAGAGCGAAGCCGCCTTGCGGGCATGATGATTCATCCATGAAATCAAAACCGTATCTTCAGCGCAACGCCTCATCCTTGAGGATCCTCGTCGAGATGAAGTACCAATGGCAGGTGACAGTAAATGTTGATGATCGATGCAAGAGTTTTGATCAATGGACAGGTCAATGCTAATATTTCAGTAATGGCAAATCATATAAATGATTCATCACTTCCTTATAGTAACCAACATAAGACAATCAACCTACGTTCGAGTTGCTGATCTCGAAAGTCTTTAAAACCATCCAATAAGTGCATTTTTAATGTTTCCGCCTGCGATGTTGGTTCCTCTTCATCGTTTGTTCATGCATGTCTAAGTAAAATTTTTCAGGTGTGGTCACATAGTTCGCGATGATTCTAGCCCTAGCTTTACATTGCAGCCTTCAATATCCACATAAAGCGCCTTACGCAGAAAAAGCATTGGTAAGTTGCAAAAACGCAATCCCTCGCACACAATATCATTGATAAAATCCACCACAATTAAACCATCGCGACGCAAATCTATACCCAACCTTAAATAAACCTCGTCGCAACGCGTTATCGACCACGGGTGCAGTGGTGCACCTGTGCTTAAGTAGTGGGAGCGTGATCGTACAGTATGCAAGCAGGACAAATTCGTGCTTGAACTAAAATTTCAACTCCCCATAGGTTGCAGCTATAATATTTTATGCGGAGTTTATAAACATACACTTACACGGCGAAGGCAATGAAATATTTGCGCTATTCAATAAGTGTTTAGGTATAATTTTCTTTTTTCTGTGCAATGCAATGCATGGAATGATCGTACTTGATGATTGCTATTGAATAAAACTAAGCAGAGAGGATCGACCATGTTGTTTATTTCGAATATAGCCAATAAATACAATAGAAAAGCATAACAATTATAGCATAAGGACGTTACATTATAACACAATTCACATCACACATTTCAAAAGGAATTTCCATCTTCAACAAGGGGAAATATTATGAAAGCATAAATCATATCCAAGAAAAATATAAAGGATTTAAAGCAAGTGCTAAAGAAAAAGATCTATTGAGGCATATTCAATGATTAATTGAAATGATTGTTACTCAAATATTGCTTGAGCTATGAAACTTATTTAAGAAAAAAATATCTATTAAATTATTCAAAACAACATATTTATTTACAACTTCATTATTTGTAGAAGCAGCATAGTGTTACCAACATCGAAAATTGATGCATAAATTACTGAATTAGAGGGCAACTACACTCATACACCACTAGTTTTTTCTTAAATCTCGTTGAGTATGAATTTTACGCTCAAAATTTTGCCATTTTTTGCATCGTTTTACTTGAATGAACTTGAAAAACTACTTTCCACACCACTTAGGAATGAACCTACAACAAAAATCTCAAAATTTTTTGAATCACTGCTTAGCCCTCCATCCCATCCCCTTCCCACCAGAATTACGTTAAAACTCCATAGCATTTCAAATAAATGCAGAGGGTAGAAGGAACACCGAAGAGTTCATCGAAATTTATCATCGCTTTTAATCGATGGAACGAGATAGCACATGTATTCGATAGATCTTTTATTCATATTAAATAGCAGTCGATCTATAAGTGAAAAAGGTGCTAAAAACAGGTTTTAACAACTAAGATTTCCTGTTGCTTATTAGTAAGTGTATGCCTGATAGCTTCCTTGAACAACGAACATTTTTAGTGAAAATTTTATTGTATTTTGAAGTTCCCGATTACTAATTCCGTATTTTCCCACATAATTATATTAATATGAGCTCAATGGTCGGATTTAATGCCAAACTGTCGTCGTAAAAAAAAAAATTACCGTAAAAATTCAATATTCATTCTGCAGCCTCTTTTCTCGATGAGGTTTATTTACAGTTCAATACTAAATGCAAATAAATTTGTCTATCAATTGGTAAGATCACTTTATCTCATATATATTTCTTTAATTTGCAATATTTATGCATATTGTAAGTAATTTCTTTAAAAAAAAAAACTATTTACTCTATTTGCCCTACAAAAATAATCACACAAATAAATGGATAAAAGAAAATAAATAAAAAAAAACCGATGATATGAAAAGAAACGAAAATATAAAAACAATTTTTAAACTCATCATTTATATAATTAAACCGTTGATATTCACAACAATCATTACTGAGATAGTACAACACAAATTTTACTCTAGGCACAGAGATAAACGTCAGTGAGAAAAAAAAACTATGAGGTATTTCATTGTAGAATATGAGAGTATAAAAATTTGCATAGCAAGAGACCCGGAAGTTCGAAATAAAGTGTCATACTTAAAAAAAAAAGGCTGATATTTTTAACTACACTTACGCAGCGAGAGCAAATAAAAAATTGCAGCTTGCTTCACTGATTAAAATGATGTTGTGGAGCAGCGAAAAACTGTAAAGCGATAGGTGGTCGATAACCCATGAAATGTTGTTGTTGCTGCTGCTGTTGCTCGTTCGCCTCATCGAACTGAAATGCCGTTGAGATAAGTTTGTTTTTACGAAGCAATACCTCCAGATTTTCCTTCTCTGCCTGATTTACCTCTAAATGACTTATATTTACCTCATTACCTCCAAATTTAAGAACCACAGAATAGGAACAATTTCCGTTACAGAAATAATCACATGTGAAACTTCAGTGAAGTATGTGTTCATGCGATTGTCTTTTTTATAGTGTCAGAAATGGATGCTAAAATAATAGGAATTCGGATGTATCAAGTGATACCCAAAACGATATGAGTGGAAATCATTATAACCAAATAGGCATTTCATGGGATAACGGGTGTTTCACGTACTTCACGGGGTTAGCCACTATTCTACGTAACTCTTGTAAAACAGCGCCTTCAGAACGCCTCATTAACGACGTAAATAGCGTGACACCGAATCTAATAATATCGCCAGCCAAAAAAAATTATGGAGCTATCTTCTCCGAAACAGCTCTCATACGAATAGTTTGCTATTTCTATCCATCTATTCTCGTTTTGATAAGTGTAGATCAATTGACATGGTCTCAACTCAAATAACGAAAGTGATGCGTCTCATTTTTTTTTTTGTACTGTTAAAGAATTATAAAGCGAATTTTGGGAATTATTTTGGGAATGTAGTACTTCCATTTATATAACGACGTTATGAAAATGCTTACATTGTAATAGGATTCAAGAGATCCAAGGTGATATCGAAGCGTATGAACGATCGTACGCAAAACATTCGTAATTGCAGGTGTTCCGAAGCCATGCGTCAACTGAAACGAACGAACGATCTTAAAAGCACTCATTTCTAGTTCATCTCTGTGAACCTTCTAAAGTCCTAATGAGGATCCGATCACAAAAGTGATCGCATACATGATCCGAATCATTGCTGATGCATAGATTGTGCTCAAATAAGTGGTCTGAATTTTTTTATAAGTGACATTCGTATAATTGTTACTGATATCGTTAAAAAATTCCAATCTTCATAGCTATGACCGTCAAATTAAGCACGTTAAGAAGTTTAATTACTGAGATGTCTCAGATTCGTTATTAAAAAGTTTTGGCACTCGGATTACGATATAATCATGTAAAGTTCTCCCAGAGATAGTTATAAATATGTGTTGTGGGTTGTATGTCGATAAAAATTTGTCACATGCAGATAAATTATGCACCGAATAAAATCTGAGACAAAATTTGCATACTAAATTTGCATACAATGCTTGATGAAGGGTGCACCTCCGAAGTACTATTAAAAGATAGACTAACAAGGGAGAATTTCAACAGCTGAGCTTGCGTCGCTTGATCGATTACTGTATTGGGTTGTACCTGAGGACGACATGCAGCCGGGCTAGTATCAGCTTGCAGAACCTCGTCCAGCCCTTGCAACACAGCGCTGAAATAATCATTTCCTATACGAGCGTTTATCCTCTACATCACATTGCTGACATAAAATCAATATTCCTAAACGTCCTTTGAGGAAACTGTCAGATGAGTCACCTTCCAGAAAGCACCAATGACACGTTCTCGGGGAACTAAAATAAACTACGTTGTACTTATAGAGGGAATTCACCAATGAGATAAGCAGACTATCGTACATCGTAACTGCATCTGCGTAGGAAAAGCTTTTTGCTAATAAACGAGAGCAACCTCTTCAATCAAATAATAGAAGTTTCGAAAGGTAATGGTTCGAGTTACCGATGATTTCGACGAATTACCAAACAATAAGCAAGCGCGACATAAATTAAGCAATAAGAAAATGAAATTACAGTGCATCGCGAACCATACGCGCTCGTTGAAGTGATTGCTCCGGAGGAGTGCGTCGGGTGAGGAGTTGTCCAAGTTGCTGCGATGGGAATGACTCATTGCAAAGCTGTGAAAAATCTCGACCGAGATGCTCTGCTTCCTCTGAATATTAGTACGGATAGTAGAGCTCGAAGCTTCAAAGTAAAAAAAGCAATACAATCCTAAACCATTTTAAGTACTTGCGCATATCAGCGGCGAAATTTGATGCGCAATTTCGATAGAAAAAGAAAACTTTTAAATTGTAACTAGCTAATCGTAGCGGATTCGCCGTTATGAGATTTGTGAAATGCCACATTGTGAGAGTGATTTACGGACGTGATCTATAAAAATGTATGCAGGCAAATCTGCTCGCTCGTTTGCTTTTTGATACCTTCAAGCTGAGACCACCGAAGGGTTGATCGCCCCTATGCGTGGTTCTAAGCATGTTTAATCGGTGCATTTAGGAATTAGAATATTTGAGTTAAGGAGAAATTTGTTGGTCGATTTTTGGTGCAGAATTTTCCCAGCAATCGATTTGCTATATAGAGTGACTATTAAGCCGTGTTCCTCTGCTTCATTCAATTGGCTCGTTTATGAACGGAACTCAAAACGCGAATAATTACGCCGAAGGGCGTTTTCTCGCTCGTTGCGAGGTATCTATACGATCAATTACATGGTCGATAATCGTGATAATACATAACGCTAATTACTCCTACACTTAGAAGCATTAAATCGAGCACTCGAAGTTGATATTTTTCTTAAACTAGAAAACGAGGCAGAGAAGGATGTTAGTGAAAATATTTGGAAGTACCTTCAACAAGTGATGTAAATGCGGTAATATTTGCACCACGACGACGACCAGGTGGTAACGAAACTCCATGCTTCATCAACTGACTGCGAAGCGCATTCGCACCTTCCTTTGTTTTTGCTCTGAATTTGATTTAGTGTTTTAGACACAACCTTGAGATGATAAGCGATCAGTTCTATTGTTCAAAAATATACAGGCACAATCGGTAAAAAGTGGTCGATAAGATTACACCACCAGTTTTTTGTTATTCCTAGACTCAGACCTATGCATGTCACGTATGGGAATTTTGACTATCCACCACTCGCCGGTTGAAGCAACCTTGCGTAAGGAAGAATGAGGAAAAAGCTCATATTCTAGACGATGGCAAAAGAGAGATGATAGAGAATTCAATATGGCATGAAATGTATCATTAGTAATATAAAATGTACTTTCGAAGGGTGAGTTCTGCTCAGTACAACAATGTAAGAAGTTATATTCTCGAATCCAACGGTCATGAAAGCACCATTAGGGAGCTCGAAATGTCCACAGTGTGGGAATACTTGCGGACGAATAATGATAGCACAAACTTGCGTAGTTAGTCGAGGCGGAAGAACGGTGAAAAATCGCATTGATATGCTGATATATCAATGGGATATATAAAACGAAAGTGATAAGCACTATAAGAAAGCGAAATATTCGAATGATTTCTATGAAATCTTCGAAACTGAATCTCATATGAGATGAATACCTTCTAAGAATGCCGCCAATGAGTGAAGCATTGAGACATTCTGGATACGAAATACGACGCTGCAGCTCGGCGACAGTGACTTTGTACTTAGGCTGTGAGCTGAGCAAACTTGTTCGTCCAGGTACTGTGCAGAAGGTTTCCTCAAGAGATGAGCTACCTGATGCTATACCGCTACTGCTTTCAACTGGTGCACAGCTCTCAGCGCTCGGTTCACTTTCTATAAGTTTCACGATAAGCAGCAACACGAACACCTTAACCATCAACAAAATATTGGTGCAAAAACTTCCATTCGTTTTGCTAAAATAAAAAAAAAGTAGAGTTGGACAATAAAACAAATTGATGTGCTGTCGAAACGGCAAGAAATGACAGCGATGGAAAGAGGACAAATTGTGTCGTTTCTATCAAAACCTTTTAATGAAGCCATGAGGCGAGAAAAATTTTTACGCATTTCCATGAAGAAATAAAATCCCCGTGAATTGTTCATTCAGAACTTCATACTATACAATCTATGAATGACATGAAAGTTGCCAGAGTGTTAAAAGAAGGTGATAGCATTCACCTTTCTGTCCTTCTTCTTCCTCTTCTTCTTGATCATCACTGTAGTTCTGGAAATCAAACATTATTATATAGATGACAACGATTTGGTACGATTTTCCAAAAAATTTTCTGCTGAAATAAGACAGAAATCGGATTTAAATGTTGGTATGAGCGAATGTTCAGAAGTAGCGGGTGGAAGAAACTGCGACGAAATGCAAATTGATGACAATCTCATACTTCATTCTTGTCGCCGAAGGTGACATCTCTTGCAAACTAATAAAATCGAATTGCATCACAAATTTGTAGGCATATATCATTGACGAGAGATTATGATTTCTAAGCCTATGCTAGAAAAGATCCACTTTAAGAATATTGCTAATGGATTAGCTGTTCCACTTCCTGAACAATTCTTTTTCTCCTATAGTATTTTTCCTTCACTACAAGCTGAGAGAAAGCATTTTTTCGTGGTTTTCATCAGGGCTAGTGAATTTTCAATGAAAACTATTTCTAAAGCCAAGATGAGCATTTTGCCCGTTTATTCTAAGCATTATGCAAACAATTTTATCAAAAATATCAACGAATATGAAACGTTTTGACAAATTAAAGCACACTATTTTTTTTTAATGAAACGCCTCCATAGTAGTTTACTAGAGGAAAACTGATGAATTCTTACTCCGCTATCCACTTCGATGCATGCAGGAGCCGATTCTCCAACTGTCGTAAACCTGCCCTGAAAATGAATTGGCCTTAAAACTTTTGCGATGAATGATTCCATTCATTGACATCAACCACATCAATGTTTGACGTCTTCGTTCGCTTATTTTCTTCATTGAGATTCTAATAAATGTATATCGGTCCCGATCAAAAGTTTTCAGCGAGCACAATTGAAAACATTAAGCAAAAAAAAACCCAAAAGAGCAACTCTGGTCACTAAATGCTCAATGAAATATGATCATCTTTAAGCAGTAGCTGCCGATTTCAGTGGAAGGTGGTTAAAAAACCGACACACTCGGACTCCTCGATAGTTTGAAATCCTTTAAAGAAAGTCCTTTATGTCGAAGTATTCATGATTACTATTCATTTCATCGTGACACTCTGGCACTCATATATCACCTTTGACTCCTGAACAATTTAAAAAAAAGGGACAAAATTAACACCTGCTGAACATCGGCAACGGCTTCATAATATGCACCAAAAGTATTTTGAGTGTTGAAGTAGGAAGGAATTGCCGATAAAGGATGTTGATTGTCCGATGCAGCGCCACTTGTACTTTGGCCAGCTATTGACATGCTCATGGATGATCCACTCATATATTCCGCAAATGGTGGTATATTCTCCTGAAACAATTTTAGTCGATTGAACTATTAAGGTAAGTTTTTTTTTTTTTTATTTGCTCTTCGCGAAGGGAATGCATTATCTAAATCTCGAAATAGCATGCAAAAAAAAAATCTGCCATTCAAAGAAAGATTCAAAGAAAAATTTTTTTCGTAGAAAAAAATTGTTAGCTATTCGGTAGTTGAAAATAACCTGAAAAAAAAGTTTTTTTTTTTCATGCGCAAGCACTTTATTCCTCATTTTCATTTCATTCAATTTTCCATTATTTCGCAATATTTCTTCATTCATCACTAGTTGATATTTTATTGTTTTTTTTTACTACTATTAACTCTGCAACAATTCAGCTAAACAGAATGCAGTAAATACATCGATGAAATGATAAATTTAAAAACTAAAAAGTTTCTTTTATTTAAAGACTCAAATTTTACAAGCTTCTTGCTTAGATCCACAAAAATTTAGTCATCTAAACGACTTTTTGATTGCCAATGGTCTTCTGATCTTCTGATTGCCAATGGTAATGTCTCATCGCAATAACTCATAACAGCAATTTGCTTATGTGAAACGAATGTACTCATGTCGAATAACAATTTTGCCCTCTATGATGAAGTATAATATTTTGTAAAATTGAAAAATATCTTTCAATTGCTCACCACGTCACCACTGCCTTCCTCTCTTGCTCTTTTGACCTCGATTGGTGAAAATGTTGAGATTTTTGCCTGCAATAAAAATTCATGTATGGATAGTTGCAACGTTAACTGCTCTATAGAAAGAAATGCATAGTTTTCGGTTGCCGGGTATAAGAGGCGATCAGCAATTAGGAAGTATTTCATGTGAATTGGGAATGGAAACGTTGATAAACAAGTAGACCCGATTAAATTGGAATATAAAATTCATTTTGCTGAACATTTCGCTAACATAGATCAAAACCCGATCTGGCTATCCTCGTCTAAAGTTTTATATCGTTTTATTCAGCGCGAATACAAGACATCTTCAGTCAAAAATTTGTCGTCTTTTTAAAAGAATACCTTTTAACGAAAATAATGTCAATGTGTCTAACGTCTCGATTGAACCACTCTTAATGCGATTAATTAAACCACTCTTTAAATCTCACATATGTATTAAGGAAACGTCCTCTGGGCAATGCTCGGGAGGTATAAGATTTTCAGTGGAAATTTCAAAAAGGGCATGCTTAAATATATTTTCTACCTTGCGGAACGGATGTAACACGTTTATTCGATTTCAATCGGCATAGTGGTGAAACTTTGTTTTTGATTGCTCAGCTATTTTGTTGACAAATATTTCATGAAATTGTTGATGCGAAGGAGATGAAAATGAGTGGTCATAATTTGATTCTTATACAAGCATTGATTCACGTTGAACTTTAATCGGCTAACAATCACGCTGACTTCGAAAAAGAGGATGATATTGGCTATGAGAATTACCATGTCTTGCCATGTTCTCTTCAAATTACCCGCTGCAACTGGTGTTGAAGTGAGCGGGCCACGATGTGCTGATCCTTCCGATCCTCGCTGCATCTTCCTCTTCTGAAAATGCATTTCCATGATAGCGAAAGAGCGACACATTTAAAATGCAACGCATAGAAATTGAAAAGCAAAGTGACCTTTATAGTATCGGAAAGGGTTCAATTCTAATATTATACATCCAATTTCGTTCACAGTAATGTGTGTTTTGGATGCTTTTATTTCAAACAGCGTTGTATCAAGAAGATTAAATATAGAACATGCAAAAATAACTTTCGTTTTTTTTGTTGATTAATATCATCAACAATGGTACTGCAGAATTGCAAAATTAATTTCTACGATCATTTTTCCATCGAATAAAACTTGTTAGCAATAACGATTCGAGAAGAATCTACCGATGAAAATGAATGAAATCGCTTTCGAGAAGAATCGTTTATTCCATGAAAATGATTCTAGGTGATAAATTCAAAATTATCCTCAACAAGCGAAGATTTCGAACTGAAGCGAAATATAATGACTAGGTGAATAACATACTCATCATACATAATTCATGTCATTAGCAGTGTCGAAAATGCTGTCAATATAGAAAACAATATATCATCTAAACAATTTCATGCTCCAAAGTAAATGCACAACTGCTAAAATGATTGCCATACAATATATTTGCACTTACTGCAACGAGTTCCGCTTTGAATGAGCTTGTTGGTAAATGAAAGGTGCAAGTGCAAGTGCTGACGATGAAGAAAATCTCATGCTATATTTGTTAAATGGGATGCGACTAACGCATTTGTACATGAGAAATTTTTGATGTGGACAATGTATACTAAATGTTAACTTCGAGCAATATAGGAGAGGTAATAAAAAAGGTCACATATGTTGTGAGCATGAAGGAGTGATAATGATACTAACAGTCTATCAGTAGAACGCTCGGTTGCATGGTAAGCGTTTTATGTGCAAATTATAGCAATGGCCTATCGAGAATTTACTCTCTGACGCGTTAAAAATTATGGAGTTTTCAAAAGTCGCTTTTCTGGAATCAACAAGTCTCAGAACATCTCTCTATGAAGTCTAACAGTGAACAAACGATCTCAAAGAGTGGTCAGCGCTATTTTTACTTGCTCCGCAAATTATTCCTTTGCCGATCCCACAGTGAAATACTATTTTCGCTGCACTGGATGAAACATAAATTTTACCATTATAAACAAAAAGATGTTTCACTAATCAGCGAAATTGGCTCAGTGCATTTCAATTCTATTTTAGAAAAGAAAATTCGTTACTGAAGTTAGCAAATATCTCGTATAAAACGACGATTAGCGATTTGAATAAGCTCAGTATCCTGAAAAAGACAACGATAAGCCTCCTTGTCACGATAATCTTTTCGATAAAAGATTGTCATAGAATAGAAACTTAAAAGTTCAGATTCCGCTAAAAAAGTTCACATCGTGAATCATATTGAAATTGGAAAAATTGCCTCAGTAGTTTTAAACTGCTTATTTAGCTTTCATAAACTTTCTACTCAAAAAGTTCTAATTTCTAACAAAATATCTTCATCAATGAGCTTTATTGATAAGTTTTTGAAGCAGCGAATAATTAATCAAAGAAATATCTAAAATGAAGCTTTAAGTTGATTTCCAACTATTTAATTACTCAATAGCCTCTCGAATGCACTTTTCACAGTGAATGTGCGAAAGACGATCATACGATTGACCGTACTCAGAGCGTTGATCGAAGAAAGTGATTGTAAGTGGATTGCCACAACGAGATTCGCTTGCTGAAAACTTTTGGGCGGAGCGTTAGGCGACAGTATACCCCTGAAGATAGATTCATCGCCGTTTCACTATTAGCTAGACATAACAAAGCGGCGCCGATTTTTCAATTCGTTATTTTGCAGTTAGTACTTGCAATCCTCTCATTTCTCATTGAAATTCCTGCTTTCAATCTCAGCATATCCACAAAGGTTGCTAGCATATAGGTTATTGATATCTAATATCAATGATGCGTCCTTATGGATTAGCTGTAGGTCTTTCTCACTGACGGTCGCCCACTCATGTCTTCTAAGAGCCATCTGCATTACAGACATTTCGCTTTATGGAGGGGCTAAATTAGGCTATATTGTATTACAGATAACATTGCCTTGTATAATAACCCCTTCATCCACACTAATCTACTCACTCGTTGCGTCGCGTATGTGTACAAAGGTTTGGCTGCAAGCTTCTGAGCCTTAAAAATGATTTTGTGAATGCAAAAACTAGCAGATAAATTGCTATTAATGAAATATTGTTGCACTACATAGCAATGCAAGGATACAAGGATGATGCATTGAACTTTACTGCAACGAGACATCTACCTTTAAGTACTAACTGGCTTCAGTCGTCTAATTATGCAAGTAAGAATGATTTCAAGCCACATCACAGAATCAGCTTAATCAACAAGGATTCTTAGTGCAGATAATGCGTTAGAGGTTGTTTGTTAATCTTTGTTATGTACGATGGCGTCTTACTGCGCTAAGGTTGCACTAAAATCGCACATTTAGCTTGCAAGGAAATAGGTTCTCAGATCGTTTGCAATTGTAGGCGATTTCTGCTAACCAATACCACCTAAATCTAATATTTGCTTCCGCATTTGCAAATGGAAATTATTGAATTAGATTAAGGCAGGCAACATTCTAGAAGATCAAGTGTCGGGAAGGTAAAGTATTAAGAAGATATGCTAATGTTATAAAAAGAGCAGCCGGCTGCTATTTCTTCCCTTCCCTTCTTTTCCTTTTGTTTTTCGCATGTAAAAGCTACCAGCGGCATATACACTGTTAATTAAATTGGCTTTGTGGCGCGCACTGCTTTTTCATATGGTCAACATAATTTACACCCGTCTGCACAAATGAAATCCATGCTTCGTGGTAAGTTTTCATGTACGGAGCTAGGTAGACGAACAAAAGAAGAGTAAACAAAATAAAGGCTGCCACGCTTGACGGGCGCAGCGCAATTGCCTTCACTGATTGCGTGGAAGGAACAGTGACTGTAAAATTGATGACGACTTTCTGAACCCATATATTTTAGCAATCATTGCGATACAACAGAAATTTGATAGTGATTTATCATCGCCCTTCAAGCGTGGTGACGGCATTATCAAAAGCATTTGATTGAACTAAGGCCAAAATGAGGATGTGATATCAACTGGCAAAAAATTCCCTTTCTGATTGATTGAAGAAAAAACTTCGCCGAAAATTTGCACATTTAAATAGAGTATTTTCAATGGTTACGTTCAGTTGTGCAAAAATTTGCCACTACGTTTCGTTAGCAGTTTTTCGTTTTCACGGAATATAGACGCTTAACGTCTATGAGGTTTTTTGATTTATTCAGAAATTTCTATCCACTTTCAAATGTTTTTGGGCAAGTTCTCTTCGACAGCTGCAAATTTAAATGGTGCTGCGATGACAACCGATGACAGAGCAGTTGCGATATCAGAGCATTGGAGAGAGTTTAACCCTGATCGATGTTTTCTATAGTTCGGAGTGGTGGAATATTTCAAGTCATTTACTCCAACAGCTATTACACCTTTAAAGTACCTTTATTATAAACAAATATATGTGTTCAATCACTGAGTGACTTGCGCATGTCGCGAATCGCTTTTGCAATGCTGATTTAAGTGAAAACAATGAAGCGCCTGCCTCGTTTACAGACGACGCAGTTTGTCTGATTCGTTTAGTTATTTCGTTCGAGCGAAATGCTTGAATGCGGTCCAAAGATTAATTCTGAAGCTATTCGACGAGGCTGAATTTGACTTCGTCACAGCCTTATATCAAAAGCTTTGCGAATATGCATAAAAGGATTACCATGTACAAAGGCATTTCAGCTCGAATGATCAAACCAATCGACAGTAGCGAACAAAATTTACAAAGACCTTACGTTGGGCGTTCGAGGTTGATCACCGCAATACTCTTGCAACTGCTTCTGTAAGTTTCTAACAGCAAAATTTGAACTGCTCTGAGCATCACTCAAATGGAAATGATATCGAGAAGCATTCGAGTGGTGGACGATTAGCGCTGTAGGTAGTAGAAACACCAAGGTAATGCACTTTGGATGGTGACTATTCTGAGAGAGAAAATTATCAAACAACAAGAACACAAATAATCAAAAAATAATCACTTCATTATGCTATAAATGCTGTAAATGTGAAGAGAGCTGGAATAAGTGAAAGATCGGAATATTGTCCAGTTCGCACTGCATGGGTGTTTGCAATTTTTTAGATTCGTAATTAAATATTTCCCTAATAGATATGCGATCATGTGGCCACTGTTCCTCCTCCATTCTAATTTTGCATATTCACTTCGCAAGTTTACATCACTGGGCAACCTAATTCAACTTTTGAAATGCTGCGTATCGTTTCAGTGTGCAGAAGAATAACCTGAATTGTCGCAATCACTCGAAGATGACGTTTCAAATATCGAAGCTTATTGCAACCGACACATTTGAGCGCTATTTCGAAAAGAGACAAGAGCTTGTTTAAAGATTAGCTTTACAATTTAAAATAGAGTTAAGAAAACATATTTCCAGGATACGAAAATAAGGTTGATAAATTATAGAAAGGCTAACGAACATATAGGAAATGATTTAGCGGTGAAAGCGGTATGCAAGCGATGTACAACGCGTCAAGAGATGAGCGACGAGAATTGAGGGCGGCAAAGTGGATGATCACTGCGAAGCGATGAATTCACCTTAAGGGTTTTTCGATCATTTAAGAGACATATTTACAGTTTGGCAGTGATGATGATCAATTCATCACAACAAATAATAATAGGTGGGCCATCATAATGAACGCTTTAGGGTAATCTAGAGGCAAACGCCTCTAGCGTTCACTTAAGAATGGAAAATTCCTCAAAGCAAGGTAGGTTTTTGCGCAGAGCACCGCATTCGATTCAAAAATGCAATTCACACACAAACGTCGGTCGATTTTGTGCGATTTATTTCCCTCTAGAGATACTCTCTTTTCGCTCATTCACCTATGAACTCTTCCATATAGAATTAAATTTTCATCTTGTTTTAATGAACACATCCACTTCTCTTCAGAAATAAGCTAATAGTTGGTAAGATAAACGATGCTGAAAAAAACAAGCGAAGTGGCATGAAAAAATATTGCATCATTGTTCGCGGGAGAAAAAAATTTGGGCGTGAAAAACTTTTTTGCATCAAACAAGCAATTCCTCCCCATATAAAGTGTTTTTCCAAGTTAAATGTCCAAAATGAAGATCCTACGTCGTCATGAAAGTAGTAAAGAAAATAGGTGATTCAAGTGTAGATGCAATTCGAGCCTCATCACTGAGCAGTTGTATAGTTTAAAATGTAGGAGCACGCCGGAGTGGCTCGAAATATCCTGTCCACTGGCTTTTATAAACTCTGCTCATTAGAATAAATAGTTTCATAAAATGTCGAAAAAAAGTTTTTGTGCTGATGTTTTCTAGCAGAATCGGTAAAAAATTTGCAAAGAATTTCCACAAGAGAGACCTCGGAATGCACTAACTTTTACGGCATCGTTATCCATAATCAGTGTAACTGTGCTGTTTCTTGGTTGCGAACAAAGTTTTATGGTGAAATCTTGTGATAATATCCATATCGAACTAGTCTGGACTATAGATGGAAAGGTGAAATGAGGAACTAAAAAGATGCAATAGCAAAAGAACTGAACAGTTCGTACATCGCCAAGGAAGAGCTCAAGTATTGGACCCAATTATGAACCTGTTCAGTGGCATGTATGCGTCGTTTCATTTGCGCCATTTTCGCCTCATCGACACATTCTCCGCAAATTTGTCCCCCCTTGAGGTCAATTATTCGCTCATGTTTCCCTAGTGTTTTTTTCATGTGACAACCTTTGTCATCGACATCTATGAAATTTGACAAGCCCATAAAGCTATGCGCCGATTCACCGAACTTTATTTTTGAAATCGGGATAAAGATTAATATTTCAGTTTGCTTTACACTTTTGTTGATGAGAATTATACGAGCCGATTGTCTCATTGACTTAAAAATAACATCCACCCAGCAGTATGGATCGTTTATCTTGAAAATTTACTTTGTGAAGGATGCAAAGGATATTTAGTGAAAATTTCTCTGAAGAAACGGAGCTTTCTTGAGATGTAAAAGAGCAATGACAAAATTGTTACAAATTAATGAGCTGCTTTAATCGCATACAATAAACGTTGCTAAAAATTGCCCATTGTTTCATTTCTTTTGCAAAATGGCTGCTGAATTTTGCTGTTCAATGCATTTTTTAAATAATATTTATGGCACGTCATTGTTCAAAAATAAAAGAATAATGATGTAATCACTTTAATTACATACATTTCCACTGTTGCGATAATAAATATTTTAGCAATTAACTGCCATAGATTTTTTTGGCGTTATTGCAAGCAATTCGGTGGGAGATATTAAACAATCATTCAGTGAATATATATTTACTTATTAAACGTTAATACAGATAATAAATTGCTTACCACATTTTCAACTTCATTCATTACACTATAAAACGCTTGTGAAATGATTAGCTTGTCTTAACCTTGTTTGGTATCCATCATCAAATAATGAGTCTTTAAACTGTCCAAGAGAGAGCGTTCTCTGTGGAGAGTGATTTCAATTACAAAAGTGTAAATAACCAATAAAATTTATTTCAACGCTTGAAGATAGTAAAGTTCGCATAAAATTCACTTCGCAAAGGTTCGAACTTTATGAGATGAATTCTATGGCTACAAGGAAACAACTTCTTGTCGACCCACTGTCATATCGCTTCTCTAAAATTCATTGATTCCATTCTCATAATTGTTGTGCATGTCGTTTTTTTTTTTTTGAAATTATTTCATTTCATTGATTGCTATTGTTACAAATACCGATCACTTTTTTCCAGCAAACAAAGATAAGCTCTAAATGGTGAAACGAAACGTTTTACTTAACTTTTATTCAAGTTGAGTATTCATAGTGCATTAGGAAGGCTCTCTTCCTATGTTTCAAGAATTTTATTGAAGATAGACGTAATTGTTGCCACATAGTCACCTCATATCCTCTAATGAATATGCTCAGCATAGATGACGATGTTAAATGTTTCAGCGCATAGCAATTGTTAAACTTAATAAACGAATATATTCGTTGAACACAATTTTTTTCTTTTTCTTTTTTTTTGTAACGACGAATATTTTGCTATGAGCAAATTAGCGAGCAAATTATCGGCTGAAGTTCGTTTGCTGAAAATGAAAAAAAAAAAAAAGAAACCGAATTGAAAACTTATGAACCAAAACAAGCATTTTTCACTGCATGCATCATCGCATCTAATTGCACGCATACGATTAAAAAAATATATATACAACTGAAACGGATGCACCAGTTCCGCTTCGAAAAGCTCTTTCACTTGTGTCGTTTCATTCGCTTATATTCTCATCTAAATAAGCGAGTCCTTTTCTTCTCAAGAGGGTTTTCGATTGTTTCCTTACGGCCGATTCACTGCGTTAAAATCTCTTTGAGGACGTGTTAGCGTAGCGTTGAACTACCGCATTCACATTCAATAGAAGTTATTTTGTATTGGATGCGTTGGCTTGGTTTTGCCTCTGAAACTGTATCCTTCCTCTTTTTTTTTCACTCTCGTTTAAGTTAAATAAAAGCTGAAAACTTAAAATTTCAAACATTAAGACAATATAAAACGTAAGTTTATCCCAACTTATCCCAACCTTAGCGTGTAGATTGCAATTAACATCAGACGAACAGAGGATAGAAGGTGTGACTCTAAGTTCGACAATGAAAGTCAGTTATTTCTTCTATTTGCTCACTCCTGCAAAAATTCTACGAGAGCATCCCGTCCTCAAATAATTTTAGGTTTAAAAGAAGCGAGAATTTGCGTGATTGTCCTTATTCGCATAAATAACCTACATTTCAATGTCCTTAAATTCGGTCCATTACGGTCCGAATGGTTCATGTCAAGCAGTCTAAATTGATTCCAATAAATCAGCAACTTCCATTCCACCAATCCCCTCCTATCCTTTCTATTTTGCATCCAAATTTGCTTTTATATTGCTCATAAAATACTGCCATGTATCCAGTGGCGCATTTCGTTGAAACGATTAAAGTTACGATTGGCTGCCCTAAAAATGATAATGAGTGTTCTTTTCCGTTATTTTCTTATCTTCTAACTGCAGCTGCCGACACAGTAACAGAAGTGTGTGGAGCAAAGAGAAAGTAGAACTGGCCAACATTCCCCAAAAATGCCGAGGTCCTTAGTTTAGCTGCAGATGTTCGTTCGTTAGCTGTTGCAATTCCACAAACATTTGTGAAATCATTGCCTCTGAAACCAAGGAATTGTGTAATTCAATTTCCATTAATGATTCTATTTGAAGTAGGGCACATCATGGATTTTTTTTTTTCATGATATCATTACAAAAACAGTGACCTTCAGAAGTTTGCTATGATCAGTGAACACAACCAAAAAAAGTGCGAAGGCGACGAGCAAAGTGAATCTATTTCGTTGTTAGCTACGAAAGTGTCAAATGGCGCGTAAACAAAAAAAAAAAAACTTTCACCGTCTTTTTTGAGTGTTTGTATGTGATGAAGAATGAAACGACCTTCGCTGCCAACACATCTCGACTTGATCGCATTTCGCTATTTTGTTGCAAATAAATACCGCCCTATCGAACGACCGGCTCATGTCGAACTCTTCCAAGACCCTAGATCGCACTTTTTTTTTTTACTTTCGCCGTGTTCATCTTTGGTGGACGTTTTTTACGCTACACTTCCTCATCTAACGTTCGTTTTAGAAAAAAAAGCTATAAAGTTGATTCAAAGATCTGGGTGGTCTCTATCAGCCGCTTCTATTTATCATTTCATTCGTTCCCACTTCGGATCTTTTGCTGTTGTATTTAACACTGATCGTCATTCGAGGTTGTAGCGTTTCGTTCTAAGAAGTCGGCCAAGATTTTAAACCCTATTCTCGAATACTCGCAGATAGATCTACTGAAGTTTATTGAAAGTTCATCGCGCCTACAGAAATGTTTCACTTACCCTATGCTTAGTATGGGCAACAGTTTTACTTTGTTAAGAAATATTGCAGCATAAACAATGTTCTGCGCTCCTTCCATATGGTGATATCATCAGTGCACCCACTTCTACATATTTCAAAGTGCGGTCGAGTCATTTCGACCTTCACGCGACCGCCGCTCGTACGTTTGATGTGGCCAGATTGTCACTCTGCGAGAGTTTCGCTTTTTCAACTCTTTTTTAGTTGTTTTTCTTTCCTTGCTCCTCTAACTTTTTTTCTATTCGTATTTATATGTTTTTTGTATGTTTTTCCATTTCGAGAAGTTGATATAAAAAGTAAAGAAATATGTCTTGTCCATATGCAGTAGATGATTTTATGAGAAATAAGTTCAGCGATAGAGGAGAGTTTTTTTGTGAAGAATAGTTTCGTCGACCATAAATTAAAGACGTTTATTTGCTGAAGTCAATTTTTTGAATCTGCTCGCGAATAAATTCATCTACGCTTCATTAAGAACGTTGCTTTCATATATATATATATATATATATATATATATATATATATATATATATATATATATATATATATATATATATATATATATATATATATATATATATATATATATAATATATATAGGTGAGTGAGACCGATATCTTCGATTAATTTGAGAAAAAAAAGGAAAATTTATGCAAGGGAGCATTGCAAATCAAGACATTGACGTAGTGTATTCTATTCCATATGAATGATGCAAAAATGTCTCTTTCGCAATATTAGGTCACCTCTATGGTTCAATAGTTTTCATCATAAACGATAGGAATTAAAAAAAAACAAACAACACTTCAATGCATCAGCCAATATATTCGCCTATTACGGAGAAAATTTGATTTGCTTCATTTTTTTCCGATCACAATTTAGCAAATTTGTGTTTATTCGTTTATACTTTTGTGCTTTCATAATGTTTTTTTTTCTGAGTTCAACTGTTGCATCCACTCATATGTTATACTTCAAATCAGGCTCGAAGTTTAGTTCCAGCTTCAGAGTTATCTCTAATTCCAAGTTCAGTTCCAATTTCTAGTTTAGTTCTAGTTTCTTGTGGCAGTTAGCCTACATATTGATATATTCGCCAGATTGGCCAGGATAAATTGATACAAAATATTCACGAAGTAGTGGCATCAAGAAAGAAGCGTCTTCCGATGAAAAGGAGTTGCGTTTTACCGGTTTCGGCAGTGGGTGGGTGTAATGCAGCAATTCCTATTGAAGACGCTTATGTATTAATGCTAGTGTCGCACTTTCCTCACTCACACCTGCATGAGCGCACTTTCGAGGGTTTACTTTTCACCTCCTTTCCCTAACCTAACAAGTTTTTCTCGTCAAGCGTTGCTCTATCCATAAGCTGATCGTATTGAGCATATAGATTAATGAGTTCTCTTCTCCAAAATCCACTATTCTCTTACATCCGTCTCAGCATCAAAATTCCTTGTTATTTGCTCACCTCCTCTCCAGGAATGAATTTTTTTTCGTGGAAGAAAATAAGAGAGTCGGCTTCAAAAATGAAGCTCAAAGGCCATTTTGTACTGCTGTCTTCCATGCAGTGTAGCTGCTATTAGCACGTTTAATAGGCGGATTTTTCAGTCAAGCGCCACAATGTCTGCATCTACAATCGTATCTAGCTGTCGCTTCCGAAAAAATTGTTTTCTTCCTAATTCAACAAACTACTGTTATTTGATAGTATTGATAATAGCCAAATGTTAACTAACCTACACTTAAATTTCGCAGCGAGTGGTAGACAAGAATATATATAAATTATACATTATATATATACATATATATATATATATATATATATATTTATTTATTTATTTATTTATTTATTTATATTTATATTTATATTTATATTTATATTTATATTTATATTTATATTTATATTTATATTTATATATTTATATATTTATATATTTATATATTTATATATTTATATCGTTTATTTGGTGAAGCAGACGAAACGAGTTATCGTCTTCATAGTTAAATTTTTACCAACTATGATGTTCTCACGAACTATTTTTTTTAATTCTTTGCGCCTCATTCCTTTTGTCGAAAATAGTGACGAGACTAATTTTTCCCCATCCGTTCATAACATTTCTACACACCATATCACTCCTATTTTATTCAAATTGCTTTTTGATAAAGTAGAATTTGTACAGTAAAATGTGCATATCACCCAATTTGAATGTAATGCTTTTCAAAATGCTTAATGAGTAGATATGGACAACGTGTTATCATCCTATGAGCGTAATTTCAAAGAAAAAAACAAAATAGAGAGAGAGAATAGAACAAGAAAAAGAACATCGCTAAGGAAAGCAACAAAGTTGCTATCCAGCGTCAGCAACTCAGAATCTCTTAAAAGCGATTATAACAATGGGAAGCTGTAAAACTCAAGCATTTGAGCTGCTTAAAATGGCACTTATTGTTGTATGCGATATTCCAAAGTGCCTCATACCTATTCGTATTTAATTGTTGAATTTGCTAATATTCCAATAAATTCAATACTTTTTGCTTGCAGACATAAGAAATAATCTAAATAAAAGATACGTTTTAAACGTTTAGGAAGCATCTCAGTGTAGAAAACAACAATCACCTTCTTGGTTTCATCGTCAACCTCAAACATTAATATATTCTTATGAGGTATAATGCTAAAATCTTCGAAAAAGTTAATGCTCTCTATTCAAATTATGAAGAAGTAACCATTTACACACCAAAAAAAAACATTATTTATCAATATTACCGCTTCTAAGCAAAAGAGATGACGGTATTATATAGATGTTTATGTGTGTGTAATTTTTCAAACGTAACAAATGTGGGAAATGAAAGAATGTGCTGTTATTTGAATTGATGGCATTAATGGGTGATTGTTTGTTTTTGTAATGAAATGCTCCCTAACCGTTTAAAATGCAATCGTGGAACGACAAAAAATTAAAGCAAGCAAGTATGTCAACGATGTGAAACACGTTTTTTTTTGAGAGGGGGAGGAATCATCCCTCATGACGCCTTCTCAAGGATTTGATTTTATCGTATGGCGTGTTGTCGCCAGTTTATCATTTTTTTTAATGCATACGTTGCTTTTACGATTGAGCATTTTTAATAGATGCAACACCTGCGCTGGACCGCAGTGTCATATTAGCGTTCTTTAACTCGCTCTTATCGCCGTTAATTTTGGAAGTGCAATCCGATTGCTTCAACCCTTTTCATACTTTTTTTTTGGCTGTCTTAGCTCGTTGAAATTAGTTGATTTGTTTGGAATGTTTGTTTCCTTTGTATTTTACGTTTTGATAAATTGCGTTGCTGCTTTTTACAACAATTTTTATTTTTCTTTTATAATGGCTAAGGGCTTTTTTTTTCATTCACCGAAGTAGTTCTGCTGAAATCAGGAAGCGCTTTTGGTATTTTCTAGAAATGTTTTACCATGCTTGTTTTATTCCATAACTATGTCAAAGAAACGCAGAGTGTTTGAAGAAGTGAATCGCTTAGCTGATACGAGTTGGCATAAGCAAAACCGCTATGAAGAATTATTCTCTCTCCTGCTCTCTCCCTCCTCCCCCCTCCCCCCACCACCCCTTCCCTCCAACCCCTCCGCCTAAGTTTGATATAAATTACCACTGCTTGAAAATGATTATAAATTTTATGTTGGTAGAATGTTTAGCAGTCTGGGCTTATCCATAACACTAATTTATGAAGGGCTTTCAGCCCAGTGACTTTCTGGTTATGCTGCTAGATAGTTGCACTCTCATCATTCATTCATAGTTCAGTGCAGGAAAGCAAAAAGATTTTTTCACTTTTCTCATCGCATTGTTACGATATTATTGGGAACCTGTTAGAAATGATCAATTCGAGGAAAACATGCCAATTCATTTCTTTATTCTCCAACAACTAGGCTCATCGTGAGTGACTAACAGGGCGGGTTCTAGTTGAATATGTAAATTCGCTTCTACAAAAGTGTGCATTGAATGTCTAGCCTGCACAAATACGCACGTTGTAGCTATCATCTTTCGCTGACGGGTAGCTGAACGACCGACCGCTCGGTTATTTTTTTGAAAATGAAGATCTGATGGCATGACATTTAGATGAATGACCAAAGCAATTAATGCGAATCTAGTGTGCAAATAGCGTGCATAGGTAACCGGTTCATCTCCGTTTACCTCATAGTAACGAGATTTGGTGACGTATCTTAGGGGACAGTTGATACGATGTAAATTATGAACTTAGCGATGGGATGTGCATATTTTCGCAGCAAGGTCATAACATATATTCTACTTCGATAACTTTTCGTCTAGGAAAATGTACCATTTCAGTTCCAGAACGCGGAAAATAACAGTGCACACTTAAAATCGCTAGTGGTAGATAAGTAGGGAAAACTAGAATAGCTCTAAGTGCTGCTTATTATAGAGAAGTTGAGAGTGAAACCAGCTAGGTTTCAATTAGCGGCTTCAAAAATCTGGGCCCCAATTAACACTGCAACCAGCTGCTGAAGTGCTGCCTGCACGGATAGAGTGAGCAGAGAAGTTGTAGGATTTCTACTCATACCGAGCGTACAGCGGATCCACCATGCAATGAATGTTAGAGAGGAAGTTTTATGTGAAGAAGTTTTATGCCACCAAGCACTGAGGTGCCTTCCAGAATGGATATTTCATTTCTGTGTTCCTCGGGACTAACGATTTTCTTGAACCACATGCTCTCTCGCCTTCTGGAGTGGGCTATGCTCGTCTGATCATGCACGACTGAATAGAAGCTACACTAGCAGACACGCAATGAACTTGTTGTTGTGCTCCAAAAAAAAAAAAAAAATAAAGTGTGCCCTCCATGCGCCTTTAGTTCATGGAGATAGGATTATACAGTGCTGATCGGTGCACGAGTCCCATAGCAGAATCCCATATGCAGTTTCAACCAAGTCTACAACTGAAGGGTGGTCTCAAAATACCCCAAGGCAACAGCATAATCTTTCAGGTCGGATGTCACCGATTCCGGTCCAAACTATCCTGTTGCCAGTGGAAGAGCTGCCTAGAGAGTAGGACGAATTATGCGTTCCTGAAAGGTATAATATTTTTGAGACCACAATCAAAAGGCGCAGCTAAACTGGGGATTCGAAGGTAAGAGAAGAAACGTACGCCATACCCGCGGGGGGTGGTATGCTCAGGGCCAATCTGCTACCGAAAAATAAGGGTTATAGGGAAGCGAGAAGGAGTATATGATTCTTCAGTCCTACTGTACTGCGTCATTTGCAAATGTACGGATGTGGTGATGAGTCATGATCTTGTTGTTGGATCGGCAGCTCGGCCAAGCCACATCTGAACCGGATGTTCAACGATCAGTGCATCATATCGATATGTAGCTAACAATGATCGTGTCGCATTTATGCACTGCGATGACAGCTGATCCGATGCGCGTTTTCAAGTATGCGCAATATACAAGGATTTTGCTCCATCGTTTTACGCTTGTATATGCTGGACAGTGACATCATAATCATGTGAATGGCACATGAATCCATGCGAAGCAGTGCAAGAATTCCCCATGCACCATCTAATTCGGTGCATGTGAACTCTAGTTTTCGCTGGCATTAGAAAGTTTGCATTACTTTGATCAGCAAAAAAGGACTGATTGCGGAACAGAGATTTTCCTTTGATAGAGAATCTTCGAAGCACTGCGTAGACAAATGCAGAAGTATAATATTCTTGAGAGTTTTTCTTGAGAGAACACGTAGCTCATTTGTCTCTCCCGGTGAATTCGTGTCAATTTGAAAAGAGTTTTTATATTTTTATTTGCTTATGCTTCGGCGACTTTCACTTTGCGATTGTGTTGTCTAATATATTGCAAAAAACCCATTTCTCATCGCTTTCGTTAATGCACTTCCGGGGCAATTCTCTAACATTTGATCTGCAGAAAGTACGATAGACGATCACTAGGTGTGGTTGATTTCAAAAATTTTGTATTTTTTTCTCATAAATTTCTACTTCTGTACATAATATTGCAGATTTCTTAGTTTGCAGCTTTCAACTATTCGCAGCTTTACTTTTTACGATCGCACTGAACTTCAAAATCAAATTTCTTTCAGTCATGTTCTACTCAATCTCGATTTCGCTTATATCTGAATTTTTTTTTTGTTTGTTTTAATAAACATTTTGAATGGCAAGCATTTCCATGACTTTCTTTACTTTTAGCTTAAAATCGTTCTTTCAATAATTCTTTCCTTATTTTAATTTCAAACTTTCGAGTTCTTGTTGTTTTGTTTTTGCTAAGAGGGTAGGGTTCACTTCAAGTGCGAAAGAAGTCTCGATCAAGTTCGAGCGCTCCTAAATAAAGATTGATTGATTTGATTGTAAGCAAAAACAAGCACTCCGTTTAGTGGAAGTCGATGTTTGCTTGACTAAGTGAAGATGGCTTTGACTGGTTTCAAAAAAGTCTTCTTGAGTGAAAGCGACATGACGTAGTCGCCTTCTATTTGGAACGGTTTCGCTATGAGCGGTTTCTTTCTTGTCATTTTCTCCTTTCTTTAGATCGTTCCATAAGTGGCCCGTCGAACAAGCGAAGAGCACTCGCTCGTGAAGACGCATTAGAATTCTCTCAATCCTGATTCTCCTTTTATGCTTTTTTTTTCGTTTCCATATGCCTATAAGCGCAGAAAAATTTTGCGAAAAAATTGCTCCATTCGTGAATATTTGCAACGGGCTTCAAGGAAGTCTAATTGCGCATTACCTATTTACTGAACTTATGGAAATTTGAAGGTGATTTCTGGTTTCGTCTGTCGTTAAGAGTTTATTCTTGCGGTACAGCGGCAAATAGTATAAAAGAGTAGTGCCGATGTTGTGAGAGGACTTCAGTAAGATGCAGTAACTTTAGCATTTTCTCAGACCTTTCGAGACGCTTGTGCGCTTGAAATGATCATTAATGGACTGCGTAATCAAAGCCGTTTTTATCGACAAATTTTGTTGGCAGCATTCGTCTCGAATAAATACCTCTTCATATCGCATCCGCTTCCGCTTACATGAAGAAATTGTAATACACCTTTGTTCCGATAGGAGGTGGGTCGGGACGTCGCCTTTGTCCATCGCCTTTGTCTTGATAAGGGGTGCTGTCCGAGGTGGCTCAGTTGGATGGAGCCGAGGAGTCCGGTCAGAGCCTACTTACAGTTGACTGCGCAGTTATCAAACGATGAATGCTTAAATTGGCTCATTTGAATTTTTTTTTTTGAAAAATTTGAAAATCGTTACTTTCATTCTCAACTAACAGTTGATAAGAAATTATACATACTGTTTGTTGTTGCTACTATAGCATTGTTGTAACCATATCGCCAGAATTAAATAGTTTCATAGTGAAAGATAGAAATGATCATAAATTCGAAGGCGTTATTGTTCAAAACTTATGTGAATGTTGTAGATTTTTCCTTACAATTTTCTATGATAGATGATATATTACATCTCATTTATCGTTCACAGTAGTGCAGGCGAAAAAAAAAAAACAATGAGAACTCTATAAAACAATTCCGAAGAATTAATGACTATTTCTTTTTGCACAGGTAGTGATCACAGCAAGGTGACTTACCTGCTCGAAAATAATTTATGGAGGAATATGAGACTATGTTAGTTGAGGCACTTTCAACAGCGCCACTTTTTTTAATTGTGAGGGAGCAATATTGATCATGAAAAATGGCGGTGACGAATTATGCAAATCAATTGCATAAACCAATTATTTTTAAACCAGTTATGCATCGATAAGTGAATGTCATCGTAAAAACGTTTATTGAACCTTAAACGATAAAATGTTGGAATTTCGAAAGTCACCTGCGGACAAGTTTTTTTCTTTTTCCGTCTCACTTGAGTGCTTCATTTCTAGTTGAAATCAGATTTCGCTTCAATCTCGTCATAAATACTGCATCATTGATGTGGAAGACAGCTGTACGTTTAAGCAGAATTTGAGAAAAAAAAAAGTATTTAAAACAACGCTCGACGATTTTGTTCATTGCTTTGAAAGATGAGAGAAGTATTTTCGCTAAATGGAAGATAATTCCAATTTTTTAATGAATTATTAAAACATTGTGTCGTTTAGATTCGTAATCATCGATGTGAATCAGAAACATTTCAAGTAGTCCTTAGAAATGAGACCATAAATAAAATCATCTCCAATCTCAATGCATCTTACAGAATGCCGTATTGAGAGTTCGTTGGGCAATTTCATTGAAGCGATTTATTGCAACGCTGCAAAATGATGACTGCGCAAATACTCGTCACTTTGTTAGTTGCTCTGATGTTCGAGCGGAGCAATCATCAACAGCAAATTCAAATGGTACTGTTTTTATATTTTTGAAATTTTGGAGATTTTTTCTTCATGCTCTGATGAGAAGACATTTATTTTTTCAGCAACTCGGAAGCTTCTCAGGTGGAACGGACTCATCTGTGCACGCAGAAAGATCCAGGTATTATACAACTTAAGCAAAGGTGCAGGCAGCCCGCCAATCGCATAGTATGTCGACTAATTAAGAATGATTTTTGTAACATATATCACTGTAAAAAATGCAATTTTTCTTCATCTGAATTATGCACAGCAACATTGCGCAGAGAAAATATAGCCCAAATAAAGTCCACAGTTCTTCGTTAGGAAACGTCAGCATTCTCAGTTTCCGGCTTTTTCTTAGAGATATGCCGCGTTTCTGAAGTTCAAATCCACATTTTCTTGTTTCCGAATTCACTTCGCGTTTAAAAAACGCTATACGCCCAACAGTATTGCGCAATTTTAAAGTTTCGATGCAAAAAAATTCTTTGAATTTGACTGGCACTTTGACTAATCGAATTTTCCGTTCATTCGTTTTATGGAGGAATCCATCTGCAATCAGAAGTGTTAGGTATCCATAAATAAACACGTTCACAATAAAAGCGTAGACATTCTAAGAACATCAAAGAGGTTAAAGCTTATTTGCAAAAGAGAGGCAGAGGAATTGGAAAGAGCATAGAAGAACTGAAATCTTTCCTCCAACTCCACCTCCCCCCGTCATCCATTGTATTATAGGATATCAAGTCCCTCGCTAAAAATTCACATCCTGCAAATGCAGACAAAATGAGCGAAACTTAGCAAGGTGATCATTGTATTTTGGAAGGTATACTTCTGCAACGTTTTTTTTTTTCGGTCGACAGATCACTTTCTTGTCTGTTTCGCATTACGCTTTCGAAGTACCTTTATGGTTCACGTTAACAACGGATAGCATTTTTTTGTAGTTTTAACTGAAAAATGCAAACTTCTAATATTTCTAATTCAATAATTGTTCACGTTTTCTAATCGACTTTTATGTCATTTAGCGATATTTCGTTTTGATTCTTGGAACGAAATTTTTGATTGCATTGTCGAAAAATGAAATTGCAATAAGTTTTGCAAAAAAAAAAATCTGAACTTGCCATTTTTATAATGCGATCATGCAAGAAAAATCTCTTAAGTATGAAGAGTGTTTAAAATTTTTAAAGTGAAAGAGAATGATTCGTTGCGTTTATATTGGAAATTACCAATGAATTTAACGATACTGAATGCAGCGAACGATCATATTTATTTTGCTAATACCAAAAGCGGAAAACATCGGAAATTCTTCGTAAAGAAAGCTCCATCGAAATAGTTTCACAAAGCAAGCAATTATTTTTTTAAAATATTTCTTGTCCCAATGAGAAATGATCATATAACGTCCTAGAAAAGTCTTATTCTTACGCGACATCACACTCATATGTTGTTTATCATTTCGTTACTCTCAGCCTGAGATAATCCTTTCTAGAGATTTTTCACCTGAGGCAAAATAAAGCGCATTATGTCAAAGATTGATCTATACGAATGCGTTTTTTATATATTGCATGCCATGGTACGTGTTTGTGTCTGTGTGTCTGTTTGTGCATGCGCGATCGTGTGCGTCTACATGATCGTATGTGAAATGCGTTTGCGTAACTTATGCGTACGTTTGCATGGGCGTCTGCGTGGGACGTTTTTTCAAGAAATGGAAAGCGATGAATTTATGAAATTAAATTCGCGAAGTGAGTCGCAGCCATGAAATTCAAGAGGGCGCATATCATCCATATATCTGGTGCAGTGTAAAAGTTAAGTTTATTTGCGGCACATTTTGGGCAAAAAATATGTCAGTGAGTGAGGCATAAGAGCGATACATCTGCGGGAACTGGTTGAGTCGACCACTGTTGGCGGTGTTTTAACTTAAGTGATAAGTGATAAATGAAACGAACAACAGGTAACGGTAGGAAGATGACATTCTAGGTGGTTTCGATATTCGAAATAATTTACAATAAACATGTTTCGAATGCTGCATAACTCGTTCTTAATGTGCTATTATGCGTAATTTGCATTGCTTCATGTTTTTGCAGGATACAAAGACCATTGCAGCAACAACAGCTACAGCAGAATACACCAAATCAAAGACGACCAAATGTCGGTTTCCACAATTTTCAGACTTTTTTCTTTCGCTTAAATTAACTAATACAGCATCATCGCCCTTCTGTTGCTATCAGTATGTGGTACTCACTCCTCAAAAGAGAAATATTTGCGTATTTCTTCAATTCCCCTCTCTTGTAATGATTACCTTCTTCGCTTTTGGAGCGTATGATTTGGCTATCTGAGCAATCGGCAGTAGATGTTTTATTTATTAACACAATTCTTGTGTTTCAATTAGATCCTCATCATGGAAAGAGCGTCCATAACTAACGATGGAAAGCTGATTACATAGGCATTTACTTCTATTAGACTTCGAAAGCACATTTACGTTCAGCGGTTTAGCATATTTGGAGCAGAAAAAAAATTAATTAATGTTCGCTGAAGAAATTTGGTCATTGAAAGCTTTCTATAAAGAATTATAAAGAAAAGTGGGGCAGAATTACTCAATTCAGCAAATGAAATGCTATTATGTGTTAAGGGGTTGGCTGATTAACTACTTCCTCAGAATTAGTATGCCACGAACAATGTTTTTGTTAGGGAGGAAAATTTTTTAAACAAAAAATTGGGCTTTTATCCCGAAATTTCAGGACTACAAGAAATTAGAAATGCTGCTGTTAGGTGTTACGGTAGAGGATGCGTGAAAACTATATCTATTTTCCTCCTAAGATTCTGATGTAGTATATTCAGCGTGAAGAAAAAAAGCGAAGGATGTAGGTGAGCGGAGTGGGAAAAGAGCGAAGAAGCTTCCTCTGTGCACCTTTGTTCTTTCCGTTTTGGTATGGGAAGAACAAAGCAGACAGCAAATAGTTCATTACTCCGTCTCAAAAACTCTGAAATTTCTTTTAATGCAAATGATGAACTTTACAAAATTCACCCACATACAATCATTTTCTGAATCCTTGAGCATCTTCTGGTTGGGGCGGCCAATAAATAAGGTTCATACGCCGTGATTAATGGAAGACCTTCTATTATGGGAACGTTCCGCAAGATGGAGAGTTCAGGCGGAAATTTCTGAAACAAATTTCTGAAACGAAACAAGTTGGTACTTCTGAAATTCGGTCGTTCAGAATTTATTCGAGGAAATTTTATATTCACTCGTTCATTCTTCTTCGAGTACAACGTCTGAACTTAGCACGCTAAACAAAATGGCCTAAATTTTTAATTTTTCTACCAAAAGCTTTGAATGAGATAGCCCGTATCGAAGTTTAGAGAATAGTATGGAAGAAATCATGACGATTGGGTTATTTTGCTAATCATGAGAAATTCAAATGTAGAAGTCGGACGGCTGAAAAATACAAGTTGTCACCATTCGGCGATTCCTCAGTCAAAATCAATTTCTTCGCTATACTAACTGAGGAAAATTTGAGGAAATTGAGGAAAATATTTTGCTTTGACATCGTTAAATTGACGAAAATACCCACCTCCTAAAAACATTTTTTAGGAGGTGAGTATTTTCACATCGCTAGATTGAAATGTTTTAAGGTATTTCCGTCTACGCAACGTCGTTTCACACAAATGACTAACATCGGAGCCGTGTTGGAGAACACCGTTCTTCGGTGAGTTCTTTAAACTCCATCCACATAAATTTTCAATTTAAACAGCTTTCAGCGCAAATTCTGGAGGAAATGTTGATGATGGCAGAGGAAAATGCCAGGAGATTAGTCATGCATCGCGTGCAAAAAAAGTATGAAGGTTTGACGGTGGGGGAGGGGGGCTTTAAAAATTGCAGACAACCGCAACCCTTGAAAACCCGAAGCAGAGACCTTGTTATAATCTGTATTAAAAGTCCCAACTATTGCTGTTTTTGTAATATAGTGAAATGGCTGACGAATTTTGCCAACTTCTACAGTAAACAAGGGAATCCATCAGCCAAAAACTGTGGTGAAAAATGAGAGCATACACGAGTTTTGATAGGCGACACGTTGTTAGAACCTAACCTGCACTACACTTCACATTCGCTGCATATGCACATATGCACTAACTGCATAATGCATTTCGATATTAAAGTACTGCTTCTTGCTGCTGTGCTTAAATGAATATGAAGGAGAGCGACGAGAAGACAGCGATGAGCACAGCGGAATAAAAACATGACCTGGATTAAATTTTAGACTCAACAAAGAAGTGTGTGTTATTGCTATGAATAATTTTCCTATCTACCACTCGATCACATCGCAAATAAGGAAAAATTTATTACACCAACACATTTCTTTGCTAAATCTAGCGCACGCTACAGATTCTCCTAAAGAAGGTTACTCGAGTGATTGTTTTTCTTGTGATGCACAAAAAACGGTATTTTTCTTGTAAAATTTTTGCTCCTTTATGGGTCAGCTTTGTGCAGTTTTAAAGGATGAAGGCAAGATAAATGCTTGCAGGGATGGGCAGTTTGCTCATACGAATAGAACTTCTTCCATTTCTGGTGCGAGAAGTATGCAGCGTGATAGTGCAGCACATAGTGCTCGTGATAGAGCACTCCGTATAGCATCATCTAATGTTGCACCTTCGCTAGCTGTAAAAAGTCGTACTGAACCCGAAAGGACTTCGCTTAGTGCCAGCTCACACCGTCTAACGAGGTTTCTCGTGCGTGTTCCCAACCCTTTGCTCACACCTCCGCCAAAGTAAGACCGCCTTTTTTCACAACTTTTTTTTGCATTTGAGCACTCGCTTATGCAATGCCATTTTTTGAACAAGCAGTGATCGATGAAGGTTGCTGACAGATAGTTGTAAAAAGTAACGAAAATGTCAGAGGCAATGATAGTTTAAACCGAGACTGATGATGAAGATGATTAAGTCATGAATAGTGCTTTCTGCCAGGAAAACTTTAGTAATCGATTCACACTATAAGTTCCTGCCATAATTCGCCACAGTGCCAACTTTTTTAGACTTATTGAATGATTTGCTTGCGCAAAAGCAGATATCACGTATGAGAATAAAAAAAAATGCTTTAAAAATATCGTCTGTACTGATTTCAAGTCTGTTTCAAATGAAACCAGGAGAAATGATGAAGTAAAAAAGGGATTTTTGCGTTGAATCTGGAGGCGATGAAATAATCACAGAGTGTTTTTATGTTACGAATTATAGCTCTCTAGTAAAGAAGTTTTTCCGGCTGTTGCTGCAAGTGTGCCGTGTGTACCTTTTTAGTTTATGTGCACTCACAGACAATCTTGCATTTGCCGAAATCTCTCATAATCGTATCGGTTGCTCTTTGCTATGTGCGCTTAGAGCAAATCACAAAAAATTTTGATATGTACAAAATGAGCGATTGTTTCAACTTGCCTTTGCTGCCAGTTTTGATGTAATTAATCATAAGCACTTCTTTGAATAAACCTATCGCTGCTTTATCGGATAATCAATCGATGAAATTAGTACAAAATTTGTGTTTCACTAACCCAGTATTTTAATGTGAAACTTTTCGTCTGTCACTTTCACTAAGAGAACTTGAATGAACGCACATGAAATGTATGTTTCGAGACACATTTATTCTGGAAGGTGTGGCGCAATTACTTTTGCATAAACTGGAAGTGAATCTCGGGATAACAACTTCAACATGTTGGCACTGCTAATGGAACAGTCTATGCGATCTCATCTAAAATGTCTGATAGAATAACCAGCAGTACAAATATTCCTGCAGTGAAAACGTTTCACTCAGTTATGCGATCCCGTGCAAGCGAATAAATGCCTCGGTTCCATTCAGTGGGTGACGTACTCAACAATTTCAAGGCACTTGAGTCGATTGATGTTGAGTGATTTTATAGCTTATAGACTTACAACTTATAAATTTAGTGGTGAACACTCGTTGTTCTGATCCGGTTCTATCTGAAGAGTTTGGGCGTGCGGCAATTGGCTTTATAAAACGACGTTTCATAAATAGGATGTTTTTCCATCTTGAATGGAAATGCAAACAGTTTCTTGGGAGGTGCTCGGTCGGTTATAGCTGCTTACATTATAGAATTGCGGCGGTCTGCCGTTCATAGAATGCGGAACGGAATCATTAGAGCAGGTCGGGACGGCTTCCTTCGTAACGTTTAGTAACGGAATATTCACAAACAACTTCGGAGTTTTCCGCAATCCGCATGTGCAAAACCTTTGAATTTGATGCGCACTACACAATAGTACCAATTCTTCAGAAACTACTAATTCAGGCTGGAACCGTGAGTCATTTAGCTCGCTTTGCTCAAAGCATTCAGGTGTTGAGGTTGAGGATGTTCGATGAGGTGGACTGTAAAGGTTGCTTAATGTTAGCGACAGATTTCGATCAAGTTCGCCGAGTTGAGTTGGCACGGCGAAGCGAAGAAGCCCACCAAGCAACTCATGCGTAGGTACAAGGCGAATCAGTCATCCCTTCCGCGTTTTGAATCAGGTCCTAAAATGCATCTCATCAATGAAAGGTTGTTCAAGTATATATGTAAGTGTATGTGTGGCGCTTTCACGTATGTGTGGCGCTTCGGTGTTATGGTATTTTTCTTTTGTTTTCGACGTGGCTATTCTAGTGGCGTACGATGTCGAGGTGCTGATACGGCACTTTTTCCATTATTTTCCCAAAATCAGACACGTACTAGGGTGTGTTTCTAAACGCTGCTGCATCATGATCGGGTGAGGAACGTTATCTAAGACAAGAGTGCCTAGCTGCTATGAGGTGACCGTATTTTTTGAAACTGTTGTGCACAAAGGGATCAAACCGATGTCTCTTGCACGTTTTCGTCGCATTTGCTTATTGTTCCGTTATCGGTGCATATTCAGGTTGATATAGTTCGCTTCTTTCTGCTTCAGCGTCCCAACTGTGCGAAACTCTGGACAACTGCCGAGGGGTCCACACCCTCGACGGCTGATGAGACCGCCGCAGAATGTGGCCAGGAGACCAACTGCAACGCAGATACACATTTCAACAACACCAATTCGATCGGCTCAACCAAGTCATACGGAAACCAAACTGCCGCTACCGACCAATTCATTGGCTCAGAGAGCAACAAATCCACAATCAGTAGGCGAGGTTGCTAACCGTTTTCCTTCGACCACTCCGTCGCAGACTTTCCCTGCACCTCCAGCCTCTTTTAATCAGATTCAGGTTGGCCAATCACTATCTTCGAATGCCCAGATACGGATTCCCGCTGCCACGTCTCCATTCGTCCCCGGGCAAGACACGCAGAGCAGAGCTAAACAGCAAAATGTTGGTCAGTTTCCATCTTCAGCTTCCTTGCCTTCTGCTATTAACACTGACCTTGCTGCAGCTTCTCTTGCGCAAACTTCAGCAACTTCGCAAGCGCAGTTCAAAGCACCACAAAAGCTTAGTCCGCCATCAGTGTCAACTAGGAGTCGTACTGTAACAGTATCTCAGCAGCCAATGCCGGTCCGAGTCTCACCTGTAACCACTCCGGTAGTGTCATCTGCTCCTCAGCAATTCCAAGTGCAGCAAACCTTGTCTCAGCAGCAATCTCTGATGCTCGGCGTTCTGACTCCATCACCTATTCAGCAGCCACAGACTGCACCCGCTTCACCTGCAGTCAGACAGCCATCGATGCTCTTGCCCATATCCTTCCAACATCAGCAACCATTTGCCTTCCGATCAGGACCGGAGCAACCATTAGTCCAACGTTTTCAAATGCCCACTCAGTTCACTTCGTCTAGGTCGCAAGTTTTACGCAACGAAGAGCTTGTCCAGAACCAACTACAGATTACGCGCAACTCTGTCAGAGGTGAACAAGGTAAGCGCAATAACAGAGGAATCCTTATTTAATGCTCATTCACTTGCAGCTATTTCATTCTGCAGCTAATCGTACAACAAATGTCCTAGCAAAATTTTTTCACAAAATCGCCTATGTTTAATTACTTTTATTAAGTGCTTATAGTGCAGTGCTAAAGATAGCGTCATTGACGACAAGATAATACCACCATTGTGCACCGTAGGAAACTTATATCTGCAATTCGTCTATTGTTTTTGTGCATCAGATTTCTCAGAGCCCTCCTAAAAAGCTATTTATGCTCACTATCTTAGGTAAAAATGTGGATCTTCTTATTTTCCTTATTCATTGTTCAAAGTTCCAAATTGCTGGGACTATGATTTTTGATAGAACACGGAAACTTTGATTTTATATGAGGCGCGATTTCACATTCAATTTCCTCGGAATTTGAATCACTGCAAAACCTCGATTACGAATCTGCTCACTATAAATTCGTGCCTATACGTACGTTGCCCCGAACGCTTCATTAGACTTTCAGGACAAACAGCATATGAATTCATTCATTGATAACGTGGAAAAAATTTCCATCCTTAGTTGTGCATAACCTTTGTCAACTGTGAGACCATTTTATCGTAACTTCCTCTTTTACCTATATCATTTATGAGCTGCAAAAATTAAAGAATTCTCTTGCATGGCAGTGCAAGTAGCATATTTTGTTGCAAAGTAAGTGGATAAGCACAGAAAATAGCGCTCGGTGCCATTTCTGGGAGGGTTTTGTAGGATGAGTATATTGCTTGACCAGAAGAAAGAAGGTTCGCATGACTTGCTGAGACCAATCTTTATGGATAATGCTACACCGCAAAAAATTTATGGTCTTTTTAAAAATTTCGGCTGCTTTCCAAAGTGCAAGCGTTGTTTGGCTGGGTTAGCGAAGCATATCTCTACCTATCTAGCAAGACTCGGCTTCGTAATCATCGTTAATTTCAATAAAGATTATGGTCATATTAGCCGTCCCAGCATTTAAGATACATTTGTATATATGCATCCTGCTAGAACTTTGAAAATCGTTTCTACCTGATTATGTGAACGGGGTTTCACGGTGCATGCTGTGAGCTCTATTCGAGCTTTTTGAAATGTTTCGTCGACATATTATTTTAATCTGTTGTTCAGTTATCAAATCATGTGTTCCATTACTGATTTATTGATGATATGGGCATTCAGAGTTGGGCCCTATTCCTCCAGCACCGCAATCAGGACGCCCAACATTCGCCGGTGATGGTGCTCCGGGTTTTCTGCCACCGAGCGATTTTGTTGTCAACAAGTTGAACGGTGCGGAAGATTTCATGGCAATTGCTGAATCGATGCAGCTCAAAAGGCGCTTCAAAGGGCAGCGTCGACGGAGGCGACAAGCAGAATTCAGGGCACAGCAAAAAAAAAATTGCTAATTTGCATTCTTGACCTTTGCACTCATACTTTATTATCATTGACAGTGAGACCAGTCTTTTTGTGCGTCCGATTAGGATTCTTTCGTTAATTTAATAGTTAGTTAACAATTAATCTATAAGATTAGTTTTCTAAAAATATTTTGGTGCTCTTTATGAGATTTTATTGATATCGGCGAAACAATCGACCATTGTCAACCACATAATGCTTCCAAGATGGCAACTTTTTTGCAAACTTGCCGTTGATTTGAAGTGATCAAATTCTATTTCTTAATGGAAAATTTGTTGAATTTTCTTTATGAATAGAAACCTCTTCAACCATTTGATTATCATGCTCAAACCTTTTAAATCATCTTCAATCATACAAGTGAACTTATCCGTTGTACCATACGATTGAACTTATCGATTGTTTCCTATGGGCAATTCACGCATCTGCGTATCGAAGAAATAAAGATGAGCTGAAATAAATACAATATAAGTATCCTGTATTTTTTTCGTATTGCTCAATTTTTGCATTCTACTATCAAGAGGCAGTTTACGACTTGCGTGTTAGTGCTACTTTTTCCATATCGTTTAAAAGAGAGCAAAGGCAGTATCAACAAGTTCAGCTAGCATCAAAACCGGGCTTATCCGACTCCTGAACAACGCTGTCAGTTGTCATACAATGGCTTTACGCTTCCCTTCAATGAGACTGCATTAACACAGTAAGCCGGAAGTAGTAAGAAAATACTCAAGCTAACAGTGAGCCAAAAACAATACACGGAGTCTAAGTCACGATAACTGATTGTTCTCTTGTTGCTCAGCCTAGGTCTCCACTCATGTTGCGATGTGGTCAACGAAAGATCGACTACTGTTGATCGCATGTGTTGCAGCATGTTAAGAGTTATTTACGCGCATTAATTTCTGCTCTTCACTATAAATGAAAACTCGTCTCTACAAATGCTTGCTATTGTCAAAAATGATTTCTTATAGATTATTTTCAAAGCTTTTCTGAAGCTATAGCAAAACATCTCGACTGGAATCGCCGCTTTTCTCCAGCTTACTGGTTCTTGAGTTGTTGCCGATAATCGATCTCGTATCCGTCGATGAACACTTCTAGCCAGCTTATTTTGGTGAAATTGTTTAGAGTATGACGAAGGAAATCCAAAAATTAAAGTAAACAATCTGGTAAACATGCCAGCTGGATTCATCATAGGGTTTGTTGCTATGAGTAACATCAACCAATAAGCTTTCGTTCCCAAGAAAAAAGATGCACCAATTTGTTTGCTTCTCATGAGCAAACAATTTCACTGAAAACAATTAAGTACATACAACATTTTGAATTGGAAAATCGTAACATTTTTGCTGAACCATTTCATCTACATATAGGACACTCGATGTTGTTGAAGGAAGATTGCTCTTTTATAGAAGGCCTCCTTCTCCCCCTCCTCCCTCCTCCCCCCGCCACATACAACCTTGTTCGCGCCTAAAAATTGTGAAAAAAGATATAACAACATCAGTGAACAATCTCTACCAAAGTTTGTTGAAGATCATTAGTGAATAAAAAATGTTACATCCAACACACTCATCCCAACTAACGACTGATGGTTCACCTTCAGTTAACCGCTAGAGTTCTAATGGTGCCATTGATCAATAATTACTACTTTAGCAATGAGATATTTTCATTTGTATTACTGAAGAAAAGGGACGATTTTTCCATAAAAAATTTAACGACCAACTCAATTTGCTTTCAGAATCGCTCTTTCCCATTTTTATAGCTTTCTCAAATGTAATCAAAATATCGTTAGCTGCTTTCGCTTAATGGTTATTTTTTCACGACATAGAGCTGTAAGCGCATATGTTCATCGAATGTTAGATTTGCAATCGCCATCCGTCCTGTGTGAATAATTACCACAAATGACCACGATGTTTGACTTTTTGTAGGGCTCCCAATCTTCATTTCTGGTCAATTTTTGAACTGTATTTATTGAAGGAAATGTAGGGAAAAGGCTTAAAAGCTTTAATTTAAAATTTTTAATTGGTTCCTAGCCCAGTACGCAAGAAGATGCCATACAATGCTGGCTAATCACGTAAGTAGACTATGAAGGTAACAACGATACGGCAAAAATACCACGCTACACGTTTGGTTCAAACCACTCAAACATTCAGATGTCTAATGCGGTCGTATTCTCTTGAATTTATGCATTTGTTAGTTCTAGCACCATATATCGCCTTTTTTTACATTTGGTTGCATTTTACATTTCTAGTTTTGTATTATTCATGTTATGTTTCCCCTTTTCTCGGCATTCTAATAAGCGCATCGAATTCTATGAAGAATTTTTTTTTTTTGCAGCACAATGTCACCTCTCCTGATTCTCTCATTGTTTACCACTTATGAAGGTGTATCAGCTAGTTGTGGCACACCAGGTATGTTTTAGCAATTAGTTTTTTTTTTTTTTGTAGTCTTTTATATTAATATGACAAGATCATTTCGTGACAGCCAAACTATTGACCAACTGAGCGCTATTTCTTCCTCCCCTTCTCTGTCACCCTCTCTTCTCACAAATTTTCTTGTACGGGAATTGCGAAAATTGGAAATTCTCGGGAATCGTGGCCACTCGATCTCATTCGGAAAGTAATTCCTAAAGGTTGAAACGCAGAACTCCGAGATCGTCCGAACCTCGGATGAAAATACAGCTGTTTCTGTATAAGAATTTGCATATAAATCTATGTATTATTATGCATATTATGAGCAAATCAATAAAATGTAAGTAGACGTTTAGCTAATTGCCTAGCCCATGAGCAGAACGCATATTGCATCCACGTGAATAATTAGATGCATTCACGAGTGTTAAACCAAGCAAATTTTTACTGAGGAATTTATCGAGCTCTCGATCTCCCTAAGGCATCCACTTCTGTTCAGGATCTCTCAAAATTCTTTCCCAACAACTATATTTGATAGGGTGACCTTCTTTAAGAAGAGTTTGATGTATAAAATGGTGCAGGCATGACTAATTTTGAACAGGCCTCAAAGTAGCCTAATATTCTTGAAATGACGGGTGTAATAGAATGTTCATGTTCAAATGTTCAATATCTGTAAATTTTCTTCGAAATTTCAAGTCTAATGCCTTGAGATTTTTTTTTTCTGAATTCATTGCTTAGTATGGTTCATTATTCTCGTTCATTTATCAGATTTTGCGAAAAATGCTTTCAGCGTCAAAATTGGAGGAAAGATGCTTTGCTTACCCTTCGTTAAGTCATTTTCATGATGGCAAGTGCTATATTTTGGAGTTACGGCAACAGAAGACAATCGAAGAGTTGACATCTGATTCAAAGTTTCACTACGAAAACGTTTGCCAACATCTTAACGGCTATCGTGGCCGACTGGCTTCGATTGACGATGCTGTCACATACGAACTAAAAACTGTTGGAGTGCTAAGTGTCGGTTAATGATCAAATTTTAATGGAATTTACGAGTGACTTTGACCAATATAATCTTTTTTTTTAAGATTTAATTTTTTAATTAAATGAATCGAATAATCTCCTGCTATGAATATTTTCTAAATTGCAAAGAAAATTCTTCCTCTCGCTTAAATAATCGTAAATTGGATTTATTCCTATCATAGCATCAGCTATCTCAAGCCTACTAGATGAAAGAAATTTTTAGTCAGGTGTTGTGAATTTCATTATGAAAGATCATTTCAAATGCGTTGAGCTTAACACTTCAAACTAACAGAACCTATGTACTGATGCGTTGTAATTTTTAAAGGGATGGAAAATACTCAAAAAAAATTTTAAAGGGAATTAAAAATATTTTCAAAATTTCGTAGTGCAACTGAAAATGAAAATTACATACTTTTATGACCTAGCCGCTTCATGTTCTAGCGGTTGCAATGTTCCCCGTTAGTGAGGCATCGAGACACCTCTTGCGATTTCTTTCACCATAATTAGAACATTTAAGGCTATTAAAATTGCTCATACATTCTTGAAGAAGAAAGACAAATCAAATGAACGATTCCGATCGATCAATCTCTATAAATAAATTTAGAATAAACGAAATACAATTACGGCAAATCACTTCTTCGGTCCCGATCAACAAGACGCTTCACAAAAGTATCCATATTTGTGCCAATATGGTAAGCATACGAAACACTGAAAATCTCTTCAATGCTTTTTTTTAAAACTTAGTGGGTGTTCGTATAGCTGAAACAACTGCGAATAATCTTTTTTATATATACTCTGTTGGGTCTCAACTTTCTGTGAGCTTTCATAAATTGGCGCTTGTGTCTATCTACCTGTCTCTTCGTTTCTGCGGTAGCTTCGAGTCATAAACTGCTGAAGTTATAATTGTAGCATTTGGGTGGGCACAAAATCATGGGGTACCTTGCCACATCACCCTCAACTTTGAAAGCAATCAAAGGCTCAAAAAATTGTAAATTATATGCGATTTGGAAGTGTTCAATGGGCACACTTAAACAAAATCACTTTACCGTAATGAGCTTTCAGCAGAGGTGCAAAACAATTGTAGCAATTGATAGCGTTCGCAATGCTCTACAAGAACGTTTCAAGTTTTCGAATACGAATTCTTAAGCCATCACTTATTTATGCTTGCTTTCCTACTTTCTCATCTGCAATCTTGAATAAGACGTTTACGAATGATGGGGATTTTTGAGGAGTTTCAAGGGAAAGAAACACACAGTTACAGGTGCTAAGAGGGTGCGGGGCTGTTGCAGAAATAGGAAAAAAGTTGAACTGTTATAAACAAGACCATTCTAATTTTTTCCGTCTACTGCATACGGTTCCTGATTCGAATTCATTTTTATTATGGTTTTAGAGGACGAGTTCTACTGTCCTGAAGGGTATTCACTGCTAGGGTTATACTGTTACAAAGTCAACACTGCTCGACTGTCACACAACGAGGCGGAGGCATCTTGTCGTACATCCAATGGCTCGTTAGCAGCGTTGCACGATGAGGAGACTATACAATTCATTGCTAGTTCGCTATTAGTAAATTCTCACTGCTAATCTTTGCTTTGCAAAATACGTTCACTGTATTTCCTTGAACACTATAAGTAGCTATATACATATACCGTATTTACTGTATTTCTGTTATAGCAGCTTAGGATTACGGGAAACCATTCCAGAATAAAAAACCGCTTCCGGAGATTACGGTAATACTTTAGATGGCCTTGTGCGCAAAAAGTCTTTCAATGTTTTCTTGATTTCGACTTGCGCAAAAGTTAATTCGACTTTTCTGTTCATAATTATAAGGCAGGTTTTTTATAGCGATTAAAATATTTCACATGAATGTTTTCGCTATTACCTTGATGAACATATTTTTATCAATGAGTATCTCATACATACTGCAGTAATTTTCTATTTTAATGGGCTGCTAAAGCCTCTTATCGAGCCGCACATCTGATTTGCGGTGGTTTAGAAATGAAAAGCTTCTCGAGGGATATGGGTGTTTTCATGGAATCCGCTTGCATGATAATTACGAATTAAACTGGCTTGAATACACACGAATAAGATTATGGCACAAATTTTGTGTGAGCCAATTTTTTGGCTATCTTCACAGATCGCAGTCTTATTCGAAAAGCAGTATTAGCTGGGATCAATAGCAAGAGAATCTCATATATGCGTGGCAGATCAGCGTAACTTTGGGGCTGGATTTATTAATCCGGATATGAGCACACTCAAAATGCAACAGCAGAATATAGGAACGTAAACAAACTTGCAAATAAACATGTAGCTATAAGCATAACAGCAGACAATTTAGGTACAAGCATATTTCACCTGCAACATTCCAGGACACCAATAATTCAGAGGAATTTGAAAGTACACCCAAGAAAAAAAAAATAACGGCTCGTTTTACAGATTTGGCCGCCGAAGATAGCGTTGCAGAAAGCAACATACATATTGGCCTACACTGGAGTGCCGATTTGAAGCAATGGAGTAACACCGATGCTACCGCGGTTGATTTTTTCCGATGGCTTATTAAAGAGAAAGGTGCAGTTCATTTATAGCACTTATCTTTTCTAATTTCGATCAAGCACATTTGATGAAATCGGAGTGAAATCGAATAGATAACAAAAAAGTTGTACTCCTAACGAATTCCATCGTACACAAAGTGCACACAAATCCATCTATCGAACAACTTTCATCAAAGTTTACTTTGACCCATTCATAAAATATTCTTCACAGATTTTTATGTAAATTACAAGAAATTTCTCTGTAGAAAATTTTGAGGCATTCAGCAGCAATTAATTCTTTATTAAACATTCAAAAAAGATATGCCACAACACTTGTGCAAATTTCTCTTGAGGCGACAAGGTAGATTAATAACGCACGCATAAGTCAGTGGCACATCGTCTTCCGTACACTGCGGTTACGAAATTTACTGAAAATTTCTCTTGCATAATTAAATTTATATTTGTGTTCTGATGGAATTTTGATCTGCCTGACGCTTTGTTGTTGGATGGAGAACGTGAACAAAGAAAGAGGTTGCAAAAGCCTGGTATTTGCCACCAAGCAGTGCATAAGAAATTGAATTACTGCTGATGCCACTGCTATTCCAGGTATGCAGAATCGTATTGGTCTGGTGAAGCATTGACTCGAAGGCAGGAAGTCATAATGAATGAGAAAATTCGTTTTCACCGAAACATTAGCTCTTTTTTTGGACTTTTTCATAGTCAAGACAAAAGGTGAACCCAATAGGCAATCCGAAGGAAAATTTTCCGTTCCACCTCTTCGTCTGTCTCTGCAGTCCTCGTAATAAAGGGTGCATGTCCCAGGTGTGGCAACAATTAGTACACTACCGGACAGTGCATCGGAAGGTATGCTGAATGTGCAAGTGAACGATCGGGATGGTGTTGGTACCTTCGGTTATATGGATATCGCTGAGAAAAACTACAGGTCTGTTAAAAGACATTCGTGACTATACCTTATTGACTTCAGAAATTATTACCTTTACTGTGACTTCTTGAAAAGCTTATTGTGGATAATTTAGTCTTCTCAAGTCGCTAAGAAATTTCCTCACCTTGCTTCCTTCTTGATAGAGTAGGAGATAAAAGTCAAACGAAAGCCAGCGGCCGAATGAAGGTAGGATGCGACTCAAGCGGCGTAAAATGAGCGGATCGGTTGGAACTATGGAATAAATAGACACAAACATGTATATGAAAACATGTGATGTAATCGTGATGCATTTTAAAAATGGAAATTTGCGAAAGCATAAAAATGGTAAAAATAAGAACATTTTTCAAAATATGTTCATGCGGCCGTCTACTGTTCCTTCGCAGAGCCGGTGGCCGCGAACTCCTCTCGCTTTTCGGGACCCTCCAAACGAACTGGGAAACAATGACGGACGGAGATATTCGATGGCCAAAGAAAGCTGGTGGGTGCCGTTACCTGATGGGCAACAGCTTTTTGCATGTGCCCCTGACCGAAGTCCTTGATGACCACCGAAAATCGTTAGCCACTGTTCAGCTCACTTATAGCATAAGAACGTCGACAGTTAACTATTCCTGTTCTCCTACCGTTTTGAAACGATAGCAAATCATTTAGCTTTGCGTGCCTTATGATTAAAGATTGTTCTTGAAGAGTTCGACAAAAGTGTTTTTCAGAGCGCCATCAGCTTGTCAAGTGCTTGCCAGCAACAATTACGGCCAAGTGGTGGTACCTGGCTCTAATCTGTGGACATTATGAGGCTCATAGCGATTAGTCTGTGAGAGGCATCCGTTCTGATTTTTCACTGTGATCAGCTTTTCAACAAAATTAAACTAACTGCAGCCGTAAATTGCAAATAAAACTAGCGGTTGATTCATCTACATCGCAATCAGGAATGGCTGAGCGAAGTGCAACGAAGTCGTCCACTTTATACTTGCTTTACGGTGAACAACTCTTATACACGCCAAGTGTTAGCGTACCGAAGATAGCCTCACCTCTCCCTTCCCCTCTCTCCTACGACCTACTGTCTTATTTCTTCTTTCCTTTCCTTTCTCCTTCTTCTGAGCGTATAAAAAATTCTTATGGAACTAACTGCTAGTTCGCAGATTCCGGCAGTTCTTTAGCATTTTTGCCTTTTTTCCAGTGAAGAAAATACTGTCTCTCGAAGAAACTACATATTTCATTTGAAATTTATTTTTGATTAAAAAGTGTTGTTTCCCGGGAACCTCTAATTTTTTCTTGCCAAAATATTTCAGTTTACAGGTACCGCTAAAGAGCTGGGGAATTACTTTGGAAGTATTTTTCTTGCTCTTCGAACGAGCTTGTTCCTATCTGTCCATTATGAAATAATGATTTTAAGGAGAGATTGCTTGAATTCTAACGATCTGCTTCAGCGGATCGTTATAAACTAATTAATTTCATTGTACCGTCAATGGGCGATAGCATTCCATCCAAACTCTTAATATTTCAATTCTCCAAACACATAATTAATGATGGATCAAAAAATAGTAATCTATCGGTGACTAGCAAATGCTATTATTTATGAGCTTTGCGATATCAATTTCTGGGTGAGTGAAAACAACAGATAAAGTTGGCAACTTGCGAGTTTTACATGAATGCTATGTTCATTGTTGCGAGATGAAAACACATTGTACACATATAAAGCAAAATAAATACAATATTAGCTCAATTAGAACGACTAAAAAAAAGTACTGGCGAACACAAAACGATTACCTATATTAGAGGTGCGCAGATTGAATCGAGTAAATCAACGCAACACAAAAATCATAACAAAATTCGCAACAGAAAGGAAGACCAATTAGACCATTGCAATCATCGAAGTCTTTCACCTAAAGCATCTAGACAATGCCAGTTCCTCTTCCTTCAAAATTTTATTGTTACTCTTCTTCTTCAAATTCATTTCTATTAGAAAAATTGGGCTTCTTTTACAGATACTGGCTAAGCCTACTTTTATAATATTTCTTTAGACAAGTACGATTTTGAAAGGAGTTATTCTTGCTAGAATATTACCAAAAAAATTTTTCTGAGGCCGAATTTAGGGTTGAATATCTTTTGATTGGAAACGTTTAGAAGAAATTCCCAAGTAGAGACTCAAGACCTGATCTAGGCAAATCAATAATATATTTAAGAAGACGATTCTCGCTTGTAACATATATATTAATTTCTTCAGGATTACATTCAATAGCGATTTGTCCACTTGGTGAGATATCGTTGGCATCGAATTTGAAGACGCTACCATCGTCATCTTTGTAGGATACCTAGAATTTTGGAGTCATAATGAAGTATTCGAATATTTCTTTACTTCCTTTAATATTGCTTTCTCAGAGCAGCAACCTGTTAAGATGGAAGTATCAGATGAACTGCTAAAATATTCATTTCGTGCCACATCAATATGAAATGACTTTTATGGTCATCTCATCTAATATGTTTGAAGTAAAAAAAAAAAACCAAAAAATCACGCCAGCTAATGACATACGATGGCGTTTTAATGGGAAATAAAAAAATTAGTGATGTTGATAGTTGTTGCAAAATAAAGAATATTGAAGAGCAAAAATTAGAATGTTTATGAAACCTGCAACTGCCATCGCATGTGATAATGCTCACGCGGACGTACTGCATCGAATTCTACAATAGCATGATATATCGGATTGGCGCAGAATCGAATTCCACGCATTCCCTCATGCATCACAAAGCTAAATGATTTATACTGATTATTTGCGCTTGTTATACTGGAGACATGAATTACTCTCGATAAAGGCATATCGAATTTTTGAAGTTTTTTTTTCTAGAAACAAAAATGCTAAATTCCTGAAAAAACAAAGAACGAAAACATTTTCAAAAGCCGAAAAACTTCCAAAGAGACTAATTATAGTCGGCTGAAAATATCTCATACGAACGTAAATTCTGCGTTCAGCTGATGTTTGTTTGTTTTAACGATATTCTTCTCAGTTTTGTTGTCGTTTCTTATAGCAAATTTTTTGACCCAATGATTTTTGATTGAAGCATACATATAGAGCCTTAACATTAGCGGTTTTCCAGGTTTTAAGCAGCATTTTTCCATTCACTGTACGATTAAGCGCTTTTCTTTGTTTACATTCTCCTATGAGAGCAATACATTTCTCTTACAAAAAAATCGAGTAAACGAGTAACTGCGTTTATATAAAGATTTATTTATCTGTATTAAACAATTGCAACTGTAGAGAAATTTCGAAGAGATAACGCAAAGAAATGCAATATTCAAACCTTGTTTGACGGCATTTCTCATCTTTCTCACCGACAAGACGAAAATGCTGAGTGGAAAGCTTCACATATTCGCAAATGAAAAATTTATCACCACTAATAGCTGCAATACATAAAATTTCATATGTTCATATCAATGAGGAAATACAAACAATTCATTCCTAAATAGCAGTAAAGCACAGCAATGAAACAAATTCCACCATATCTAGTACTATTGTCCTTCACTTTTTTTGCACCAAACTAACGTAGACTCAGCAATCTCTCGTAAATTTCACGATAAACTCAATGAGGCACTAACAAGGATAAATATATCACTTTAGAAATGCTTCACATGAAAATTGGATGTGTCGTTCATGTTTTCGGCGACGTCTAGTATTTAACAATACTTTTATTTACAAATATTGCGTGAGTATCATCACATTACTGCAACAAAAGTATCGGTAATCAAGAGTGGTACACTTTAAATGAGCACTTCAAAGACAAAAATTGTTTGTTGTAATGAAAAAAGTGATTGTAGTCTTACCAAGCTCCGCAAGTTCAAATATGTTCTCCATGGGGAAAAAATACGAAGCTGGCGTCAGATCCATCGGTTTTTCATCATAGCTTACTGCATAAGCTCTAAATGAGATTTAATTATAGAGGCACATTAAGAGGCACTTGCTAGCACGCTTGACTTTCCCATTTTTGAAGGCATCGGAGCCTTGATATACGAGTAAATAGTGTTCTTGCATTCTTTGCAAGTTCTGCGTCCAAAGAAAGCATTGAAATGTGCAAGCATTATTGCGCAATTTTTTGCAGCTTGCTATATGCAGGAAGGTCGACTACGAAGCGATGCGCTACACAGGCTTTATTCTGTTAAGGCCAAAACCTGCCACCTGTTCTGTAGCATAGCCATCTAATGTTTAACAAGTCCATTTGATTGCTGATGAAAAGATTTGCTGATGAGTAAAAAACTGAAGAATACCTATTCATGCTTGTCGGTGATGAAATTTTAAAAGTGGACCCAGATCGTGTGGGCTCAAAATGGATTCAAGAAAACACATAATATTGCAGACGGAAGTGGACTAGGGTCGAACGAAACAATGCATTTTACGGGCATCAGTACGTGCGAACGTGATTACTCCTGTGGATGTAGTTTTTTTTTAACCCTTAGATCTTCTTTGTTTCACGTTGACCGAATGTACTATGACTGCTACTACGATTTCATTCTTATTTCACAGTTTTTATTTCCACAAGCAAGTCATTTGTTCTTTTTGGCACATTCTTGAATTTCCCCCAAATTGATTATGCTATCCATAGTCGAATGGGAAATAATTCAATTGTAATGTCTCTTCGACCGTCTCAATCCAGCTTTGATGGCATGAAAATATTTTTGAAGGTAACATGTTTCCCACATTTCGTGCACGCCAAGTGAGTAAGAATCCAACCTATGCTGCTGCTGAAACTATTCAAAGCTCAAGATCAGTTGCAGTATTTGTTTATTCGAAGAGGACATTCACGACTTACCCTCCTGTCCTTGTGTTTAGTATGCGATAGTCTCTGTTGCGTCGAACGCCGACCATTGTGCCATCGACTTGAAGCGTTTGCCAGAAGTTACTCGGCGCCATCCATCGCTCATATAAATGCCGAGTAGTATTCCCCTCTTAAATAACATATCAACACTAATAAAGGGTTTTTAGTAAACTTAATTTTTACATATGTTCCTGGAAGAACATTTTATCTGTGTTCATTATTACAAACACTACTGTTCAAATACCAGAAGAAACACTTCAAAAACGTACACCTTGATATTACGCTGCGTGGAGAAAGGATAATTAGATTGCTTAATTTTGGAAACCCGGCTTTTCAGGTGTTTTCGAATTCAGTATTGGCCGTAAGAAATTTCACTGGAGTAATGTATATTTGAAAACGTTGGAATTCAGAGTTCAAAAAACGCTTGACCATGCAAATAATGACTGCCTGTTTAGTTAAGGAGCTGACAATTGCAGAGATTTTTCTTTTCTCATTAAAAAGGTAAAAAGGAGAGCGCTGCATCGGAATTCATTATAACTGAAAAATAACATGGCGACATTCATTCATCAACACGATTTCAAGTTGCAACGAGGCTTCTATTCAAATAAATGCATTCCGCGAATACTACTTGCCGCCAGTCAAAAGCATTACGAAGTACCTATGTGGTTGCGTTCACATTTGGGGAAGGAGAGTGGAGAGGAAAAGAGAAGGGGGAAGTAGAGGCGATATCGCTGTGATATTTCGAGTTCTAACAAATACTCGATTCATTGCAAACCTTGTGAAAAGCAGTGTGTGCCAATTTTCGACAACTGCTCGGCGAAACAACATAAAACGTTGTCGGAGAGCTGTCGACATCTTCGCATTCCTTTGGGCACCGAAACGACGCTTGGCCTTCAACGTTTCAATAATCATATACCACAGCATACGAGACTTATGCGCTAACATGAACGGAATTTGGAGATGGCTGTGGATGAGTGATCTGGAGAAGCATTCCAAGAAAGCATTAAATAAAGAATATGAGTAACATGCATAAATTCACCACCACTGCTTATGAGAGACTTCTAATTTGATTGTCCTGAAAAGCTTGCGAATGACACTAGGAACTGTGGATAGAACATTTTGGCCGTGGCCACCTGCATTTTATAAGGTGTCGAGGAAGTTAAGGCTGATAAAAGTTGCATAAATTTCATTATCTTTGATAATGAAGGAAGAAAAAACTTTGAAAAATAATAGGCATATGAATTAGTGACTAAAAATAGGCGACAATCAAATACAGTGTCATCTAAGAGTATGCATGAGAAGGTTATTGAGAAATCAAAACGTTCTATCCACAACTTTTTGAGCATTTTCTCAAAAGTCAAATTTCCTAAATACTTAAGTGCAAATCGATAGCACGAATAGAAAATACAGCAAAAAAGAAGGGCAAAAATGAACTTATTGATGCCTTACTTGAATCCAGCTTCTGTGTCATTTAATGGCAATCTTTCAACGAGCATTTCATGTGGACGATTCTCTTGTGATAAGATGATGATATATTTCTCATAATCGAAACTCATTAATGGCCTAAAAAGATTTCAATCTCGCCTCACGATAAGTGCATTGCGAAAACTGACAACCTATGTTTTTTCTAACGACCCAGTTACACAGATGCATGGGCAATTCAGCTTCCCAACCATTATATTATAGATAAAATCACTTTTAGCGTGTCTTACCGTGCATAAAATCACCTGCTTAAAAAAGCGGAAGAGTGTTTTACTAATCACTACAACAATGCAGTAATTTAATCTATGAAAATCCCGTCACTTAGATCACCTGGCCTGAGGAATCCACGTATATCGAAAGAGGTTCTGAAGTAAGATTTCGATCTACAACATTCTGGCACCGACACTATGACAGCCACATATATTAAGGTCATATTAAAGTCAGTGGCGAGATAAGTTGATGGCCATTAGTAAATGCGTCAACAGCACTTTCTAGAGCGCATTAGCTATGATTTTTAGCTTGTCAATATTTTCTGACCCTATTCAAATGCTGCACATTGTCGGCCCGACAATTACAATTGCATTTCAGTTTCAGTTTTTTCCTCTTCCCAGTTAAAAAAATGGAACTTGAGGATTTGCTCATCAATCTCTGGCTGAAGATTCTGCAAGTGCAGCATGGGTTCGGCAGGCACCATATAAGAGGTATAATAGCTTTAATATGCACATATCTGTAGTACGCTAGTGCCATAATTTCTCTCATATTTCCAGCTAACAGGCAGAACTTGCTTGGTGAGGGTGAATTTTGAGAGTGTTACTCTTGAGCCGCTAAGGTCATTCGATTGTCGTCGCTGATTTGAAAATAAGAGAAATGCGATTGTAGTGGGGAAAGCAACCAAACACAAGAGCACAACTGCCAATACGCTAAGCTGTGTTTTCGAGCAGTTCCTCCTCAGGTAAGTGCATAAATTTTTCGCTCGGCAATCTGAAAAATTGATCTCCAACATCGATCCAATTAAAACAACGCAGAATCTATGAAATTTTTGTATTTTTGTGAAAAACTGCAAAAAAAGTTCGTGAAAACTGTAAAAATCTGCGAAATTTTCCAGCTATGGCATTCCCAGTGAATAAAAATGAGTCACTTCAGTAGGACTCTCCGTAAATGCTGTCTAGTAAATACTGCCTAATACTTACTTGCTAGGAACAAGCCTTCGTTACTTGCATTAACAATTTATCTTCGTACAAAAGTACAAAAGTACCACAAATAACTACTTTGAAAAATTCACCCATGCATGTCAGTAATAAATGTTTGACGCAACAACAAGTTTACGCCAATACTAAGCTGTTGCCTATAAAAAATGTCATTAAATTAAAGCTTTATTTGTCAGTATTTTCATTATTAAATGCCCTAACATCAAAATTATACGTTGTGAATTATATGTTGTTTATGTCGAAAATAATCGGACCGAATGATCATAGACGGAAGCTCGTAGCGTCATTACAATTCTTCCTCAAAAAATAGTTAGTTATTCAAGTCGAAAATGAAATTTTACGGGGAGAGGGCGGGGAGAAGGGAATTGATATATACATGGTCACCTTTCTTGTGTTCTTTCCATCTCAACGATTCTTGAAGCGGTGAAGCGAATGTAGTAGTTTTAGTAGGAATCGGTGATTGTGTGATGTCGCGTATATACGCGTTGGGAATCGCATTAATATGAGGTTCCCTAAAAGAGCAAATCTATTAATTAAGCAATTAAAAGTAGTCTTTTCTGCATGAGATCAAATTTCGGAAACAAACAAAATGCAAACGATTCCATCGGAATTCATATCTTGAGATATTATAGAAGAAATTCGGTAGAAGAGGTATATTAATATATAGGGATTCCAAAGAGTAGTTCATGCATTGGTGTGGGACGCATAGTAAACCAAATCAAAGTAAACCAAATCAACCGAGATCCGTTAAGAACGAATATACCAGCCAAACCCTCTCCAACATTACATAACTGCCAACCATGTTTAACAAAGTAGAGCGTATTAACATCTTTAATTCTCATGCGAATGGCATATATATGAGGAGATTTATTAGAGTTGAGATTTTGTTGATGCTTTTATTTTTGCTATGTCTTTTGTTGAGCCCTTTACAGTCGCATTCGCAATTATCATAATACGACCTTCTCAGCTCTTACGGTGACTAGGGATCCGTTTGTTGTGAGGAATGGCATTTCACCTGGTGGCGTTTTTCACCTTTTGCATTACGATACAATGCATTTTACATCATGATGCAGGAATGCACAACACAGAAAAAGTAGCATTAGTTGCTTTCAGTGAAATAATAAAGCGTTTTCTTCCTCTCGTCATCACAAAAAATTTTCACAGTACTGCATTCCAGTCATGCAGCAAGAAGTTATAATCTTGAAAAATATAACTGCAAAAAAACGTAAATGCAAATCAAAAGAAATACCTTAGTGGAATATGCTCGGAGAACGTGGATGATTCACTAGGATCGAACGGTATCACTTCTGAAAAATAGGAATCAGAAAGCAAGTAAAAGCAACCGTATGGAAGATTATCGTGAGATAAGCTAGTATCATGTGGCTAAGGCTCTGGCTAACATTATATGCTTGGATCAACGTCCATATCTCGCAATTTCTCAGAAACTTATGAATGGCGATTTTTTTTATTTGCATGCCATTTTTTGCACTTTTGAAAGAAACTTCCCTGCCAGAACCGCAAAGGTGTATCAGGTCAAAGCATATATTTGCTGGCAATCCTCCATCTCGCATAATTACTTACTGTTGATTGTGTACTGATTACGAGTATATTTTACGCTAAAAAAACAACAGCGAGCGGAAGCTATTAAGCTGCATAATTAGGTTTATTTGCCAGTAACATACGTTAGGATTGAATTTAAGGAAGCATAGATTTATCGATGAACTCAGCGGCCACTATCTCAGCATTTTTAAAATACCTCCTGATGCTTTTAGAAACTTGCTGATTGCGGGGAGTAAAATACAAAAGTAATGTATCGAAAATGGGAATCTGTGACTTCTATGGGCCCACTCTGCTAGCTGCGTTCCCCTGGATTCCTACATCATCGGTATATGAATAATAGTTGGCGATGCTGCGCCCTGATTGTAGAGGAAGATGAAATGACTTCTGGTGGCTTTTGATTTCATTCCTCCAGATGCCTTTTGCTACACGAACGCCCACGCTATCCGTACAGAACGTAGGACAGGAATCTCGCGACTTCCGCTACATTAGGAGGAGAGGAGGGGAGGGAAGCGAACAACTATGGTAATTCTCCTTTTATCAGTTGCATAATACGACAAAAAAATAGGTGCACTGTACAACTTACCTACTTGCTTATATGTTTATATTGCAATGTATTGTTATATCTTTTTTAGTAATGAGCAATATTAGTAGAACTAAAATATGCTGCCAAATTTACCTTCATTGTCAAATAGCATCGTCGTTGCAGAAGCAAAGCGCACACCTTTCGAGTGGGTTCTGTTTTTCGAATGGGCTTCTGACGTGCAGTTGTCCTATGAATACATTAAGGTAATATGCATGCTTTGCGGACGCATTTTTTCATATGCCGAAAACCGCTCGACTGGCCATGTATTCCCACGAATCGAACTGTTGACTTTTGAGCACTTTTGTTGGTCGGGTAAGGAATGGGGAGGAGAAAAGATCATGACACAACCACACCGAACAAGGACCACGTATATATATATATATATATATATATATAGAGAGAGAGAGAGAGAGAGAGAGAGAGAGAGAGAGAGATTATAAAACAAATATATATAATAAAGGTTGTGAAATAAAACATAGTAGCAGTTGCAAGATAAAAGTTAGCGCCATATAGCATGACCGGGCGTAAAACAGAGTTCGAATCGAGAAGCTTAAATAACAGACTAAGATATGGTAAAATAGCTACAGACTAAGTGAAATGATGATGGCATAAGATATAAAAGATAGTCGTTTATCAGGACTGCATCCTTCAACCACAATAATTAGCTCAAAAATCTTTCGATCCACTATGATCGCTTGCCGAGGAATTATCGGCACATTAAATTCGCCACGACCACACACATGAAGAAACTGTGGACACGGCAAAGACAACCAAACTCAATCGAGAACACAGTTCGTATCATTTTAAGCGATATAAGGCAATATCATGCATTGATTCATATCATGATCGAAATTCAACTTCCTAATTCAACTCGGAATGAATGCACTATATGCACTGAAATATTACTAGTGGCATCCTTCGTTCTTAGGAGAATTATGCAATATTTACTACATCGCACAGGAAATTATGCCTAGGTAGCGTAGTCAGTTTGATCTCAGAAACAATTGGGTGGATTTAAGAGACACTTTCAAGACAAATTTCGCATTTCAGTCTTAGAGTTACGAACATTTCCGCTTGTTCGACTCTTTCAATGTGCTCCATCCTCGAATTTGAAAAGGCAAACAACGTCACATGCATTCTACAACTTGTTCGTCCCTTTTTCAACTGGAGCTGCGGTGGTTGAATCCTTTTAACGGTACTTTAACGAATGAAAAACTTTCGCCGTTTTGCGTAACATTCACCTATAAAATATTAGTGCTGAATATGTTTGCAAGAGTCCGTATTGAAATATTTTGTATTGCTAAGACCTACCGGTATTTGTGATATTCTTCGCGCATAAATTAACTGTAAGAAAAAGTTCCGATGAATTTCTCGCTTATGCCAGCAAGTCAATTTAAAGATTTACTTCTAGGCTTAATTAGCAAGTCTGAAGAAAAAAGTACAATTTGTGATTCCGAGTGAAATGTTTTTTAGAGAGATCTAAGATATGCGCCATGTTGGGCACTTGTACTATTCTATCGTATCCATAGCAAATTTCGCCGAACAGCAACCACAAATTAACGAAAACATCGAAAAATTATGAAGCGGACCGCAATATGCAATGTCTTCATAAATTCAAATTTTCCATCCATTCTCGCCGCGTTTCTTTTTTGTACTTTTTATCAGGCGCCATCTCGCCATTTGCGATCGTTACATGATTGCTACGCATCAAACACATCATACAATCTATAAACGGTATAAGAGCCTCGATGTATAAAGACTTTCTAACCTGATCGGCTATGATTCAAATCATGTTTCCCATCATAAATTACTCTACTTGCTCGATGCGATGATGGCATTCTCTCAAGCATAAGCTGCCACTCAAAAAGCCCTATTAATGAAAGTTGTCGTGTGGTGGTCTGAAATAAGTGAGCAAAACATTGCAATTTGAAAAAACGCAAATTCTCCCTAAGCAGTTACTTCCTGCCTAGTTTATTGACTGATTCTCTCACAATCTGAATTTCAGTGGAAGTTCGAAAAGAATGAAACTGTTGGATGCTGTTTTATAATGAAAGATTTTGAAAGCATCCCACTTCAGCAATTCTCAAATAGAACGCAGAGATGACTAGACGTATTTAGGGGTCTCTCACAAAAACAAGAAGAATATGGCACTTTTAAAGAACCCGCAAAGACCCGTCAAGTTTACCTAACGGGTTTTCATCATGCATAATGAAATAAGGAAGATGTGCTGGCTGGGATTAAGATTGTGGCTCCCCCTCCTCTCCTCCCCTCTTTCCTTTGTGAAACTAGAAGCATAACTTTATGAATTCTTCTGAATTTCGCTATAACTTTGATCTTCAAACAGAGAAAAGGTGAAATTCGAATTAAAAGTTTTTTTTTTATTTTTTGAAATCCACTTAAAAATTTTTGTTGGCCTGTCCTATCTCCACTAATCTTTCCTTTCGTGAAATATTTGATAACCAAACCACGTCTGTGAATGTTCAAACATTATTAGTAGTTTGCGAAGGTTAAGAGGCTTTTTTTTCCAAAATTTGAAATGCTTAGAGCGAAGACTTATCTATCACAGTAAATAAATTTTAATTCATATCACTCAACAAGTTCATATTTTTCTATGTTTTTCGTTTCATAATATTTCTCGTTCAGTGGTGTTTGTTAAATGCAGAAATTAGATCGGTGTCTCTTAGGTGTATTAGTGCACCTTTCGCGATCGTCTGCTCCGCCTCAATTACCTCAATTGAATTTGATGCATGGTAAATTTGCTATCCTTTACCAAAACACATATTACTTATATAGCTACTGCCATGGTTCGCTATGTTTTTTCATCATCAAATTGTGTTGTTTTCTTTTAAATTTACTATACTCGATTCTCGGTGTTCATTTTGTTGTTTACTGTTATATGTGTCTCTCTGACGTATAATATAACGCTAATTTTGCATAAATCGATCGTTTCATGTGCATGCCTATTTATTTGATAGGTTTTATAGAAGCACAGAGAATTTTGCTTCATTGGATCGAAGATCGCGAGATTCACTTTCACAGTTAGAGATTTCGTTTTCGATGGGAAATTGTTGTTCGTTAATCGTATACTTTAACAACATTTCTTCCATCACTGAACGGTAATTGTTTTCAATATTTTTATTTTTTCAAATGCTGCAGAAAACATCTGCCTTTATCTTTAATGTCGGCAAAGTTATACCACTCGTTTATGTTTTGGCTCATATAAATGTCACATTGCCCTCATTTAATCTCTTTACTCGCACCTTATAGTTATAAACTGTGCCTTCTAAATACCAAAACAAATAGTGCCTGGTCTGAGCTCATCAAGCACATTAGTCTCAAACGTTCGCTTGCTGTTTCCATTAGATAGACTACTAGAAAGGTTTTCAGTGGCGTTCATTATCATTTCCACATAGCGGAGTTATATGAAAGTATTGCGTAATGAAGGTATGGAAGAGCCAGTGTTGCGAACCTGGGTAAACGAGAGCAGATCTGTTTGAGGTGAGGAAATGTGCGGGTAGGGGGCTGCGATTGCTTCGGCAGTGGCAATAAAGCCTACTTATATGCTTCGAAATGAGGCTTCATGGCTCGCTGTGAGCCACACTGCGAAATAGCGCTTGCCGTAGAGTGGCAACAGCCGTGTGCAACTAGAACCACATAATCAGGATGCGAAACGCGATGCAGAGAGTCACTTCTGACGCACAGACGGAATGCCAGAATTGTACGATGCGAAAACAGTGGGGAAACTAATCAACGGAGAGCGATTCCCCGGGGAATGGAGCCCCTTATAGGAAGCGCCGCCTTCTGGATGGCTACTGCGGCCAACTCCCTGGGGAGTACTCGCCTAAGCGCACAGGCCCGTACGTCCCCCTTAGTGCTCACATTTAGCTTGATTGAAACTCGTGTGCCGCGTTTCCTCCGACCATAACCCGTTTGAAGCTCTTTCTTGCAATCCTCTCTTGTCAATGTCAACCAGGAGGAAGCAACTTAAACCGAAAGCCTATAAAGGTTCTTTTCGCGTTGCTTCACTCGTTAGAAAACATTATATTACATTTTGAAATTCTTTTTTGAGGGGCAGCCGCGATTCTTAAGGGGGTGGGGTGCATAGGGAAGGGCGAGATGGAGATGTTGAGAAGCAAAGTGGAGAAGCGATTTCTTGTAAGGACCTTCTTGTGTGAAGTGTCACTAAGAGGTAAATTGATTTTTATTTTGCACTCAAAATGTTCCATGAGCCTTAAAAACGTTGCTGTGAATAGTTTACATCACTGTGTAAAGTATTTCTCATATACAAAACAAAAAAATTAGAAGCGCTTACCAGTTGTTCTGCTTTAGCATTTCCTATATTTGAAGGTCTCACTTGGTAGAAATTCCCAACCAAATGAGCTGAAAGGATCGGCATTTTCGTCTAAAAAGAACTCAGCAGAGTTGTTCACGAGCAAAATAATAACTCTGCAGAGCTGTTCAGGAAGAAGATAATTAATTCCCAAGTTTCAGATGGTGACATTATTATCGAGACTAGCGACTCTTCACATGATTGTGAAATGAGCAAAGAGGAATCGATAGAAAAGAGGATGTGAGTACTTTCGAAGCGATTTATTTCTCACTCATTTATTGCCCTATGATATGAAGGATCTACGTATTTATGAAAGATGAGACATTGACTTTCAAATTCGTTCTCAAGCATGGTTGTATTTACACCTCATATGGTTAACCAATTTAAATTCATTATTACAATCTAATACACCATAGTAACTCTAGCGAACAATGCTGATGTAGTAAGTGAAACAACACTCGTTGTTCGAATACTCACCATCATGATGCTTCCACTAAATTTGTGTAATTAAAATTTAGCGTTAACATTAAGGGGTTTTCAGCCTCACTTGAACAGTGCTCGCCAATCTACGCACACATCTCAGATTCAATTTGTTAGTGGAACGAAAAAAAGGAAACTTCTGCACTACGCTTTCATTTATACTAAATATTTGTGATGCTTTATTAATGGTGAATGCGAAATTCTCGTATTTGAAAAGCAAATTTACGAATATTAGAATAAATGGGAAAATTTCTTGTAGCACATTCTGTACGCATTTAGGAAGATTGAGATTGAAGAGCCAACCGAAGGAAACGATACGGAATCAGTTTCGAGTGAATCACGCCCACCTTCCAGCTCAATTTTGCAATCGCAACCTTCCGTTAAATCTAGCAACTCAGACGACGCAACAATACCTTGTATTTTTTGCGATAAAATGTTCTCTGACGTTTCTTCACTGCAAAATCACACCATTGGCGATCATATGGTAACATTTCAAATATCTCATTGTTGCTATCGAGTATGTGATTTTGCTTTTCATAGATTTTTTTGTGGTACGATAAGAAATTGCAAAATTGATAGAGTGATTTGCAATGCAAATTTGCATCTGTTGCAATTTAAGCGGATCTAGAATTATGTAATGAAACGTATCTGTTTAGTCATTACAAGTTTATGAGTAAACAAAATTCCACATGATGTTATTTAGTGTTGTTGATTTATAAAATGAATTTGCATAAAGTTCCATTTGCACGCAATACAATTAACATTCGTATGTGAACTTCACATCATGCATTAATTGCAACATCTCACTAACATTCTTTTCATCGATTTTGTCGCCTATTCGTTGATGTTTTTTCGCGTCTGTTAGCTACGAGAAAAAAAAAACGTTGAGGGATCCATCAAGAAAACTATGCAATAATATTCTGAGTGTGAGCGTTTCTAGTGGTATTTTCATCAACAACCTTTTTTTTAACGAGAAGCTCAAAATGACCATATATGTAAATCGAATAGCGCTATATTTTTTCAATAAGAGGATTTTGAAAACAACATGCGCTTATAGAGCATATGAGAAATGAGATGCTTCTATCCGCTTTGCTCATGTCACTAATGTTGTTTTTTTTTTCTTTGAAAAATTGTATAAGAGGTAATTTTACTGCAGAATCTTGGCTCGCAACCAGATAATGAAAGCTCAATATCATCTGCTGTAATATCTCTTCAAAATGGGGTATGCTTTATGCAATGTTTTCTTTGATGTTTTTTTTTTTTTTTTTTTGCTGCCAAAAGAAAGAAACAATTTTGACGATTACATCGTTGTGTTGCTTATTGATAAAATTTCACTCCAAATTCTTCATTTCGATCATCATTAGCCTTTGGCTTGTAACACCACAATATAATGAAACCTGCTATTGTTCATTTTCAACCATACTCTTGGCTCATTTTAGCAAATGGGGTGCTTCAAGTTTCAATCACTACATTCAGATACCGTCAATAATTAGATTGAAACATCGAAGAACGCCTCTTCGCAAAACTTATTGCCTCCTTATAAGAGAGAACGGCGGACATACTGTCGTGGTTTTCTATTAACTTTGTCTATCCACATGGCTTCCTAATTGATCATCCCCTCTAAGATTTTCATAACTTCTTTAGGACGTCCAAGTTTGAGCTCTTCATAACACTGAATATTTGAGGAAACCAATAGTTTTTTCTTTTTCTTTTTCAGAACACATCCGATGACGTTACATTTGTGTGCCAACAATGTGATGCGACACTGTCAAGCTTCGCAGCATTCGGTCAACATATGCGAACGCATTTGGCTACCGATTATGATCAAAAATGTCACCTGTGCAATATTGGATTTAGCAATTCGCAGGTGAGTGTGTCAATTTTAAAGCTTTTCTATTAATGAGCTTGCTTAAATTGATTTTAAATTGTGAAGAGTATTGCCAAAGGTTTTCTTTCATGTTTTCCTCATTGATCTTGTTGTCGGAAAATAACTCTGCCAAAAATTAAATTATATTTCAAAAGGCTTAATTCCATGAACACGTCTACTGAATCATTTCCTCCAAAAATATTTGGAGCTCGTTTCGTGTATTTGAACATCCCAATATTTTCTTCTATGTTAATGTTGTTGGCGTAGGAGTATCGCGATTTGGTTAGCTTCATTAACTGCCATTTCGATAAATGTTTTGATGTTCAATTGTCGATTCGTTGTGAGATGACATTACTACAGTGAGCAACGTATACTCCTAAAATGGCAACGTTTTGAATTACAACTTACTCAGGAAAGTTAAGCTTGAAAATTGTAACCTTAGAAAATATGCAACGATGATTGTTTCAAAGGAATATATTTGCATGATTTATATCAGCTAAATTATTTTGCTAACTGGAATGGATGCGCTTAACATTTCAGTGTTTTGAAATTCAAACTTCTGCAAATATATTTCAGCGAAGATTGGCTCATGTTGTCGAACATTTCACGGGTAGTAGCACTCGAGTAATATGCAAGGAGTGTCCTACCGCAGCTTTTTTTAATCAACATCAAATTCGGCAACACCATCTCGAGACTCATCTCGAGATTCTCTACCGATGTGCGATTTGCCAACGTATCTTCAACACCCAAAATCGCTTTCAGGTATTCAACGTTCAGCACATATGAGAACTTCCATCACACTAATTGCATTCCTATTCAACCTTTTGTTTCTTTGTTTAATTCCTTTTTGGCAAGTTGTATCTTCCACATTTAAAAAAAATGCAAACTTCTTAAACATAGTCATTGAACTCAATAGAGTCCTGGGGTCATAAAACTGAGATAGGACGGGAAGGAAAAGGGAACTTGAACTCTGATTTGTGCTCTGCCGACGATTATTAACAGCTCCTTCTTAGTGCCCTCAGCGTCGAAAAAATGTTTCTCTCAAGGGCAATTTTATCTGTGATTAAGCGAAAAATTTGAACTGCTCAGCCCATGTTGCCTTGGGGGCATTTTGCGAATATTTGCTCTCGTCGCAATAACAAAGAAAGTTTTTTATATAGGAGAAGTCATTCATTTGTATGCGATATAGAATTTCTAATGGAACTTTAGCACAACCTTTGAGCAGGTACTATAGGGCGAAGAATTTAGCACCTCTTATTGTACTTGAAGTTTCTGCATTCACCATCTCTTCGCTCTTCTCCCGCAGAATTCAAATCTCTTAGGAAAATTGTAGAGGAAACACTTGTCAAACGGGCACACAGTGTTCGTCGTTACTTACCTGTAGTGCATCAATAAGTGATGGCGACGAAACGCTGATCAAATCTAGCGCTTGCGCCTTTAGTAAGATAAGCTTCTTTAGTTTTTTGAGGCTGAAATTTAATATTTATTAACACTTTTGCTTGAATTTCTTAATAGAATTTTTGAATTTCTAGGTTAGAAAGCGATTACCAAAGGGCATTGTTATGGTCAGCGTGGCTAGGCTAGAGTAAACGCACCAAGACAAGGAAAGAATATTTCAAATCGTTTTGACGCCCGTTTCCATGATATCCAAGACTTTAGCACAAATGTAGTCACTGTCCATTCCTTCAGGTGCAATCATCCTGAACAAGCTCTTGGAGCTCTTTTTCTTTTCTTAGTACTCGCTGGGTAACGTTGGTTTTAACCTTTTAATTTCGATAGGGAGCGTGTATTTAACGATTCCCATATTTGCGGTCAAGATTTCAGTAAAGAAAAACGAGCAATACTTGACCGATTGCATAAGGTGGCTCACACATCTATTCCAATGCTCCGATGGATGAGAGGACATAACTGACATTTGAAAAGGGCGCTGAAATTAGGTTACTGGATTGTATTGTCGAAGTGTGAAAGTTCCTACATACTTCAGGAGCATCTCGGCGTGCATAATGAAGAGCTGGTGCGTTATCACTGTGTGGCGTGTAATATGCCATTCGAAAGCCATGATCTGCTAACAATCCATGTGCAACTGATCCATGATCGGCAGTCTTCACAGACACAATGTGCCGCTTCGGTTAGTTCGAACACCGAATCTACAGTTCCGCTCGCAGAAACGCGTCGCTCTTCACCTATCGCCGTGGTTAGACACTTTTGTTTGTAGTTTTCTCATCAATGCTTTACAGCTATCCGATAGATGACGTTCCGGAAAATTGAATATCACAGTGCTGCAACTAATATTTCCCTTTCGTCATATCACGCGTGATCAACGCATTAGTTTTGTTATATCTGGCGACAAAAACTTCGATACACAGGAAAGAATTCGGTGTTGCTTCTTTGAATACTTGAAGCTTCCCCACATCTATACGGATTCCTTCTCCCTTCCAGATCATTTACAAGCTATGCAACTGAAATTACTTTCTGCAGAGCGAATGTCGGCCTGTGAAGTGCTCCGTTTGCGATATTTGTTTCGAAAACGAGGACGATCTTGATTTTCACCGTCTCAATATTCACTGCAAGGTTGCTTTATTCACTTTATTCCGCATTCCGCCTCTTTAAAACTAGCTCTATGTGATAGTTCGTTCACAAATTCAGACAAACTGTTAAACTCTATCTTCCGTTAGAACAGAAGAGTCAGGAATTTTTTTGCGGAAGTTGTTGAACAATTTAGAAAATACAGCAGTAAAGAAAGGATATATTCGGTGTTACTAATGAGATAATTTGATTTTTTGAAGTGCTGTTTGAGGAAAAACATCTTTAAAAAATGGCATAAGATGTTAGATGAATAATATTTCACTTATTTCACTGGCATAACAGTGAATTTACCAGTAAAATCCTTATTTGTTAATGAACGAGGGAGAGGAAGAGGCTGAAGAGAGAGTGAACTATGGTGTCATCTAACCAATAGCTTTCGACGTGCTGAAGCTCTTCGATTACCACAACAATCCTGGTCGTTGGTGTGTTGAGGAGCTGTACCGATCCGACAGGATAAATCGGTCATCGAAGTTTGTATCTACATCGTACGTGTACATACAAACTTGCGATTTTTTCACAGATTTTCGCAAATTTCACAGATTTTGAAAAGTGCAGCAATTTGTTCTCATTAAAACATAACATTTAATGACAAACGGATTCAAATAAAAGTCCTGCGTTTCTCGAACGAGGAGAGAACGTCCCAATTAAATTAGAGAAGCTTGTAAAGGTTTCCATGTGGCTGAGGATCGCCTATACACCTGACTGAAGATTGTCTAAGAGACGTGTGAGGGTCAGCACCCTTTCCTTAATGGGCCATTGGACTCAAATCTAAACTGAAATTCGATAACAAAAGCACATGTGTGGTTCATCATGGTCGTTCATAGATCTCGAACACTGTAAGCGCTGATCCATTAAGACAGATTATTCTTTACAGGTGCCGCGAGCGGATCGTTGTGCGGAATGCCAACTTGAGATCGCATCAGTAGCGCAGTTCCTCGAGCACACTCGTTTGCACATGCGGAATGAGCAAAGCGTGACGTGTGTTGTATGTCGGCAGGCGTTGAGGAATGAGGCTCAGGTACATTCTCACGCGAATTTCCACCTCTCGGACGCATCCACCTCGAGCAAAAACTCACTAGCTGCCAAGAGCGATTCAGAAAGCGAGTCACGCTGCAACATTTGCTACCAGGTACTCCAGCTAAACAATCCCTATTCATTTTCAGGTGTGCGAATGTTATGCTTAACAATACAGCTTTGGATTAAGAAATGCTCGAAAGATCTCATTTACCTGGCGCATTTTTAGTGCAGTTCGTCTTTTACTATGGAACTAGAGGTACGTATCAGGTGAATTGTAAGTTATCGAAAAGGTGGCATATTTCTTTGATTTTAAGTAGCACTAGATATTAAGGGCTTTGTGCATACGCTCAATAATAGTGATATTTTCCGTTTAATTCTCCTCATTTTTCCCATTACGAGGAGTGTTTTTGCTGCAAATTTTGCAGTTATACTGATTCAGATCAGTACGAAAGCTGATACCGTTGACAGCCAAAAAGGTTTACTCACCTTCCTCTTCTCCATCCCCTGTACATCTACGCAGCTGCAGCTGGCACAGAATCGAGAAGGTGGCATAGTTCTTTGATTTTAAATAGAAAGGATTCTGAACAGTAATCACTGGGGACAGGGCGTGTTAGGCAAAGGATCGAATGCTATATCTTAAGCCGCTTTTGCTGCAGGTACGCTAAACTGTAGTTCAAATGTATAATAGTCTTCGTTTCTTCATTCCTATCACTATTAACAGTATACTATGGAATAGCAGTCTTCATCTTCTAACTTGCTCTAAGAACTATGGCCGTGACTGAGGTGTGCAGCAAACGATTATTGCTGCTCGGTGGTTAACGCTCATAGCCGCTCTTTACAACTGCAGACTTCTATAGTTTAGACTTGCACTTAATCTGAATGGTTCTATTTCTTTGATCGTTCTCCTTTTAGAGCGTCAGTATCCTTCTCATGCCCGTATGAGAAATTCGTAATCGCAGAACTTCTTAGAGAAGTTTCAACAAACACCATTCTCCTCTAACATGAATCTTTCTAACCCGCTTTATCGAAATTTACGATGTCTTACATGATGCTCGAAGCCATTTCTTTTATTTCGACTTTTGATTTTCATTCTAACCTTAACTTTTTTTTTCTAGGTTCTACCTACGGCAGAGAGCTTGCGTATTCATGTGGTAGAGCACTCATCGAGCGGAGAGTGTCCATATTGTATGAAAGCGTTCCCTCTTGTGCAATCGCTCCTCGCCCATGTCGAAAGCACACATGGAGATGCACGTGCAATCTTTGCATGCCAATCCTGTCAACGGTCTTTCCATTTCATCTCGGAGCTACAGCACCATAAATGCGCTCATTCACGTCTTGAAACTCCAGCAGGCATCTTTCTTACAGAACGCATATTGAGGTTTCTTATTCGGTTCGCTGTTAACCGTAGGCTCGATAACATCATGAGAATCTCTAAGGAAATCCATCTGCATGTTGGCATGAATGTGCCATTTCATATTGTATCATATCAAGAACTCAGTGGATATGTGCTATACGTCTTGCAACAAACCCAATATAAAAATAATAACGGGTCATTAAATGTTGCCACTAGGTAATCTTGAAATGTTCGAGTGTGGAATTGGATTTATTTGCATCTATTCAAAAGCATCATTTAAAGTGATTTTACTGGGAGGTGTATTTTTGTTTTATTTCAAATTCCAGTACTCTTCGGGATGTCTACTCGCCTCTTGGACAACATTCGACAACAACACGTGCACCACCAGCATATCAATGTCCCTTTTGTCCAAAGGTGTGCCTTCTAATCGACTTTTTTATGGTTCAACCGTTTTCTCGGACGCTCTTAAGCGTTCTTTATTGAAAAGGTGAGGCATTTGCAATAGCCGTGAAAACTAGTTTTATTTGAGAGAAACTAGTTCGTGTTTTCACATTGGATTATTTGCTGACGAGCAATGAATTACCAACGATGAGTACTTTTTGCTGACAGATTGCAGTTTACAGACGATGGAATGTATTTTAGCTAGAGTGACGTCATGTTGTCATTGCTTACAGTATGCGCTAATAAGCCCATCCTATTATCGAAGAAAGTTGCGCATATACTCGTGCATAAGTTTCATTTAGGCCTATGCAACCGCCTTACTTCAATACCTCACCTGGTGGGTTTCTATTTACAGAAAAGTACTGTAACGCCGAGAAGGCTCATCGTAACACTTGAACACTTGAAGACGGCGGATAACTTCGACAAGCATAAGGAAGCTATCCTTCCATAGCATAACTGTCTAGATAGGCGAACTTACCACTTGTCATTCTTCAGCGATAAAAGAATCTACTAAAATATTTCTCATTTAAATATTGCGGTTGTCAATTTCATTAGACATTGTCTTTTCATTTCTAGCGCATTAAGGAAATGCGATGAGGTCTCATGCTGTTCATGGCACTGATTGAAGTGTTCGAACTTTCTGAAGTTTATGCTTGAGGTAGGTGAGTATTCATTTTAAGATGTTCGGATCGGAAAGCGCCCTACAAGGCCATTCGCATGTTCATTCTTCAAGGGCATATAGATGCGATCTTTGCACACTATCCTTCTCTTCTAGTTCACGTCTTGAGACGCATCGACGGAAGCACTTCTCCGAAAAGGATTTCACCTGTCAAATATGCGACCTCAAGTTTCACAAGTTCACCTTTGACCTTTTTTCCATCTTTAATTTATTTGCTCTCTATCACATAGTGTTTTTAAGCTTTTCTAAAATCGCTCATGCTAATTTCTTATGAACGAAATCGACTACATGTTTTTGCTTGTAGAATCATATTCGTGTCACCTTTGGCCTCCTCAGATGAGGTTGTACCTTCAAATCAACGACGATATCTCATCTTTTTGGGGCCGATCACCGCTACGGTTTTAAGAAATCATAACATAATATTCAGCTTCCTTTTCGATGATGTTTCTAGAATCCTAGAATCCGTTGACGGCCAAGCTTGTTTTCTTAGCGTGCTTCTGAAGATGCAGGACTTTCACGACATAAACATTCTCAAAACAGAAAACAGTTGCCTCTAAATTTTTTCAGCCGGGATGACCTTGCTTTACATATGCGAATGCATGGAGGCAATCTCGCAAACCCGAAAGCTGCTGCTCCTGTGGCGATGTGAAATCGATATGACTTAATGCGAAAAGTGAACGTTGTGAACGAAACGATATTGCGCTTGAAATTGTTGTTCGATAACATGTCTAATATGTAATTTTAAAATATGCCTGAGATGAAAGAAAGTCCTCCAAAGAAGTTTAATGATTTTCCTTTTTTTGAGGTGATACCGATCAATGATTCATATGATTTCTATTATGATCGATGGCAGCTGATCCGAAATTAATTCTGCTGATTGATGTCATGGTGATAATCGATATATAATAACGGGCAAAATTAGCGGTTTTTTTTTCTTATAAGCGCAAGTTTTACATTCTAGTCACTAACGTTCATTTGCGGTGATTGGTTACTACGTGAGATATTTGTGACAAATTCATTGATATATATGAGAAGAAACTTTGCATTAATATTGTTTCATATTGAATTGTTGCTTTCACGAATGCGCATTTCATGAATTGTTTCAACATTGAAAATTTTTAAAAAACTTTTGTTTCTAGCAATGCGTTTTTCAGTAAAATCGCCGAATAGCAAATTGAATGTAAAGAAACAAATCAGCTTTATTATATTGTAAACGGGAGATTCGATACACTCTATCCTCGGCACATGTTACAAACACGTCTTTAGATGGATCTTCATCCGCAATACTCCAGCCGATTCATAGATTAGACATTCAGCCGCTTGTTTATTTAAGTACGTCGGCTAAATTTAAATGGCGAATCCCTCACATATGTAGCCCCAGTATCCGAGAACTTTGAGCAGTACTTTAAATCAAACTAATTAAGTATATAAACGCTGTCACAGCTATTGCAATAAAACATACCTGAATAGTCCATGTTATGCAGCCGGACTATTATCTTGTAAAATGTGAAATGCTGTTCGATGGCTAATTCCGATTTTCTTCGAACAGAATTGTCTGGACCGCACGATTTCCAAATTGGTGAACAGGAATCAGTCAATAGTTGCCACACCTAGAAGGCAAGTAGGATGCTTTGATACACTGAACTGCACTGTACTGTACTCTGTACTGCACTGTACTGAGATGCACTGTACTCGTTGCAAGGAAATTTTTTGGGATTGGTGCCGGGATAGCTATTCCCAATTGCTCTTGCCTCTCCATTGGTTGTTTTGAAGACTCCTGGCCTCCTAGGGAGGATTTCTGCCTTTTCTCGCCTTTTCCCTTAGAAATTCTAATTTCTCTCTCTCAAAAAAAGGAATTATTATTCTTAATTAGCTTTAATTATTCTTAATTACGGCTGAAAATAAATCAATGCCTCTCATTTTGAAGTGCCCATATAAGCAAATACTATTATGAGTGTAGAGAGCTGTTGCAAAAAAAAAAAAAAAACCATCGATGCAAAATTTGACGAAATTCGCAAAAAAGAAAAATGCGAACGAATGATGCAACATCACTAAATTTAGCAAGGAGCCACTTGTTTGAAATCTTTTCTGATTTTTATGACATTCATAATTTCATCCCAATTCGCGTTTCTACTCTAACCGGATCGTTGTTGGTTTTATGTCATTTTCTCATCTTTTCCAATATATTTGTCCTTCTTAATTCCCTTCAATCTCTCATAACGAGACCTGTTTTGTTTTGATATTATATGTCTTTCATTCTATTGAAAGAATTTCTTCATCTAATCACATCATCATTTGTAACGATCCATCCCTCATCCAGCAAAACGCATGAAAACTCGCTTTTTTTTTTGTGATGATATATTGCAAATAATCAAAATTTTCCGAAATTAGATTACATTAAGTATGCGTTTAGGTGTTTTTTTACTTTTTTGTAGTTTTCCAAAAAGGCATTCGATCACATCAATCATATTAAGATGGGCAGTTATTGGACAAAGTAAAAATCCTCCCTAAATTTTTGTTTTTATTGTTGATGGGATCGTTATCACAACACACTATCAATAAGACTCTGATAAAGTGATCACAATACACTATCAATAAGACTCTGCTCACTGTTCATGTCCGCACAAACATTTTTTTTTCCGGCAAAGAGCGGAGATTCTAAAAAATGTTTGTGCTTTGCACGTTCCTTTGCGTTTTCATCTTAGTGTTTACTTCAAGCTTTCCTTGATGCTCTCTCACTTGCAATCATTACGTCAAAAGCTTAAAGATTTTTCTGTTTAATTTATCATTTCGAACATATATCTCTATCCTCAATGAAAACGCACATCTCAATCGAGCAAATATCCAACGGCGCAAGTGTCCATGGCTTCATAGTGCAAATGGACGTACCATTCAGTTTAATTCTAGAGGAAAACTAAAGAATTGTGTATGAGGTGTCATGTAAATGACCTTACGCGTTTTTTACTAAAGCAATCATAGTTATTGAGAAGTTATAGGAATTTTATGTCATAAATTGATAAATGGATGATGTATCTTTACAGAACTATAAATTTTGCATTTCACCTATTTGTATAGGTTGTCTCGGGAAATGCGAAAAAGACTTGAAAGCGTCACCTAATTGCATCACCTTCAAGAAATTCATGCCAAACAAATGTATGTTATTTTTTAAAGCGTCGAATTCGCTCTATCATTTTTATAAACTCTAATGCTTGCTAGAGTGGTTTCTTTGCGAATATAGAACCTTTACGCCGTTTGCATTGAAGGTCTACAGAGTGGCAATACAACCTTTTTCCGCTTATCCAAGTGTAACGTTACACAGAATGTAGAAAGTGTTCAGATCAGATGCGTTTTCATGTTCCTTTTTAAAGTATTTTCTCGATGCGTCTTCGTTTCTTTAGTAATCCAACAATCGACAACATTATCGTTGTGCTGGCAACGTAAAGCGTATTTCACGTTTTCGCCAGGCGTTACCCAACATGGCGATAAAATCTAGCCAAAACTTGCAACTTCATATTCAAGTGACAACGAAATCATTCGGAATCACTTGTCATTCATGAGATATTCCTTCGTCATTACGAAGAATACGATCAAAAATGCCCTTCAACACTGAATGCTTTTGATTGTATTAGCAGCGTTTATCTGGAATCACGGCGTCATTGTTCTTACTTACATTGGGAAGAATCACAGTACTGCAATAGTACAATTCGCTTCGAGCTTTAGTCTACACAAAAGAGCGTCACCATTACCAACATACGTTAGCTCAATCGCTCAACACACACCGGGGAATACGTCAAAATGGTGGGAAACTTTTGATAAGCTTGCCCTTGTGACAGATGGAGGGGGATGGGGAAGAAGGGGGCATCATTGTAGACATGGAATGATGAGGTAGAGGTGAAAGAACTATGCTTTCGCAAACGTGCATGATTTGACAGCATAGAAGCGATCAAAGCTTCTCTCAGAGGAAAAAAAACCATGTGAAACGGCCAACACAGCAAAGCTATTCGATAACGCATCAGCTGATAACGCTTCTTAATGTTTTTCATCGATGATTGGCTTCGCATTTGCCATCTAACTCACCTTCGTTTTGTTACAGTGTCGAGTGTAAGCCGTTAGCATGATCGCACTTATTTAATGCAAACATTGGTTACAAGTGTTTCCGTGTTAGCTTTAATGTTGAAAATTCTAAATTAGAAGCCAATGGCTATAACATAGTGATTATCTGTTTCGTTACTAGCTGCTGCTCCACGTGAAGCAACATTAGAATAACATTTTTTACATATTATATGTGATAACTGCAAAAAAACCGGATTAAAAATCGCCCATCTCGGTTGTGTTGTTGATTGAAAGAAAGAAGATGTGTTGAAAGAGGTTAATCGTAACTCCATGGGCCTAACCGTTGCCGAGAAAATAAATCGCAAATATCAATTACAATACATTTGTATAAAAATACAACATTCGAGCACCTATAATTTCCATCTTTTCATATAAAAAAACCAAAGAATGCACATCCTCATGATCAGCTCACTGAGATCTATCGTTTCATACCAAAACCATCGAAATCGGAGACAAAAAATGTTTTTCCAAAATTTCCCTGTACTACCCCCTTACGATCGAAAAATCGCGATTTTTGCGATTTTTTTCTCCGCTCCTGTTTGCCCTCGAGCGGTGTTTTATGTTCCATTCGGGAGGTCTCGGCGGGCTAATGACGAATCAAAAAGCCGCTTAACACTATATTAAACAACAGCCGAGAACGAGAACCCCCAAAATCGCAAAAATCGAGATTTCAGAAATTCTGGCCGGTCGATTCGATTTTCAACTTTTCTCCCGAAATATAACAGTCTATATATCGTTTGATAGAGCTTCTAAAACTGTGTTGACGGAAGCAAGCCTTAGCTTTGTAGGCCTAACGGTTGCCGAGAAAAAAGCTCCGAAATATTAATTTCAGTACATTTGCATAGAACCGCAGCATTCATGCACCCCTAGTTTTCCTGTTTTTATATAAAACATCAAATTGTGCAAGCGTCCGTGATCAGCTCATCGAGATCGATCGTTTGATACCAAAATCAGCGAAATCAGACACAAAAAATATTTTTTCAAAATTTCCCTGTACTACCCATTACGATTGAAAAATTGCGATTTTTGGCATTTTTTTCTCGGCTCGGATTCACCCTATGGTGGTAATCCTTGCACCGCTCGAGAGGCCTTACCGAGCTGATCACAAATCAAGAAACCGTTTAGCACGGTATTAAACAGCAGCCGAGAACGAGAACCCCCAAAATCGCAAAAATCGAGATTTCAGAAATTCTGGCCGGTCGATTCGATTTCCAACTTTTCTCCCGAAATCTAACAGTCTATATATCGTTTGATAGAGCTTTTAAAACTGTATCGAATAAGGCAAATCCCAACTCGATAGACCTAACCATTGCGGAGAAAATAATTCTGAAATCTCCAGTGCAGTACATTTCAGTAGAAATTTCACATATTTTAATTTTTTAATTGAACAAATCTTCAAAAGGTGAATCTATAAAATAGACATCATTAAAGAAGAAAGTGAAAACAAATGAAGATAAAAGAATGCAGGAAGAAGAAAGAAATAGAACCTACGTTGATCGCAGGAAGAAGCTATAACATAGATCATGGGCATTTATATCATGTCTATATTTGTTGGTGTACATCGTCTTCTCCGATAATTATGGTTCGGGAACTAAAAATGATGCAATCATGAAATTTCATAACCAGCACACCGCTATTACCTCTTTTTTTTTCAACCAATTCAGACACTTGCAGAAGGTCATGCAATTGCTAAAGTAATGTGAAGTTGATTTGCGGAATATGGATTCTATTAATAATTTACCTCTCATACTGATGTTGGAGCCATGAAAATGTCGACTAGAGTCCTAGAATCAAATGTGAACCGTATCTAGTACTCCCTTGTTTAGTACAAATGTACTAGTACTAGTACAAATGTTTTGTGACCTTCAAAGAATCAATCGCCAACTATAGGTGTAAAAAAGGTTTTACAGCCGACTAAGTTCAACTTTAAAATCCGATTACAAAAAAAATTAACCCTCCGTAAAGTTTTTGGATGAGCGAACGAATCATAAAGAATTTGAATGCATTATTCCGCTTGCCTAGTCATTTATTGTTGACTTATGAATTGTGAGTGGCATGCTGGGCGAGGTATCACGATTCCCAGCTTGTTCGATACGAGCGGTTGAGCTGCTCAACTGAAACTCCACCATAGTAGGAATGAATCTTATTATCGACTTAGATGGCTGGTCATTCGTAAATCTGTTGCGTTATCTTGATTAAGTACCCGAAATTTGGACGATCAAAGAATAATGTTTACATCATTTGACGGAAAAAGGTTCGTTTACTTCATTACTATCAAACGATTCGACATTTGTGACGAATCGATTTCTTTTTGAGGATTTTTTTCTCGCGAAATTCACTTTATTGATGCACAGTATCTCTATCGACACATCAACAACGATAATGTTACGATTGCACGCCAGTTGAAACACTTCACAATCGATGAAAAATCACATTGACAAATTTATGGCTCCCCCTTTCGTTCACTCATTTGGAAAGTTGTGAGAAATATAGGCGTCGGAGAGTATAAGATGAGAATTAAATATTATCTCTTTACGATTAGAGATTCGTCATTTTTTGCAATTCACTTATTTCTCGTTTTTTTTTTGCACTTTAATAAGTTAACTTCGAAGGAAGTATTCGACATAAAGGGCCATCACATTTATTTGCTTATTGTTTCCACTCATAGTCTCAGAGGTGATATGATTCACGAATGTTTATTCGAGTGTTTGCTTATAAAGCGACCTATGTCTTAACCCCTCTCTATAAAAGTCTTTGTTCTTCTCCTCTTATAGAACGTATTTCGCTTCTTTGACCTTCCAGCACAGCGCATTGAAAAGTGCTTAACTGGTCTACTTACTTTTAAAAAATTTAAGCATTCCTTAAGGCGCTAATATTGTCTCTATTGAATTTTTTACATTCACATCATGGACATTTTTCTCATTCATTTTGAAAATATTCGCCAATAAATGTGGAAGGCAGATTTGATGGCCATCAGATGATCTATGGTGGTGAAAAAGATAAAAGCCTATTTCCTTTTCTTTTCCCTTCTCTTTCAGTCATATCGTCACATATAAAATCGCAACCCCACTGATTTCATGTTCTAAAATTTATTCATTAAGAGTAAATCATCCCAGAAATCATACTGTTAGATTATTTAACCTAAGTGTATCTTTGTTTGTACTATTGCATATAATATGCGGATGTAAGGGCTGCCTCTTAAATCGTATACGCAATAATATTTGAATCAACATTTCAATGAGCGCAAATTGAATCGGTAGAATTTCACCACTGTAAATTCCTAAGATGAACAGTTGAAACTAGCTTGGATTAGCAATTCTCCGCATATATTCATCTGTGCAAATACAGCGACTTCGCTGCTCATCCTCAGCAACTAAAAAAAACTCACCATTCAAACAAATGAACTGCCATTTATATAGACAAGCACATAGGCAAATAACAGTTTGCCAAGTGGCATCTTTTGAAGTATTCATAGAAGACGAATGTACACACGTTTTATCCTCAACGATGCTATTTGCAACATTCGAGGATTTTTCTTTTTTTCCTGTGGACTCAGTGTTTCGGTAACAATTCAGAGGAACTATAAGACAATAAGGTTTTTAAATGTGCTTATATTTAACGCTTCTATCAACTAATGCGAATAATTTTCGATTGGCTGCGAGAGAATAAACAGTTGACATCGGCAGTTATTGATTAATGTCCCAACAACTTACGAAAGTTTATGCAGTAACCGTTAGCAAGAGAAAAAAAAAACGATTCAACTTACTAAAACAGCTCACCAAGAAATCTTTTTTGTCAGTTAACTAAAGTCTCCTGAAAAGATTCGTAGAAAGTACAAAACTCCCGATTCTCTGGTTAGATCCATTTCTAAGCATTCTAGATTTCTACTTTCAAACACAACATTCGAGTGCAATAATAGTTATTCCCTCATTGCGCAGCCATGCTGATAATCCAGTATTTAGCCACTATGAAATTCATTTGAGCTGCACCACCATATTGCATTCATCCGCTAACGCCGTGCATCCGGTTGCCACTCCACACAACAAAACATCGTTGATACACACCAACAAACAAGACGTTATCGAAATTGACCACTCAAATTTGATACGATTCACCTATGAAGGATTGTAGAAAGCGGATATTATTAGTTGTAACTAAGCAGTAGTTTCGATTTATTCAATTTTCGATCACGTCATAGACAGGTGGAAAGTATTTGTTGATGAATCACCCCCTCTATACTTGGATAGCAACGCTCAGATGAGACTCTATCAATTACGCTCAACTATCATTACGGCGTAACACGTCACGTTTGTTGATCTGAGTGCTTAGTTGCCCTTTCCGACGCTTTTGATTCAGCATTTTCTATGTCGCCGTGATCGCGTGATGCGGGGAACGCTCACAGTGAGTGTCGTCTCTCTGGTGATGTCAGATAGCTGAGGTTGATTGCTTCGCTAGTGCTGCCATTCGGCCCAACATATCACGCGCTTGCGCTTGCTTGTGTGTGTGCTATGAGTCATTCTTCGCATTACAGGAATGGCTGACTTTGTACACAATTTCATGCAATTTCTAGTGGCTGAATTTTGCCATTCTTGTGTCCTTTAAATTGTCGTATACTCTATAACAAAACTCTTCGAATTAGCAGATGTTTCATTTAGTTTCTAAGATTCATGTCTAATGAGTTTGTAAATGTTTCCCACTTTCAATTAGCATCGCTTAAAAATGTGTTCCTTCTTTCCCAAAAGTGTATAATGAATACGATGATTTATTTCTCGTAACTGCTATAGGAATATTGTTTCGCTTTAGAGTGAAACCTCTTTAAGAAGCAGTTGTTTCTTTTTTTAAAGATCACCTTGAATAGTTGTTCACTTAGCAAGTTTTGCTTATAAGAATCGTTTTTGATTGAGTATATCCGTTGTTGTAGTTTATGTGTAGCTAAATCAAAAGCTTTAAACGTTTACATTTTTTATATCAGGAAACTTTAAACGTATGATATCATGGTGTCAGTTGTCTTTATGGTGCCATGGTGTCCCTTTCTTACGTAGGAAAGAAAGTATGCTATATGTATGCTGAATTCGAGAAACTACCAGCTGTCTCTTTAATCGAACCAACTTATGCTGCTTTTAATTCTAATATTTTTACATCACTGGCTTATGTGGAAATTTATAGAAAGTTTATAGTCTGTTTGTAGACGATGCGTACCATGCAGACCTATGTAGACAAATAGAAATGCAGACATAGATGAGGATTTATCCGCTCATTGCGCAGTTGTACCAGCCGCGTTTACAAATCGCAAAACTCTTCGAACTTTCAACGGGTAATCCAAAATGTTTCAACTAAACATTTCGCTTGACAAGTTTACCATATGGATATTCGCTGTCACTGTTTTCCTAAATTGAAACGAAGGCTTTTGTCGGTATAAGGTGGCAATATGACGACAATTATTTTCGCTGTCGTATTTTCTTTTTTTCACGATGAACACCTCTTTCTTCGATGTTGAAAGGCTATATCGCCCTTGTTTTGCCTAATTTTAGTTAAGCATCGCATTTCTCTCCTCTACTTTACGCAGAAAAACGAAAATAATTGTTGCTTTATTACTGTGCCAGTTTTTAAGATTACACTGTTTTTTTCCTAAGGTTCCTGAGTGTTTTTTTCAGTTAGCCAAAGATAAGAAAAGCAAAATAAATATGATATTACGATGCAAAAAACATCTTGGGTGGTCTCGAAAGCATACAGTTATGGACACGATATGCCGATTGTTCTTTAGGGTCGAATCACATGTTGTTCTATGTTCATTGGTTCTCCAGTTAAAAGTACCAAACACGTAGGTATGTTCAATTGACTCCTAAACGACACAAAAGGTTCCAATAACGTTTCTCCTTCGTGCAGTCGGAAATCCGCTTAAAATTGATCGCCTCAAAACTGTAACTATTATTAGTTAATCGTTGCCCTGAATCGCTAAGGCTTTTACGTCACAGTCGATGTGTGTGGAGAGGGGGGCTAACGTCAACGAGTGGGTGGCGGTATGCCGAAGGTAGATGCGAAGACGTGTATTCATTTCACGCTTTATTACGCAACCCGGTCATCGAAACGCTAACTGCATCATAGCGCAAATATTTGCTAAATTTTAATTTTTTGTAATCTCACAGAACATCAAGGCAATAAAATCTTCAAATTTGAGAATTGAAAATTTTAAAAAACCAAAAAAAAAAATTGAAGCAGCGTGCGTTTTTTTATTGAATTTTCTAAGGATGCGCATAACGAGTTTGTTTAATGCGTTCTCGTATCTTAACTCTAAGTTTCGAGTGTAATGATTCAGCAGGATGTGATCGCATACAATCCATCATCATTGTTGTGTAACAGACTGTATTTCTAACGGTTATGATATTCGTAGTAAAGTGATTGTGTCAAGTCAGCGATGCATTTAGTCAAAACTTGGACGCATAATTGACGCCTGGCAAGAGAGCACTCCTCAAAAAGCCAAAAAGTTCATAGAAACGAGCATTATAATAGTTTACTTTGAGCGTTTTTTTTTTTTGCAGGTGAGAAATTTTCGCGCTTTTTTTATTATTGATGCTGTAGATTAGGACGCATGGTGGATAGGTGGGCCAAGGACGTTTGTTACACCTGGGAGCGCAATGTTGACAAATCATCAGTCATCGCGCAGTATTCGAATAACTCCATTCGGAGCGGCCGCTACTAAACATCGGGTTCGGTTTCACCTGAATTTCAGTGATTGCTACTCACCTGTCCTCCTTCTCCGTCTCTTGCACCGTGCAGTAACCAAAATTCGCCTTTTCAATGCTTTCCCAAGTACAGCTGATGACATTTGAAACATCGAATTGTTTTTTTATGTGCAATCTAATTTTTGCCTTATATTCCGTTGCGAACACGCTTTAATAGTTTCTTTGAATAGGAATGAAAGAATTAATATGCCTATTCATACTTTTCATGCTTCTTTCAGCTTCAATACTCTCTACATATTCAGTTGTATTTCCACTAATCTTTTTCACTTTATCCACTACATATCGAGTAATCTTTATTGCTCTTTTTACCTCTTCCATTGCAAATCCAGTAGTATTTTTCTATTTCTTTAGGTTTTTAAAACTTCAGCGCATACCACTATCGTTCTTCCTCTTTCTTTCAAATTCTTTTCCGCATTTTCGGCACTCTGGGACGTCATGTTCTAGTATTTTTAATTTTTGAATGTTATTCGTTTTTTTCGGCACCTTTTCCCGTTTCCTTAGTTGAGGTGGCTGCTGCAAAAATTCAAACTTTTTTCGAAATTACATCACCTGTGCGAGTTTGAACTTCAATGACGACTCCTTTCTTCATTAATAAAATTCGCATCTTTTTGCGAAATTTGAAATCGAACGAAGTGCGAATTTCATTTGCTGAAAACTGCTAAAAATCGGAATGAATTTGTTCAAATTTCGAAAACCAGCGGCATCGGTCAAGAAACTTTTTGGCTTTTCTTCTTTCGGCGGTAGATTAATGAACCTGTTGTGAGCAGGAAGAGATTACCAAGAAGAAGAAATCACTGGGCTATGCGTGAAATGAAAGAAATTAAATGGGTATTGGAACAAAGCAATAAACATTACTGAATTGCCAACGAGTGAAGAAAATTAATCAATGCCCGCCGGGTAATGTAATATTGGATTTGCTGGACGTCCAGTGAACTAGAGTAGGATTCAATGGCGCATAGGGAAGCCACAAAAGGGGTAGTGACACCAAAAATCCCCAAAGTAGAACTAATTGTACTTACTGCTGATTTTGAAAAGAATTTCGTATTTTTAAAGTTTAATAATTTCGAGCAACGCAATTTTCAATTTAATCATTTTTCTTGCAGAAAGCCTCCTTCAAAAATTTTCCCTCGTTGAAATGTGGCACTTATAATAAAATATGGCTTTCTTTATCTTTTAGTGTTTACTGAACCATGAATTTTAAAATTTCCAAGTTACCTACTCATAGTTACCAACTGTGAACTTCAATTACAATATTGTATCACATTTGAGAGGGGAAGTATAAGTTTTTTTTTTGTTTAACGAATGAATCCTCGAACGATGATATCACTGATTGTTACCGCGAGAAGCGATGAAAGCCTTCGACTTACCGTTGGTCGTTGATTACCTCTTTTGTTGTTTTATTACTCTTTATCTTTGTTCCAGTTATTTATTATTTCACTCTAAAATTAGCTCCAAAAAATATGCATATGGATGCTTATAAATATTGCTCCTTCTTCTTGCAGTTTACGTGTTGTAATTGCCTTATCGTTGCACTATATTGCGTGTCGTTACGGCTTAGGAGATTTTGAGGTTGTATGTATCGATATACGTTATCCAATGTGCTATAAAATAGACGAAGTTGTTTCAGTTGAACAACGCCTCATAGGTGAATCGTTATACTTACCCACTTGCGTGATTATTGATGTGTATAATATTTGTTTAGGTTGGTAAAATGGTTGAAGAACCCTTCTTGTAGTCGTTATTCATCGTGGAAGCGGTACCTTCAAATGCCTTATGAACATTCGAGAATTCTCGAAATTTGCATATCGGAATTTCGGCAAAGGTTATAGCTGATAGAAAAAAAAAACACGATATAAACAATCATTGTGGCATTCATTTTTGCACATTATTTGAGTTGTTTAGCCGAATGAGTATTTCCAAGAAGAAAATTTATTTGAAAGAAATGTCTACATTGTGAAGACGTCATAGCATAGTTGGTATTTGCATAGAGGTACGTTGCACGATGAGTTTCTAAATGGGCCGCAACACTTCGAGATGACTAATGCAGCGAACCGGAAATGCACTTTTGCCGCATTGCATTTAGTGCACACAACATTGCACTTATCTCATAGGACACACATCCATTGCGTTCTTTTTAATAGTTGTTTAGAAATTACTCGTTAGAATAGATGTATCCATCGATTGTGTGCATTTTATTGCAATGAATACTTTTTCACTGCATCTATTGTAGAATTTTCCGTTCGAAAATCGGTCATCCACAACGACTATCGATTATCATAATTTGGCTGACGATGATTTAAGCCTTGCACATTAATTTTGGAAATAAACTGCCAGCGTCATAAATCGATATCATATTTGCATAACAAATGAGGTAAATCATTTAGCAAAGGTGTGTTATGTGCTAAGTTCATGCTTTATGGATCTTTCACAGCAGGTTTAATACTTCTCCTATCCACAGCACTCGATCGATGTATTTTACATATATTCTTGTCTTTTCATAGCGTTTCTTATTCGTGCAATACGTACGTACGGCATTATCGTAGCCAACAAATTCGTCCATATTATGAAGCGATAAGATGCGAATAAATCGTGACATTTCAACGAATATGAGCGTTTGTTGGTTGCTAAAAACCGCTTTTCCAAAAAGGAAGTGAAGTGAAGCAGCAACTTTTGAGGCGAAAGTGTTCCCACGGTAAGTGTTGTTGACAGACGCTAGGCTCGGATCTGCGTCGATAGCTTCAGCGTGTGCTACTTATTTATTGGGAAAGCGCGTTCCGTTATGCGTCAGCCGTTGCCATGACGAAGTGCTTATCGGCGCACTGCGATAAGCGAACGAAGGTGCGTGCGTGCGTGTATGTGTGTGTGCGTGTGTGTGTGTGTGTGTGTGTGTGTGTGTGTGTGTGTGTGTGTATGTATGAATGCACGGCGGTTGACGCTAAATGTTGAGCATCCGTCGACCATTATGTAATATGCGGTGCTCCTATCCAACAAACCTGTCTGCCAGCAGTTTTTGATCATATCGTTTTTTTTTGTTCCTTGCACTTTCGAAGTTGTTGCTTCCATTTGTGGTTGTGTTGTATAGTGTGATGTTTATATGTTATATTAGTAAGTAACAAACGTTTTTTCAAATCGTACACAGTCGTACACTTTTATAAACTCAAAAGTAACGTTGCTTGAAATTGCCCGTTCGAGATGATGAATTACGCATATATCATTGAAATTTTTAATGAACTAATTTGAGAATAAATGCAACCTTCAAATATTCCACCTTGGAAGTTGTTTCTTTCTCGTGGAATTTTTGTAGAGAAGTAAAACTGAGTGTTAGAATTTTTTTTTTTTTTTTTTTTTTTTTTGATAGCAACTCTTTGGTGTATTAGAATAGACGTTTGTTCATAAACGAGCGAGTGCTAGTGAATATGTACTTTTTTTTAGAATTCCCAGTCGTTTCTAGCATGATTGCAAAGAAAATTGCGAGAAATTTTTCTGTTTTTCTTTCATCTGAAGTTTTTTTTTTCTTTTCAATTTCGCCTGAATTGTTTTCACATTCGATTCTTCTTAAGTAAAACAATTTTTTTTTATTCCCATTCGGAAATCCTCGCTACTCTCGACAATTGAAATGGTGTTTGGCTTTGAAGCCTACATTATCTGCTTAAAATTCTACCAATCGAATTGACGGCTTTTACGGCCTTTGTGTTGTATGATTCATTAGTGCACAATGCGATTACGTTGTATTTCTGTGCACATTTGCCATATGTCTGTGCGATTTGAAAATCTACTCGATCAGAAAAGCGGTAAAGGTTTCACGATACCATCCTATGCGTATTGATTGAGTGATAAATTTATGTATGTGTCTGTGTGTTTGAGTGATAAATTTATGTATGTGTCTGTGTGTTTGAGTGATAAATTTATGTATGTGTCTGTGTGTTTGAGTGATAAATTTATGTATGTGTCTGTGTGTTTGAGTGATAAATTTATGTATGTGTCTGTGTGTTTGAGTGATAAATTTATGTATGTGTCTGTGTGTTTGAGTGATAAATTTATGTATGTGTCTGTGTGTGTCTTTGTCTGTGTGTATTCCTAATCTCAGAGGAATGGAACATGGTCAATGATAGCTATAGCGATGTTCTCCTCTTCGATCCGCCTCGTAGCAATTCTTCGGCTTATCGCTTTTGTTTACTTTCATTTTAGTCGATTACATTAAAATAGATTTTAGAATTGCATTTCTGACTCTGTGAAAACCCGCTTATTGTTAACGTTGAAAGAAAATATCGCAAACATTTGAGCACCTACCTCTAAGCTGTGTCTATCTATTTACTCCTCTATGTAGCCAATGGATTCCATTCTTAAAGCATCGATTTTTTAGCAATCTAATTTCATATTGGCATGATGGTTCAATCGCTCGGCGCTTCAAGATTAAAGTTTGCGCTCTTATATTTTAAACTTCACTACCTCTTCATAGGCATTAGTTTTTTGCCGTTAAAGTTGTATGGGTTGAGTGAGATGTCGAATTCATATTAAGAATCTTGTGCGAAAGAAGCGTTGATGATGCTTAACGCATCAAGGTTACCATTATTAACGCATCCACGAATCGATCCAGAAGGCGATATGATTCTTTTTATCCTGAGTTATGTTGTTGTTATAATGCTACTCAGCACTAAATGTTTTTTGATTCTTTGTTCGCCTTCTACTCATTTGTGCAATTGCATAACCTTCTCCACGCGTAGCAGTGAGATGAGCATTTCAAAAGCTCAAGCAACATACCATCGCTGGCTCATAAAATGATACTATTTAGAAGATTTTTATCAACTTCGAGAGGCGCAAAAGTAATATTAGTCAGGTGTTAATAAAGGTTATCCAGATGTTCGTTGGCGATGCTCAAGTATTTCGAATGTATTAATAGATGAGATATTATTTTTTCATAGAAATTCGAGATGCCAAAACCTCATTCATTTACTCACGATCATCAACGACTTTCGAACGGCGTCGATGAGCTTTGGGACGGGAACGCGGACAAATATAAATGTTGCTGTCGTCTGATTCACGTAACACGCGCATCGCTCTACATCGCCTATATTCAGATGCTTGTCACATCGGCTTTCACCATCTTCTTCTCTTATTACTACGTTCAGGTATTTCGTTGCTGATCGCTTGCGGGTGTTTGTGCAGGTTTATCCGAAATACTGAAGAAACCGTTGAAGAAGAAGAGCACGAGGAAATACGTTTACATTTATTAGTATTGTTAGCGCGGCAATGATAGCTGTTGAGAAAATATGAACGTCTCAGGTGGCGTTTAGAAAAAGCTCCAGTAAGTATCGACAAGTGTTCAGACCATGGAGTTTACAAATTTTTTGCATTGTAAAAGTTTCAGAAATATGCATCATGCCTGTTTCCTCCATATTTTTCAGAACACTTATAATTGCTAGAGGCTTTTTTTCATGTAATACAGTGGAGACAATCTGTTATTTTCAGGCAATAAAAGGACACCTCTCAGCTGAACATTGGATCAATCAGCTAGGCGAACGCTACATAAGTGAGCAATCGCTTTTTTGCTGTTCGATTTTTTCTGGAAGGCGTTTGTTAATTTTGAAGTTCTTCCGCGCCATTCGCAGCTAACCTTGAGTTTGAGCTTAAAGCTTCAGCATGAGTATATATATATATATATATATATATATATATATATATATATATATATATATATATTTACCAGCACAGGGCCTGACGTCGTGTCTGAGTAATACCACCACGACCTTCACTCCATGCGTTCTATCGTGAGACAGAATGGGGTGCTAATACGCTCAGAGACTAAACGGCCTTATGCTCTAAGCATTGCAAGAGTGGAATATCGCTGCTAAAATTAATCAGTAGGGTTTTGGCCATGCAAGTGCAGAAAATAGAGTCTTTCTGAAATAAGATGGCTGAAAATCTAAAGTTTATGGAACTTTTATGATCTGCAAACTCAACTTTCGCAATGGTGAAGTTTTTCGCAATCTGAGCAGTTTTCGCTTTGCTTTAGCCTCCTACCCTCCCTACTGTGCCTTTCATATTTGGTCGATTGGATCTTCGTATTGGGCAGTGCTGAAAACTCAGCATAAGGTTCAAAAGAGATTTAGAAAAAACAGTTTAACGTTCGAAATAAAAAGACCATTAGTAAGATACGCAGCGCCATTAGAGAAATTCAATTAAAAATAGAAACAATAAGAGTAAAAAAAGTCCTAGAAAGGAGAGGCGACATTTTTTATCGGTGAAACTAGTGGCACGCAAAAGCTTGAAGCTTTGTTTTTTCTCGAGGAGGATCTGGCAGAGAGATAAGGGAAAAAGGGTATGCAAAACAAAAGTTGTGTTTAAAGTTCGTTGTTGATTAGACAGCTTCATCTCCCTTTTCATGTGCTTCATCACGGCTTTCCATCTCTCTGTAGTTTTCCCCGTCAACGTTTACGGCAAACTGAATCTCAAAGGTCATGAAATTGATTAAAAAATGTTCGTGAATCGCTATTAAACGCACCTTGAGTGACGGTTGGGCACTTACGGATTGCGTCGATCATTAAACGCTGTGAGGATTTCTTATCAAAGCTTTCAACTGGGTCAGCAGTAATTTCAGCATCGCTGCTATTCGCAGTTTCATTGCAACTCATGCTTGGAGCGATGGTAATCCATGGAGTACACACCGAGCGTCGCGCCTTCTTGCTTCCGTTTATCGTATTCGCATTTATTGCAATCGTTTTCGGCTTCACGCAGGTATGATTTCCACCCTTTTTAAAAAGTAATACATTTAAATGGATTGATGAAAATTCAGGTACACTGTTCTTGCCTGATAAGGACATCGAGTTGAGGATTCAATAAAATCAGGCTATAATGGAAGGCGGAAACCTAATGTGGAGCCATCATTGCTTTTGTTGTGCTTCGTTTGCTAACAGTGCCTTTCGTTCACCCGCATGTTGCTTTTTACATACTTGCGATGTTGAGAGTTGCAGACTGAAAGCAATATAACTGAAAAAGCCATAGATGAATTGCACTAGAAAATGAGTAATTATTAATGTAAATGTGATCTAAGGTCATTAAAGCAGTTCTTTTTAAATAACGAACTTACTAAACGTTTTTTTTTGTCATTAATAATTAACAATTGAGAGTACCATTTTACTGACTCATTTTTCACTGCTGAGGTTCTCTTCAATCATTCACTCAACATTCAAGAATTAGTTAGCATGGGCAGGATATATCAAAACAGAAAGCAGTAAAGAAGACCAACTTGGATACCATCTTTGCGGCAATGTCAAGCGCTTTACAAATTAACCAGATTTAGTGAGATTTTTTTTTAGTGCTATTTTGCTGGTATAGAAATGATCTTTTTCAGATTGCTGGCGATTTCTTCCGCTTCGTCTATCTGCCCTCTGCTCATTCTACCTACGATAATAAGTAAGCTTCGTTTAATTTTCAAATTGTTTGTTTTCTGAAGTGTTGATTGACATCATCCATCGTGGCAATTCGCTCTTTGCTATGAGTAAGCTTCCTTTATGGTCAATAAGCACCTCGTTTTGTTCCTCGGTTCTGACGACTGAAAACTGAAAATATTAGAAAATATGAAAACATTATTGTAAGAAGGATGCATACGTGCATATCGCTTTGATACTCTCTCCCACATATTTGAACATCACTTTGCATTATTCGAATGTGAAGGATATATGAATTTATGCATTCGGCATTGCAGCTTTTCGTTTTTAGCCAATTCTTTTCGCACGTAATCGGAACAATGGTGCATCTATGGTGCGTGTCGATCGTTTGGCGCTGCTATGGATTCTTGGGAGACAAGAAAGTTTGTTTTTTATTTTCTAATTAATGTTTTGAATCGAGCTTAATGCTGCGTAAAATTTTTATTGCCTCGATTAAAATTAAAATAGTTCTTGAACTTTTCCCACCTTATGGAAGAAACATCGCTCCCGTTTTTCCCTTCTTCCACTCAGACAAACATTTGATAATGCCGAATAAATATTGCGCGAATTTTTGTGGTCAGAAAAACACAGCGAGTCGAATAAAGTCATATAACTGCTTTAAAGGCTCGCGTTTTAAAATTTTTTGACATTTTATTTGCTCTATCTTCGAAAACGAATGCGTAATTGTTGAAAGTCGAAATTTCAAGTTTTTCAAGTATCCTGGAGGAAATATCAGCTCTCCTCAATTATGCTCTGGTTTTTCAACCACATTTGCAAATTTTTGCTGTAGATTTTCAAATTTTTCTGTGTTGAAAAGTTTAAGCAGAAAAGTTTCGCTGTTCTCTTTGCAGTTTTCTTCCCGAATTGACTGCTTGAAGGTTCTTTGCAATTATCCGTCCCACCTTTCCTCCCCCCATCTCACTGTGCTTTCAAAGCCAAACTCTAATACATACACTCATATAATTGATATGTCATGCAAATGGTATTTTACTTGCAGGTGGCGCGTCAAATTGGAGAGCAGCTGTCGGCGACTCGTGTTGCATTCCATTATGCGGATATCCCTTATGGGTATGTGGCGATGCCACAGCCGCCGCCCTATGCTGAAACAGTGATCAGCGCCGACAAGCAGCCTATCACTGTCTCGTAAATATTTATTGCTCACCCCGACCCATTTATAAGATAAGACTCTTCTTTCACTTTTCTGGAAGATATCATTTCTTATTAGTTGTTTTCATTCCTACTGTTGCTGTTACATACGAGTGCTTTAAGTTGTTGTTCGTTTCCTCGTAGGGTCGGCCGGTGCATCCACGTTGAGAAATTATCACTCTAATTTACTTATGTACAAATCAAGCTTTCTATCTCTAACTTATCGAGCTCTTTCACATTCTCACTTCTCGAGTTGATCATTCGTCGTTAGCTTCTCTAACAACCGTATAGATCAATTCAAAATCCATAACAAGCATCTTCTGTTTGTTGTTTTTTTTTTTAACTGGTAGTCTATTGAGAAACTCTGCTCTAAAGAGTAGTAATTATTGAATGACAGCCTTCGTATTATTATTGATTTCATATTCTTCAATTTTATTTGTCCGATTTTTTCCTTAATTAATATTCATTGTTGAATTTTTCTCTCAACTCTATTAATTTTCTTCATTTAATCGTATGAAGTTTTATTCACAATTTGCACATATAGTTGTATTTCTTGAATTTACAATTGAAATATTTTTTTGTTCATACAGTTTTGCTAAAAAAAGATTGTAAAAAGCTGTCGACGAGGTAAGAATAACACAAACTATACTATAAACCCGAAGGTTTGAAGGAGGGGCTTATTGATGGGCATCACATAGGTGTTATCGTGAGGAACAACTATTGCAATGAGAGACTGATATGACAATGAAAAGAAATTGGCGATCGACATTCGATTTGTTTGATTTGTCATTATCGATTGCAACAAATTGCATGTGAATTTAAGCACTCTCAATAAAAATGCTTAATTGGTCGATGCTTAAACTCACGTCGTGCTTAATTGGTCGATGTCGTAACTAACACAGGTGGTTCCCAATGAGTGACATTTTGTACAGGTCATTTATATGAACACTTGAAGTTTTCTTCATATTATTTGTTGAGTGCTGCTTGTTTGCGGTTGAAAACTCAGCACCTTTATGATGAGCATTTGTATTTCGACGATTCTCGTCATTTTTGCTCGCAATATTTTTTCGATCTTTGAATCTTTTCTGTAAACTTCTTTCAAATTGCATTTCAATAAAATCTTTACGACAAATCGCTTCTCATTTCATCGTTATACTTCATTTAACGTTCATCTCACTTTCTACGATCCCGCACACCAGAGTATAGCTGAAAAACTTTGAAAGGACGTACGATGTAATGATGAACAGATATTGAAAGGAGGCCGACGACGAAGAGGAGTAGCAAGTGTAAAGCGTCGAGTGAAATGTCGGGTTGCCGCGACGTACGATGTTAGATCGGTCGCTCCACAAACGATGCTTATTTATTCTTATTCTCGTTCAGTGTGGAAAAGTTGTAGTTTCTGCTGGTGGACAATGTTGGGCGCAGTTGGCTATGATTCCAATGGCGTAGTACTGGACATCGTAGGTTGCCGTGACGTACGATGTTAGATCGGTCACTCGTTTGTGCGGTCGGGTCGGTTGCCATAAGAACAGCTAGTTGCACATATTTCGTTAATTGCCAGGAATCTATTTGACCGACTAAGGTGCTCTTCTAAATTTTTCCCACTTATTTTTGAAATCACCGTTTTCTATGCTGAAGTGACAGAAATTTTGTTGCTTTCATTTCATTACAATGAGCCTATTTTTTCTTTTGCAATAATTTGCGCTATAATTCACCTTGTTTTGACGCACAGGAAACATAGCCTAATAAACCAAAGTTATAGGACGAGATGTGTACGCATATGACCCACTATATTGTGTGCGATAGAGGCCAACGTGACCATTTGTATGTTGACTGCAACGTCGTAACTATAATGCTATATTATTTCGCATTTGAACTAAATATATGTGTGACGACATGGCGGGCACATCGAAGGGATATGTGAGGAGTATCTATTTTGAACAAATTTGCACTTTGCTTGCAAATTTGCCTTCAGGAGTGGCTGAGATTGAAGATGCGTTAACGAGGTCTTTGCTTACGGTAGCAGTACGCGTTCATCTTACGCCTCCTTCATATAACATGAATTTCCACATTCTTTGACACGGGTTAAATGTATATGGTACTTGGCGCTGTAATTCAGATTTAATGTCCTTTGCTCTTGAGGTGTTTAATTTGTCTCCACATTCGCTGTGTGCTCACGTTTAATACGTTTAGATAAATTGGTTTCAATTGTTCTATATGTCAGTTGTCATTTTCTCATTCCCCGTTGACTGTTCAAATATCGTTTCAAATTTTTGGTTTTTTTCTTGAAAGGATCGAATCGTTCAAACAATTTAAACAGTTCACCAATCGTTCGTTTTGCTTGAGGCCATTTCTTGCAACACATTCAATGCTAATTGCAAAACTATATGGAAGTGTCATCACTATAAACACGTTTCAACGTTTCTTCCCACAAAGTGAGAACAGAGTATGACATGAATATGAGTTGCCTTTTGTTTCGATTAATTTCTAGCTGAAGAAATGGCTAAATGCTTTTGTGCTTCTTTTTTATTATTCTGCTTCTAAACGCTTAAATGTGTCACGCAGTGAGAATTCCATAACGTTTCTATGGCATTTCGCCATTCGCCAATTGGTGAGTTGTTAATTAATTTCGATTAGTTCTCACCCGAACCTTGAAAATAGGCATAAGCAGAGAAAATATATCAGCTAAAACTCAACTCACTAACTACGATGAATGATGACTTTGCTGATGTTCTATCGATTTAAAGGGAAAATATCTTCCCAGATGCTAGTCAACAGCTGGCATTTCTAGCTGAATTAGGCGCTGATCCAGATAGAATCCTGTGTGACAGAGATAAGGAGAAATATAGTTGAATGCATAAAACGGGTGAAAGTGTTCGCATTGCGGGACGCTGACGTAATCGTTGGGTTACCGCGTGTTACGGGGTAGTGACAAGCGCGTTGTAAGTCATTTGTTGGCCTGTATTGTTTTGGTGACTGCTGTGATTTATGTAGTGGATGTTGTGTGTGTATCGGAAGAGGGGTAGGTGAATACGCAGATGTCCTCCTATAGGCGACCTTGGCACCAGCTAGACCACATATTAGGGGTACGTGACCATGACTAGGCATAAGAAAACGTCAGCAGGAAGCTTCGAAAGATGCCTTAAAGTGGTAGGAGGGTGCAACAGGTGTGAGCATAGCCTCGAGTCGACGACACAGGTGGTAGCTTCTTCGAGCTTCCCGACGTTTCTCCATAAGTGGTCTACAAGTGCTTTACTTTCCAATTGTTTAAGGGATGCGATCCACTGAGTGCCAGGAATACATGCTTCTAAACTAGCATTATGCTTGGATTTATTGTGTAGATTAAAACTCGTAACCCGATAGTAAGCTTCTTTTATGCGTTCTGTGAAAGGTGTGATTGAAATGTTTGTATATTGGTGTTGCAGCATGTACACACTATATATTTTGTGGTGTGCGGTTGTGGGTTTGGTTGCAGCCATTGAGTTGACTTTCGAATTGCCTGACAATGCAAATCAATGCTTTTACGAGGACATGAAAGCTGGCATTGACAGTGTTATCGAATTTCAGGTGAGTTTCGCTTTTCTTAATCGACTGAAACAAAGCAGAATATTTCATTCTCTTTAATCTCTTTAGGGCCTTGAATATTCAACAAGAAATAAACCGTTGAATATTTTATGAGTAACGTACTGATTAGGAGGCCTATTTACTTTTCACTTATACTCAACTTTTGCCACTCAGTTTTAATATGGTTTAAATTGCAACTTAGCTTAAACCAAGGTTGCAAACTTAGTGAATCACGATGTTTGCGCGCGTGGTAAACACTGCTAATTTCTGATTCCATTGGAACTTTACGAGCATAAAATCTGCATGTAAGAGCAGTCTCTTTCAGCACATGGACATTTATATCGACCTTATAAAAATTCGTCAAAGAATTTTAGCACCTAATGCAATGCACTAGTCATCGTCATTTGTGTTTTAAAGGTTGTGACTGGTGGCAAATATGACGTCGATATGACCCTGGAAGATCCTTCTGGTAAAGTCCTTTATAAGGACGTAAAGAAGCAGTACGATAGCTACTCGTGGAAGACAGCCGTTGATGGAACCTATAAGGTAGACAATTTTGAAGTGTATACTTGCACAAGCGGCTGATATGTAAGATAGGGCCGACTGAGGAGTAGGGGTTTATATGAGCGCTAAGCTTCATTGAGAATCCTTGAGAATTTCTTCGTGATTTTCACCGGTTATAAAGATATGCGAGGACGTTAGATATCCGTTTAGTCGCAACTTGTGCCTGGTGGCAAGGTTGAATAGGGGTTCAAGGTTGAATCTAAGTAAAATAAAAAATTATTCGCCTGTTATTATTCCATTCGCTTCTGTCACGTTATCCATCTCTTCCTTCCTCTTCCTACACAATATTTGTTGCCCAATCGATTTATTTCAGGCATGCTTTTCCAACGAATTTTCGACTTTCACGCATAAAATTGTTTATATGGATTGGCAGAAAGGAAATGAAGGTAAATTATTCATTTTGATTGCCCAAAATGTTTTATTTTTATAAAAGGGGTTTTAAAACTTCGTTTTAGTTTCTTTAATACATAGTTCTTTCTTTCTCTTGTATAGGCCAATAAAGTTAAGAGTAAAGCCGTTCTTAATTGTTGGATGATTAAGGCGCCTATAGCTCTTTAACAGATTCCTGCCAGTGAAAAATAGCCAGGTGAAATTCAAGTCCCAAAGACGTCTTTTTTCTTGGCTGTTTTCTTTTTGCGGCTAATGTGTTCAAAAATCTCATAGAAGCCGAAATCTTTCATGCCACAGATATCTGTGTTTGTTGGACAGATTTAGAAAGGAGGTAAGTGTGGTTCTGTTTTTTCGTGGTTTTATTTACTCCCTAATGCTCGTTGTAAGGCTTTGGTACAACAAATAATACGACAACATGAAAATACTGGATATGCTTTTGGTCAAGATGTTCTTTGAGGGTACTATAATCCTGTCGGAAGTGGACGATATCCCTATGATAATTGCTAATATTCCATTGTGAATTAGTTGTGATGAAATGAAGATGGTTGTCGATGGTTCAGGGCTGCTAAAAACAACGCCACGTTTGGCGGCAATGAGTCAGCTCGAGACATCGGCATCTGGCATTAGCGATCGTCTTCGTTTAATCGACGACTATCAAACGCATCATAGACTTCGTGAAGCAACCGGCCGTAAGCGTGCTGAAGAACTCAACGAGCGTGTCATGCTGTGGTCACTGGGACAGACTTGTGTAATTTTGCTGATCGGCGTTGCTCAGGTTATTTTAAGTACCTTTTTGTGCACGTAAACGGTGAGGAAGGGCCACAGATTTGCTAAATATAACGCTTTTGTTGTTTCTTTTTAAGACGTTGAAACCCCTTGAAGCAGTCGGCAGACAGGGGGATGTTGAACAAACCTTTCACCTTTCTCAGGTTTGGTTGCTTATAAGCATTGTTAAAGTGAGGTTGTTTTGTTACTATTTTTGTTTATCAAAGACAGTCACAGAAATCATCTGGCTATAATTTAGGCTGTGAAGTAGTCGTGAGAGCTTGCTGCGTTTTCCTTTATGGTTTAATTTAATGTTATACATTTTCCTCCTTCTCCTTTTCCCATCGCTTTCTTCTACGTACAGTTTTTCTTATCGGCTCGTGTGTTACTTCTGAGATTGCCTGCAAGTCGCATATTCCTTATCAGTTATGGAAGGAGGGTGAGAGGAGAGGAGGGAGTGGTAGGATCGTACCCACATCTAAGGTGACCAGGCTCCTTTCGAGCATCACCTTGTTTCTTGGTCGTTATGGCTTTGTCAAATTAAATAACATCCTCATTTGTGCTCTAATCCCATGCGCTAACCTTCGATCAACACCTTATCCGAGCATTTTGTTCTGTGATTGCGGGGGTGTGTGCGTATGAAATGTTTATTTATAGAAAGAACGTTTACAAAAAATAATAAGTGAATTGACCCATTTAATGCAGAGGAATCATATTGGTTTTTTTTTTGGCGGGGGAGACGAATACTCCAGCTATTCATCAACCCCGTCATGAGGGATACGTTAGGTACGTTATTAGTGTTAAGGATGGTACCTTGAGGTAATCATTTTCTTTAGGTCCTCTTATTGCGTTCGTTTTTCACCGAGAAGCGAACGACGTTCTGAATTCGGCGCCATGTTCATAACTCGACTGATCGTCTTTCGTTCGTATGTGTATCGTTTTTTCGATCACCATACGAACGCTTATGTGATGCGCATTTGCATCGATCGTTGTGTGTGGCATTTCTTTTCACGTGCACCATGTTGGATGCCACCACTTGAGGTACTCGTCTCAACTTTTTCGTGTACTCCTGAAATATTGTATGCAGTGGGTTTATTGGTTTATTATAGTATGAGCGCACAGCATTCGAGGCGGTAGTCACTATGAATATTATAACATTGCTTTGTAACACTCAAGCTCGTTTTTTATATGCTCAATAAGAGCTTGAGATATGAGGCCGTGTGGTTTACATCGATACAACAGGCACATATTGAGTTGTGGATAGTAGATCAATCCTTTACTCTTAATGTGATGTTGTCTAAATTGCATTTAAAATCGCTCGGTGATGATATTAGCACTAAACGTTTGAGATGGTAGACGAAACATGGGTGTTAGCTATTGCGGTTGTCGTTGCCACCCACATATTTTATACTCTCTGCTTATGTGATACGTAGGCCAAGTGGCAAACATGTGTTATAAAAGCATGTTATTAATTTCTTATTTGCTACCACCTCTGCTGAGTGAATATCCATTTCCAATGGTAATGCGAAGTTTTTCGACACCTTAAAAGGGATAGTAGCTTTAACACAGGTGGTTAAGGTTAATACAGTTCGTTTAAAACCATCATTTTCCCTCTGTTCTTGTCACTTTTTTGTTGCTAGCGAATGAGTAGATCTTGTTGCGCCATCATTGCTCTGTCATAATGTTGCATATTTAATATAGAAGTGGACATAATTTATACTTGAAATATTCGCTGTTTTGTTGGTTTTTTGACTGTTCTGTGATAAAAGTTTCTTTCAGTTTGTTATAGATTATGTGCGATAATAGCAACATCGCTTCATGAGTTTTTGTTTGTTTGAGGGGAAATATCCGTTTTCGATTACGCTATCTCCCAACGATTATATGGCTTCACTAAGGGGTGGGGGGGGGGGAGGAAGAGAGGAAGATGTTAGCACTGAACGGAGAAGAGATATGTGATCAATTGACGAATCAAATGAATTTTTGTGATGCCGACTTGTGAGTGAATTAACTCATAGATGCGAAACTCTTCGAAGATCAACAGAGGCATACATGAAATGCAGCTCTCAAATAGGTTTCTGGTCCCATATGTATTCATCCATGCAGATGTTTCATTAAAGCGGTGTTGTTATGCAGGATAAATATGCAACGTTTGCGTATTTTTTTGTATATGTAAGCGAGCGATGTGCTTCCGAGCCCTTTCCACATTCACGAAACGTATTGGATACGCCGGAAATATTTGTGTCTAACACTTTGCACATTCATGTCAAAATGCAGCTGTTTAAATTTTCCGGATAGGCTAAAGTCCCCGTCCTGTAATTTTCAGCCAAACAAGACTGCATAAAATTGGTTGCGAGAGAAGGGGCGATGGACACGTGAAATCATTTAAAATGCTTGATTTTGCGTCACTTTCACATGTATACACCAAATTAAAACGTTCAACAACAGCACGTATAAATGCGCTTACTTTTATAAAGTGAACATAGTAACAATAGAGATGCACTGGTTGTAAGTGATCGAGAACGAGTTGACGCATTGCATTTAGTGTCTGAAAAATGCGTGCTTGTTTACTTTGAATTGCGGTACGCCGGCGAATTTTAGATCATTCATCTCGACGTTTATACACTTTTAATGTAAACGTAAATAAACTCTAGGCTGTAAATTTTTTTTTCTTTTCTATTCAGTCACCCTATTTCGGATCAGTAAAATTTAATTTCTCGCCAAACAATGAATTTTAAGGTTTTCTTACGAAAAGATAGAGTCGTGTTGGTGTTTTATGATGGATCGATCTGAAATTAGCGTTGAATTGTTCCACACACATCTTTAAATGTAGAGAGTGGGCGAAAAGTGGGCATGCAATATTGGTTGGTCGTGCTAGCTTTCATAGGTACAAAAATGTTCCCACCATTCTCTCAGCATTCATCGAGGCTGTCACTAACGGAGTGGTATGCGGCAACACGAATCCCGATTAGCACCAATGTCGATAAAAGTCGACGAGGTGAACCCTTACAATCGACTGTGCGAGGCTTTCTTTGAAAATTAGGCCTTCACATCATGACTTCATGAACGTTGCATATATACCTTAGGCCACTCTCTATCAGTAGTCATAAAAGATAAAGAGTGTCAATACGAGTTTATTAAAAGCATGAAAAAGTTATGTCTATGATTTAACTGAACCTTCGAAAAACATCTGAACCCGATTATCACAAACAGCGGTCACTATGCTTTCTCGTTGGAATTGCTCTTCAGAATGTTTACCCACTCACTGAAGTTACTATTTTTTTTTATTTGGAGTGCATTGATCAAAACCCATTAATTTTTGACATTTTAAGAGCTATTACTAGCACAGTATTTAGTTGACTTTAGATTGCTATTATTTTTAGCTCCGCTTCCCAATCTAATAGCTAGATTCGTTGAATTCAGTTAAATCAGTTAGAAGATTACCTTGTTGAAGTCTTGCGTCCTTGCTAGTTGGATTTTCTCGACGAGGTCCGCTAGATCGAAAGGGATGTAATGAAGTCCGGGTTGCATCAATGAATAGAAATGTTCATAAAATGGTGAATTTGATTTGAAAATAACGCTATCACCGGCAAGTAGGAATGGTAACCGATATGCGGCAACTGTACCATCGATGCTTAGCACATAGCGATGCTGAAAATGGCAATGAAATTCTCATACGAATCACTTCAAAAGCTAGCGTTTTATAAAAGGTGAATTTGCGATTGCATGCACATTTACATTCCGCTTTCTGCTCAGTCGAATGGAGGGTGGTGCCTCCATAATTTTAGATCATTGAGTCTATTGAATCTACTACTCTGAATTTTTTATTTCATTTTTGGACCTTGTCTTCTCTTATGCGCCATTTATTCAAGTATTAGTGAAATCAAGTGATATATTCACCTATAAATGATGATAAAACCACCTGAAAGAATTCAGGAAATGGAATTTGCTTGACTTGTGGTGTGTAGAGTGATTCATTGAAGAAGAAATATCGAGTAATACCGGCCTCAATCAAATCGGGATGTTTTTCCGAAAGCATCGCTACCTCCAATCGCAGCTGTAACGTTGATTTATTCAAACAAATGCTTAAGGGACTGAATTGATGCATTACTAAGATTTTCTTAATTCTCTAAACCTGAGTTCGGTTCCGTACTGAGGCAATGTTTTTAAAGCGTATTATACGCTCGTTTAGAAAACGCATTAATAAACAGTGTTTAATGGTTGTTGTTTTTTTTTTGTTTTTTTTTTTTTGAATATTAATGCAACGAGTACATTTATTAGAGTGCATTGCGGAACGCACATATTGCATTAGTCTTTCTTAACGGAATTTGCTAATTGCTTACCCTAATCGATTATTGCTGCATTGCTAAAAAAAGACGCTAACATCTACAGTACAAATCAGCAATATAGTAGTAAAATGAAGTAGCATACATTTAAGTAGGTTATTGTGATAATCGATATACCTTGGATGAATCTCGGCCTCTGAAAACAGCGGTGTTCTTCTTTTTGTGCCAAGGCCGATGCACTCCTCCCTTTGCGGTATGTATATCAAGACTAATTGTATGCATTGAATCGAGAACCGATTTCATTAATTCATATGTCGGCATAACGATGTCCATTGTGTCTGAACATCATTACTGTGAATTTTAAAAAAAAACAAACAATTTTACAAAAGTTTAAATGATAGACAGAAGAAAGAAGTAAGAAAATTATTAAAATGGAATTAATTTCTTTGCGCTATTATTCTAAAAAAAAAAATCAGGAGCTATTATCGCGGCGAATTTTCAATTAATTTTTTCTCTTATTTATTGCTGATTTTCAAGATCAAATTTGAGCTCTTTTTTTACGAGAGAAGTTTGTGACAACGTTATGTAATGCAACTTCATAAGTTGGTTGTGATGAATGAAAAAAACAAAAACAAAAAAAAAAAAACAGCAGCGTGCAATATTGCTCTTGTTGAAGCCGTTTCGCACTTATAAAGAAATATTCTGCAGTTTTACATTCATTGTGTAATTTTTTCTAGTGAATAAAAAAAAAACAAAAGTTTTTTCTCATTGCTACTTTTTAATGCATTCAATTCAAAACATTTGGGTGATTTTTTTCGTCCAAAAATGATCACTCTTTGAAAAATTATTCTTTCAAAAATTCAGCTCGGAAATTGGACACTATAAAACATCCTTTGTGAAGCACGTAGATTTTCGTAGCATAAAAAACAATTTTTAATAATAAATTGATTATGTAATAGGCAATTTAAAAAAAAATTACTACGAAAAAATTTTTTCAAAAAATTTATCATAAAGCATTCGCTCTATGCAACAAACCATTTGAGCCACACCAGCTAACAATTGCCACTCCATCGGATCGTTTCTTCTCGAGTGGCCAATCGCCAAGATTGAAAATAAACTCCGTATTCGGTAGATGCATTTTACGCATTATCGATGTGAGTATTTCGTCGATAAAAGTATGAAAGCCACAATATTCACCAAAACATCGCCGATATAACTTAATTTGAATTCACGTTGAGTTCTATTCTGATGAACCTTTCATATCCCACTATTTGTTCTTGGCCATAAAACTCTTAATTGTGGTTGACACTAAAGTAATCTAAGAATTCTTCCCCTTAATAGAGAATATGCAATAATTGTTTCCACAATCCAGCCGCTATATAAACCAAATAAAAAAAAGTGTTCGGGTGTGGCAAAAAAAGCCAAACATGCGCTTTTACACGTCAGCCTATTCATTAGTTGAATTATTTGTCTAAATACTCTGGGGGAGTCAGGTCGGCATCAATTAGCTAACGAATAAGAACAGGCCTGGTCGGCAAGAACCGAAAAGAACTCGGATCAACATCAATCAGCTGACGAAGAAGCCTGATTTACAAATTTTATAGGCTTGAATTTGAAGAAGTCTCTATCGATCAGTGATTCGTTTCGAAGAGTATGATCGTAACGAAATTAAAGGTAATGGTTAGCCTAATCAAGAGCCTATTTAATAGCTGTTCAAATCGTAAGCAAGAGCATGATGAACGTTCGAGGTTAGACTGAGATTGCAAACGATGATAAAGGTAAGAATTCAACAATATTAATTGAAAACATTGCAATAAAATTGGAATACTTGGTTGTGGACGATCTGATAGTGACATATTGCAACACTATATCGTTGATGAGGAGAAGCCCACGTTTGCATTGCGGTGTGAAGCACTTGCTCGAAGTCGATCACCTTCCATTGCTGCAGATCCATCTCGAGTTGCTGATTATGCGATGCACAACGCGCTAAGCGCATCCACTCATTAATATCCATTTCAGGACAATCACAAAACTCCGCATAGAGAAGGGAACCATTTTCTTTAAAAAAGCTTAATTAAGAATTATTTTTCAGATTAGAATTAAACTTCTAAAAACTATTGCTGACTAAAGATGGGAAATTTACATTCATCATTAAAATGTTACGATCATAGTTTAGCTTCTATTTTAACTAGTGAAGTTTTCCGCATCTCTCAAAATTTCATTTTTTTTGTTTTTTGTTCCAAATCTCTGACAGCTATTTTGGCAGGAAATCCTCACCTCTGTTGTTCATAATATTCTTTTATCGGAAGTGCAATTGCAAGACAGCTTAGTGGCCCGTAGCTAGTGGTTGAAAGTGTGCCACATAACTCGCTATTTGATATCCAACGTTAATAGTAATGCCTTTCACAGTGGATAGTATTGCCACATTGGTTTGTGATTAAATTCCCCATGTTCTATTCGCCATTTTTTTGGATAAAAGACTCGGTTTTCACTTATTTTACACATTTTCATATTAAATAATATTAAGAGGATATGCTGCCACAAAAGCGGAAAAAAAATGCCTTTTTTAATAACGATTGGTGATCCACAAATCAGAACTCCGTCTGGCGATTTAATCGTTATGATGATTGATTCACACGTGGACCATAAGCGAATCCTTAACACGTACGAGCCATCGAAATTGTCGATTTGTTCCCATCTGAAATTATCATCTCTCGAGAAAAAAGTATTTCGCATCCGTATTGAGCATTTTAACTGCAATGTTTAAAACCACTAGCCATCCTTTTTTTGTGAAGTTGTTAAAAGTTGCTAGTTTAAACGTAAAATAGATAACGTTTAACGGATGTTTTTGAACTTATTGCGATTCCATTTTCATAGAAACTAAAACGATGCAGCAACAACCCGTCTGCAGAAGTTGGGGAAATTTCTAAAGCAAAATTTCATTAAAAAAAGAAGTAACTCGCACTTGTAGAAAAATGGAACTGGATATGTGGAGGACAAAAGAAAACTTATTGAATGAAATGAATGCCAACCTGAGTCGGCATTGGGTTTGTAACGAAATATCAAGTTTGCCTTTGGATTCAGTGACGTTCACTCCATTCTCATAGAGTTGGATATGTAAATATCGGACCGGCAAATCGAGCTCAAGGGCACCGAAACAGTGTGCATCATCGACCGATACAGCCAGCTGCATCCATAGTGCACATATCGACAGCACACAAAGCATACTAGTTGGGCATCATTATCAATACTGCTGTAATCAGCGTATGCCTTACTTACGCACACGGAACGCACTCCACATCACTCGTTTATGTTTATTCCTTTCATGATTATGACCTCAAATGCCCTCCCTCTCGTCTTTCCTTTCAAAAAAAAAAAAAAAAAAAAAAAAAAACAAACAAAACAAAACAAAAAAAAAAAAAAGCAAAAAACAAAAAATTGCTGAACAATAAAGACACATTGATACAACTAGGCTTCATTAGGCACATCAAAAAGTTTAATATTACTGAGGGCTTAATGAGGAAAGAGTCTTTCAATGAAACGCTCTTATCGCATTTCAGAAGTTGTTTTGTTTCGAACTCACACCTTCCGATTATTAAGCGGTTTGATTTTCTTTTCGAAACAGTTCTCTCATCGTTCTTTTTTTTAGTGGTCTAGTGCCAGCTGCTCGTTCTTTAAAAGCAACGTTTATTGTTTGAGTTGGACATTTGAATTTAGCCAGATGAACAAAACCGCCGATTTTTTCATTGCAACATATAAAAAATTCGAGAGTACTATTCAAACTCACAAGATGAGGCTGAAGTTTCAACACTTCTGACGACCATTTTATCCAGTCCATCAAATTCAAACGGGTAGAGGTTGAATGCGGCGCTAAACGTTGAATAATCAAGGTCGAGTTTTTCCAGTTTTTGTCTTTCTTTTTTTTTCATTTTTCGCTTTCCACATACGCAGCACTTACGCCTCTCCTATTTTTATCTAAAGGTGCACTTTCAACTTACAGAAAAGCTCATGCACTTTGAAAATATTTTCGTGCATATAAATGGCAAATATGCAATAGAAATTGAATTTTTATATGAGCATTTTTGATGTCGAATGAGCAGTAATATAGCCACATTTGCATTAAATAATAGTGAATTGATAATAAAGCATTCATTTCATTTCCCCCCATCGAATCGACATCATTGCACGTTTAAATGAATAAATGTTTGCAAAAATATTGACGTCTGAACGTTTTGAATTTTTCGTAAACGATGACTGAATTGCGAATCTTTGCGAAAAGTTAAAAAAAAAAAATTCAATGGTATAGATCCATTATTTAAGATGCTCGCAATCTTTTAGTGGCTCTAATATTGCTATTTTTTTGTTTTCACAATAATTTTGAGGAGGAACTCTCCGTCTGTGCCCTGTTTCAAGTCGGGAAACACAGAGGCCTAGGTTATGGAAGATAGGCATTAGGCACACCACTGGACACATCATGATCTCTCCTATGCCATTAGGCGATGGTCCATCAACTTCGTAAGAAGCGATATTTAAATAAGAAAATCTATTTAAATCTAAAGTGAGCAGATTAACGGCAACTCTGAACGGATAAGAGCACATAAAAGTAAAAACTAAAGATGACATATCTCATAATCGACAATTTCGATTTTCATTACTATTTTTTCAAGAGTTACAGCAAAACTACTGAAAAATCATCGAACGACACTTTAATTAAGGTGATATTCACATCAATATTTCATTTTCAAGTAGACAGTCGAATATTTCTGCAGTCTTTTATCAAACAGCTTTCATCAAAACATTTACAACAATTGCATCTTTATAAAGGATTCTCTGAAGTAATTTTTTTTTCTTTTGGTTTTCATTATTCCAAATATAACGTCAAAGAAATATTCTACTACTTTTAGTTCACTACGTTCAATAATTAATCTATACTGAAGGAAATGTTTTACTATTGAATATGACGAGTTTGTTCTATTATTTTGCTCACATAAAAAACCTTTAGCAAAGATGCAACAAAAAAACGATATTTGCAAAAAAAGCAGAAAGAAAACGATAACAAGTGAATTGTTTATTTCTTAATAAATATCTTCAATTTGTGACCAAGAAAAAATACCTTCATAAAAAAGGTATTTTACCTTCATAAAATACCTTCATAAAAAATATCTTCATAAAAAATACCTTCATAAAAAAAGGTATTTTACCTTCATAAGAATTACCTTCATAAAATACCTTCATAAAAAATAACTTATAAGAGAGGAACATACTCACCTATCTTACTGGTATTGTTCTATAAATTGATATGAGATGAATTTAGAATAAACGAATAACTAGGCAATTACTACTATCAGATAATTCACTATACAATTTGCGGTCACTTATTTCCATTCGCATATACTTCATCGTCAAGAATGATTCCACTAATTGGATACTCTGAACAACCTCAGAGCTTACTTGGTAAGATGCTGAAATTGCTTTAAAGGCATTCATAAATGCGATGCACCTGAATGCTTACTTTTATCGTTAATAGTTATCTTATATAACAAAAATATAAATAAAATAATATAAATAAATAAAATAAATCGACGAATGCGGAAGTTATTGTTTCGACGCTCATAAGCGATTGCTTCGATTTGTGGGAAATATAAAAATGTAACGCGAAAACTTTCTGAAAGCAGCTGTTCACGCCGATGAACGGAACCCCACATTGCGAGAGTAAAGAATTGGCTTACATTTGCCTAGCATACTTGCGTGCCGCCCTTCATTGATCTAACGTTCCAATATTTCAGAGCGTTGATTGAATGCGGTCAATGATTGGTCATTCGTTGCAATTTCAACGTTTGCTCATCTCTCACACTTGCCAATAAAAAAATTTAGCATACGTACATATACCGTAATCCATGTTTTAAAGGACCAAAGCCTCGTAATGTTGGAAAATCTCGAAAGCCGACCTATATTGGAATATCGAAAGGAGGCTACAGAGAGGAGGATTATGGCGTTCAAAATCTTTATTTATTTATTTATTTATTTATTTATTTTAATATGGATTTTTTCGCCCACCCTTCAATTTTTCAACTCTCGTTACTCGCATCTCCACATGCACACCTATAATAGGCTATTACGAAGAAAAATGGATTTTAGCTGGATTTGAATTTTTTTTGCATTTATCGAATAAATATGAGTGGATAATTCGGAGGGTTTTTATTGTTCGCGTGTGCTGTGACAACAATCGAGCTATCCAACACAGTAAAATGCACTTCCGCTTTTTCTTTCATCTAAAAGCAATAAGGGGCACTTTTTCGAGGAGGAAAAATTTTTTTCGAAATATAAAATCTTTTTTTTTTATTGATTGCGTTGTGAGAGTTACTAAAATTGGGCTAAATTCAAATTCAAATAAATAACAATTATTTTCGTTTAAACTGAAAATTTTTCAGTGGGAAATCAGTAAACCTGAATTCGAACATGATCCATTTTAGTATTTCCATTTATTCTATATGTATCATAACTCAATTATTTCTTCAAAAAATCCCCCCATGCTATCCGCTTCAATCAAATATGACACATCGCAATTTAAGCACACCGTAACCCAACGATAGTAGTGGAAAGGATACGCATTAATGACTCCTTAATGTAACTATAGGAATATTAACTGAGAGATGTATAAGTCGATTTCATGCGACCACGAACTTTATACTCTCTATGTGATGTTTATTTCGTTCTCCTTATTTGCAGTGACCTTACTTTCATGGGTGAACACATTAGTTGTTAGGTTGCTGTTATGCTCTATACTGTCAAGTAACGAATTCAACCATACACAACCTCAAGCAAACTTAAACACAAACTCAAGTACCTTTATTTCTGTCCAAAGATAATGTTTTCTGTGCGTATATACACAGGTGTAAACCTGTTCTATCATTGAAGAAAAAATTGAATGAAAAAAAACGCCTATCGTACTAAATGATGGTGAAAATTCCGATAATCTTGCAACGTCCCGAACAACAACCTGAAGACCACTTATTTGACGGCCTTGGATATTTCAGTACTTGTTTAACGCTTTAATTTGCCTCATCCCACAAACCCATTCCTTCCACCGAATATTTTTAAATTCTTTAGACTGCTGAGAAGGGATGGAAGAGGAATACCGAGTGAATAGAGAGCTGTAAAAGATTGATGCGATAATCTTAAAAAGATTTTCTTAATGCGAATTGCGATATACGATGGATTATTCGAGAAAATACATTTTCAAATTTGCTCATTTTGCAGCGCTTTTACATCGGAGTGTTTTCACATTTTTGCTCTAGCAAGTTAGGCAACTTGAGGCATAGATTTGATATTGTTGTTATTTTTATCCAGCGGTAAATTTGTGTGTGGTTGCTTTCAAACGCCGAATCCATCGACAGGTATAGATGAGTTTTTTGAAGAAACCCCAAATCGTATTTCGCCTTTTGGGAGCAAAATGTTGTTTGATAGGAAACAAGAGAGGTGGTGCATTTTCTAAACAAAGCGAAAAAGTTATTGTGATGGAGGATATGAGCTCAGATGGTGGAAGAACTAAGAAACGTTTTCAGTTCTGGTGATATTTGTATGCCAAATAAGCTTATATCTGTTATCGGTAGCGGTGATGATTCTGCAACGATATCTATGTGCACAACGTTCCGCATAAAGGGTATAGGGGTGGTTGAGCGTACCAGAAATTGGATGGATAATAGATACTGAATGCAAGAGGACCGTAAAGGAAGAAAGGACTGAACCCAGGAGGACCATAACGGATATAGTTGAAAACCTCATATGGGCAATGAATATTAACTGCTTTTGATTGAATTTCACTTAAATACGACTGATAGAATAATTAAGACAAACGTCGAACCCTTATTGATAGGAAGAATTCTGAAACGTCGATGTATTCCCAAACGAGTAATTAGATTTGAATGAATTTCTTAATTCATTTTAATATCTGCGATCCTATAGAGCTTTAAACTATTACTACTATAACAACAACTGTGGAGTTGTAACTGATATTGTTCTTCCAGTTGGATGGAGAAGATTGTTATATTTTTTGAGATAGTCTGTCTATGCGTATGCGGCTATATATGTCTGCCTATGTAAGCGGGCTGCGCTGACTTTATTTCTTGCTGAAATTTGATAAATAAAAGTTCCCTCGATTCGTCTCAAGCCAAAGTGCCATTCCAAATATAAAATTCCTTGGGACTGATCCGGAAATCGCTATAGATGTTGAAATATCCGCATACATAGAAATGAGTTTTAAATAGATCATCGATTGAGTGGAAGAAAATGTGAACCGATTAACGCTCGTTGCTTTGGGAAATGTAACTAAAACGACGTTTATTTTGGTGAATATATAAAATTAATAGCAAAATTTCGGAGTGTTGTAATGAATTGAATATTTTAACGTAATAAACTTCATAACATATAGTTATTTATAAGTGTTAAATCTATTTGCATCGTTGCACTTTGCTTTGTTGATTTTGATTGATAAATGCTTACAGAGGATAGCCCATCGATCGAAATTTTTATTTCACAGAGATGGTGGAAGAGTTACGATATTGTTATAATAAAGGATGCGGTCAGAAATTCAATCCGAACGAGAATAACGCAGGTATATTGAATTTTTAGATATATCCACTAGTGCCTCATTTCCCTTTTTTAGTCAAAACAATGAAGGTTAAAAATTTAGTGGAAATGGATACACTGAATCTTATTGAAATTTCAGCCAATACAGACATTATTATTAGAATGTCTGATAAAATTTCATACGAACTATTTTGAGATAAGTTGCTAAATGAAGGTATATAAGGCTGTTTTGATAACTTCAAAGAAAAAAAAGCAAAATTTTGCACTTCTGTAAGCAGCGATATTATGGTATTTATAAGGTGGAACAGGCGTGATTTTCTAATTCTGAGACGCGTAAGGGATTCATTGTTAGACAATTCTGAGATAAACATTCAGCGTTCGGGCGAAAAAAGAAATTTTAAACATTCCGGAATAAGTTTGTCGATTCAGAACAGCTTTTTCGAATCCGAAAATTTTCCTGAACGTTTAAAATTAAGCCTTTTCCTAATCGTTCGAGTTATTTATCCTGGTGACTCATTATCTTAAAATCATTCCAACATCGTTGCTATCAAAAGAATTTCACAAATTCGAGGTTCGAATCGGCGATCATAGCTGAGAATCCTCACAGCGAAGCATTGGATTTCCAAAAAAGCATTTTCACAAAACATTTAATAAACTCGATTCTCAACAGATGTTTAAGCACGATTTTCGTTTCCAATGCCTCAAACTTTATAAAACGATCATGCTCTGGCTCCGTTCGAGAAAATTTAACGTTTTGTTGGCAGATGTGTAATTGTGGTTCGTCGGAACGAAATCAATGAGCGCCTGGAATGGATTTAGTGTATCCCATTTGTGTTTATTCATGTCCTGTTTGAAGTCTTACTTTCTGTATAGCTTGTTGTTTACGGTGAGTATTTAAGTGTCGGATCCAGCTGTTGTGAATCTGCCTGTACTGTGCAGGTCGTTTTTTTTTTTAAATTTTTGTTTAAATTTTGCCAAGAATCGTATCACATAAGCAGATATTTCAGATGCGTGTATCTACCATCCGGGTCCGGCGTATTTTCATGATGCGTATAAAATTTGGAATTGTTGCAATAAGAAAAGCACGGACTTTGGGACGTGGCTGAGTTTTAAGGGTTGTACGCGGGGTCGACATAACGGCGAAAAGCCCGTCGAAGAGACCGCAAAGCCAGTCAAAGTCGAAACGAAAATACGTCCTGAAGCTCCTGAGGAGGTTAGCTCATCTATAGTTTTTTTTTTTTTTGAATTCAGTGGAGTCTGAGTTGTTTTCCTTTCTTTCCGCTTGTTTTTTTATATTCAGTTTTAGCTGCATTTCAGAGCAATTCATTTGGAATGATGACTTAAAAACCTCTGCGCGAAAAACCTGGTAGATGTAAAATATTTCAGCCAAAGAATTTCGAAGGGAATTGGGAGTATCAGCATTTTGTGTAGATGGTACTACTAATATAGTTCATGCGTAGGATGAAAGTAATTGCTGGGATAGAACGATAGCCTCACCGTTGATTTTATGGTAATTTATGCAAAATTTGTCCTAGAGAGGCAACAAACTTGGCAAACATTGCAGGTGATCGTTTGGAACGGGTTGAATAAGCCGGCAGCTCGAGATGAGACACCACGAACAATAAGTCGCATCCCACTTGAGCCCACTGAGGCAGCTTTGAAGGCCATCGAAGCGCATAATGAACAGCGTCTTGGCGAACCTTCCGCTCTACATATTGGAGTTGCATGCGCGAATTCAGGCTGCGATAAGGTGGTTCTACCCTGTGCTTTTCACCATTCTTGCAGCCGAACTTCCATGCTGTTAATCAGTTGATCCTAAAGGTTGATTGTTTTTCCGCTTAAATAAGAGCAGGTTTTCAAGCGCCATAACTTAATCGCTTCTAAAAGCCCAATGCTTGAAGCGTCTATGACTGTAAGCTGTAGCGAACAGATGAACGATGCGTATTCGTTGATTGCAAACTGAACTGTTGTATTGAGAAATAATTTGGCGTTTTTATATTTATCTTTCACTGGGTGGCTATTGATTAGGTGGTCTACTAGATCTATGTATAAGTTAGCTACGGTTTTTGCCTTTATCATGAGTTTGTTGTATTGATGCCGCTATCGTTCACTAATGGTGCATCACCATTGAGAGAATCTTTATGATCTCTTATCGTTCTGTTTTTTTTTTTTTTTTTGAATGATTGCTCTCAAGGTGTATCAAGGAGAACAGAGCAATTCCGAGAAATGCGTCTATCATCCGGGAACGGCTGTTTTCCATGAAGGAATGAAGTACTGGTCATGTTGCGAGAAGAAGACCTCTGACTTTGGTGCGTTTTTGGAACAAAGAGGTTGCACAACGGGGACTCATTGTTGGTCAAAGGTCAGTTTCATCTCTTGTTTTGTTCACATCATTTTAATGTCGTTCACATTATTCTGTTTAATTCAGTGTTTTTTTTTATTTTATCAGTTTTTTTTTCATACTTTCCTAAGGCCATAAATTGATGTGCGTAGTGGATATTTGCATTCACATATAAAGTGCTTTTTTTTTCTTTTTTCTTTTTTTTGAATGGCAACCGTCCAATTCGTCTAGAAATAGATCGCATCTGGGTAATACTAACAAAAGTCTAGGCCCCTCCTTGAATTGCCTGATGCCAAAAATTCTGTGGCCATTACTCCGCTATGATAAGAAATTTTTGGGGATTCTCTCCAAGGTTTTGGGGAACGTTCCAGAGAGAAAACTGCTGTCTAGCTACATGGGTTTGGGCATCCTCACAGAAATTTGCGCGAAGCTGGCAGGAAATAGGTGCCTATATATGATTTAGAAGTGTCTCCGTGTACATTTCTATTAGCCAGATTTAAACTATTTTCTGGGCTTTTTTCTCTTCCCCACACTCCCCACCCTTCCGTTTTCCCATCTTCACGAGCCGCCTTCACTGATAGTGCACATGGTTCGTTGCGTGTTGCACTTGATGGTGGTGTAAAATACGAGTATACGAAATAAGATCGGCAATTTTTGTAGAATGAGCGCGTCGACAAAATACGTGAGGATTGGTTCTGTCGTAGTGGACATATACATTTGAATATTTACTGCAAGGGTGCATTACCCGATGAGTGTGTGGTGGAAAGCGATGGTCTCATTCTGCGAGCAAAAGTGTTGCACGGTTTTGGCACCAAGGAAACCAATTTGAATTACGAACTCTTCGGCGAGATTGATGTTCCACAGTCGAAGGTAAGTACCTTTGCTAGGAGTCAACTCTCGTTTTCTGATAACATTTCCCATTGGCATTGCGATATTTCGATGGAGCTTTCTTGCAGGATTTGATTGGAAATACTCTCCTTAAATGAACTCAATGTTACATTCGGCGTCACCACAAACTACTATTCTTATATCGTTTTGTTTATTATATGTATGAGAGGGGAATCACGTAACATCGATAAAGCTAAATCGCCAGCGACCCAGCTTGCCGCCGTGCTTCTAAGGTTGGCTAAGCGTCGAATGGCCTACTGGGGTAAAAGCCGTCTTTGCAAGACTACTTCCACCAATTCTCGGAGGCTTTTTCCGTTGTCAGTTCGATTCTTAACAAAATTACTATCAGCATTGCTATGTATTTCAGGTGATAGTAGGTGAACGCAAATTGGAAATGGTGCTGAAGCAAAAGGGGACCGAAAGCTGGCCACGACTAACTTACGAGGCGGCAACGGGCATGGATGAGCGTGTGCATGAGTGAACGTACTAACCCTGGATCTGCACAATAAAGATACGCGATCCTACCATGTCCAAACAGCACATTCATATGCGATTGCGTGTCGAGAAGAAAGTCGATATGCGCGATAGAGATAGTAGGAATTATTAAGCGAAGATCACGTGGGCAGGAGCGCCTGAGACCGTTCAAAAATCGCTACCGTCACCTTCTTCCCTAGGGGATGCCGCACATGCCACTTCACCACCACTACCATGGCTCTGTATTTGAAAGTAGACATAGTTTAAATCAATCCACCCGGTTAGAACAAGCGCATGCAGCCCACTGGAGCGTTGTTGAAGGTCACCGCCCCCATCGGATCCTTTGCTTTCGTTCCTGGTTGAGTGCGGATAAACTTCAAACGATATACAAAATCCAGTTTACTGACAGCACGGCAGTACGAATAGGCCGAAGCCCGAGGCGTAGTTTTTCAGACGTCGAATTCGTGACAATGCAAAGCTGGCATAGTTAATATGTTATCTTCTCTCTCACTTAAAATCTGCAACGTAACAAAAAGAAAACATCGAACAACAAACAACGATAACCAACAATCCAGGAAGGCTCGCAACAAACCGACACTGGGTAGTGCATCTTCACTCGTCCTCTTCGTCCGGGCTCTTCTTCGCCTACAATCTTTTCTCATTACAGCAGACACAAAACAGCTTAAACGCTGCCTCGTGGTCATCTCTGAACGATGCTTTAGCAAAGGAAAGTTCCTTCTAAAAGATGCTATCTGCCTAAAATCACCATCAGAAAAGATTGAATGAAAAGATCCCCGTGTTTTAAAAACCTCGAAACGGCCGGAGACACCCTTGTAATCCTGTCATTTTCGAAGCTTACAAAGAGGTGCAAGTGGGATCAACTGAGGCCACTTACGATCATATAGGATCAGGAAGGGTTTGCAAAGATGTGGCAAAATCTGGACCGTATTTAAAATTCATCTCGTTCATCCTCGGGTTCCTAGCGCTGTATATAAAATGTGACAAAATACACCCTCCTAGATATATGGAGGCGAGGATACAGAAGCATGCATAAGTGGATGCAAAATAATCTACCCAGTTCGACCAGCCTAACACTGCAAGATTCCATTTCCCACAAAGATTCTGAAATATATTTGTTTCGTGCTGTCTGCGTCGAAATCTGAAAGTTCTCAATTGACGCAATTACGTAGAATACCCGCTTCGATAAATCATTAGATCCCTCCCCCCCCCCCCCATTCCCTCTATGCGTGCAGCAGAACTAGTCCCTGCCCATGTATCACTCCAGGCAAGCTCAACTGCAGGAGGGTTAATGCCTATGGAAACTGATAAGGATCACGTCTGACCTTTCAGCCCAAGAAACCAACCAGCTCTTCAGAAAAAAAGAACGGAAGGTGCGAAACTCGGCAAACTATGGTATGAAATCAAAAAAAGGGGGGCTTGCCTTCTTCTTCTTGTGCTTCTCCTTCGGTGTTTGTTCGGTCGTTTCCTGATCTGGCTCAGTCTGCTCTACTTCCTCTTTTATCTTCTTTTTCTTGTGAGCTTCCTTAGGCGTTTCTGGCACCTCTTCAACTTCCTGCTTGAACCTCTTATGTGCGGTGCCTCCGTTAGTGAAAGTGCCTGCTTCATCCTCTTCCTCTTCCTGTTCCTCAAAAGTTTTCCTCTTCCGCTCCTTCTTCACTGTCGAGTCGGCGGCAGTGTCATAGTCCAAAACCTCGCTGAAATGTTCACTTTTTGGTGGTGCTTTTGGAAGGTGAATAGTGATCCGCATATACTCTAGCAATTGGGCTAATCAATCAACCAACTGGAAGAGGCACTTATCAAAAGTACTAATGTACGTCGTTACAAGCACCCTCGTCAATTAAACTGGTTCTGCCATTAGCTGACCGAATTCCACCTATCATTAAAACTACCGAGTCATAGTGGAATATGACAGACCCACCCCGCGCCCTCATAATCGTATATTGGCAATGCGTCACATACTCATCAAAAGTCACTTCGCACTGCTCTATCACCATATAGATCGTTTTTCATAGAAACAGCGATCAAAGCTCGTCGAAGTACAACCGCATCCAAGCTCTTAACCTAACGATCACTAAATCAATAATAACGAATACTTCTTGAAATGGTATGGCTCATGTGCGGTCGAGACTCCAGAAATCCTTTTAGAGCTTCGTTCTTGCTCGCTTCTCGCTATTGCTTCCAAGTAGGCACGACTTTCCGTTCCCATCACCGCTCCATGTGACTCATCGCCTAACGCATCGATTCGAGTTGCTAACGAAACTTTAGCAGCTAGTTTACGGGCCAACTGCAAAGAACCTTTCAGAATATCATAGAATTCAATCACCTAGGCACTAGACCTTATGCGATAGGCGTTTACTCTTGATTGCACTTTATCAGTTGCTCATTAAGTCGTTAACAAGGTAACTGGGCGCATTACTCCACCGGTACGAATTACCAACGAACGTTTACCTCACTATTTTATACATCAGCGTGTTATGGGCTAGAAGTCGGAGGTCACTCAGCCACATACACAGTAACCACCAAGATTCGCTGTCACGACTTTATGGATCATAAGCCGGAAACTGCTAGCTAGACGGATGCTCAAGCAGATATGCGCGCAGGCACAATGCCCCTCTATTTACAAAAACAGCGTTAAAAGAAAAATTAAGAAATTAGTAAAATGAATAAGATACCACACCTTGCCCTTAAGCCTGGCACTCGCTTGACTAATCAGCTGTGCATGATAGATAATTCCATACTTGGGTGTATCCCGTTTCGTTTTCAACGCACGGAAAAGTGCCTTTTCCGCGCCGAGAATCTGCACTGTCGATGCGGGATATTTGGCCAAATTCATCAACGAGCCGGCATGCGAGATCAATCTGGCACCAACCAGCTCACCCAACAGCGCCGTCAAGTTTGGTGCCAGAACAGCCATACGGTTCTTCAGGTAGTCGGCCAATTGTGCACGATAAGCGCTCATCGCTATCACCTACAAGACGGAACAGCACTGAGTCAACCAATACACAATAAAAACGCTACAGGATTCGTCCAGCTTGCCACTGGACCCGGCAAGTTTGCTACAGGACCCGGCAGGTGTGCCATGTAAATGCAAACATACTTGACACAACTGTATTCAGTCGGGTAATATTATGAAACTTTGGAATGAGTAAACGACTCGACTTAGAAACACAACTAAATAAACGAAAGACCTCTTTTAACTACCATAGTTTTCGCGAAATGAAAGTTACAACAGTTTTCCTCAAATCCTACATTATTTAGTCATTCTTGCTATTCCTTCAGAAGACTCTCGATAATCCCTCACCGCAAAAACCACTCATACAGAAAACCTTTACCGGCCAAATGTTTAGCACTGACGAAAAAACTGCTCCCAACAAGACTGAGAGCAATCCTCTTTGAGATACGCCTTCAGGTGTTGCTTCGCTATTGTTTTCCCTATGTTCTCACTCTGTGGGTGGTCCATTGCGTTTTTCGATACTTTGAGTATTTCAGTTTCGAATTCAACACAAAGAAAAGAAATGTTGTGTTCTATGAAAGCAGTTGCTACGTTTCGCATCACCGCAACGCATCTTCGACATGCACAGTGCTAACTTGTTTCCATAGCCACACTATTGAGGCCGTCAAAGGTTATGATTCAAGACGGTTTTCAAAAGTTTACATGTTTTGCAAAACCGACTCCCATATCACAGTCAAAACTTTCTGACGCTAAGTAGGTGGGAAGGAAAAAAGTTTGAAGAAAACCTATGCATAAAAGAAGTTATTAAAGGAAAACTGAAGCGGTGTTCTTTTTTCGCTCTTCACGCAAAAAAGTATGATTTCCGATCTCCAAGACGATCAGAGCAATTTTAAATAGAGAAAACATTAATGTCCCAAAGATATAATTAGCGAAATATGTGGAAATCGCACACATTTTTAAGATGGAACAAAGATATGGCCAAATTAAACAAAACCCTCCGATAGGAGATGGGAAACGGATGCTGTTTCGCGATGTGAAACAGCAATAAGAAAGCACCTGATCACAAAGCTGCTTAATATTCGAGAGATCCGATTCGGAGATATCGCAACCGGCGCTAATCTCGGCCTCATCCTTTACACGAGCCTCCAATTCCTCGGGCAGAATGCTCGAAAGATCGGCCTTCTCAGCACTTTGTCGCATACCGAGCTTTCGCACCACCTCAAATTCATTTTACACATCAGATGCTCCTAAACACCAATAATTGCTTCACATGCTTTACTAAAGAAAAACGTAATCCAATCATTTAGCAGTGATGAGCTTACTAGACCCATTTAAGTGCTTCCGTACGTTAATTAGTCGTAAATTAATTACATCTTAACGAAATACACATTATTATTGCTTGAACGTAAACACATCAGTTGCTATGCTCCGTTCGCAAATAATGATTGGGTGACTTTCAAATGTGGGTAAGCTTTAGGTATTATCGAAAAAAAACCCGTTGAGTTAAGACATGAAACAAAATATGTCGGAAGAACTTTCAATTCTATATGCCGATGAAAAATCAATGGAATATAAGAAATGAGAAACGTAAATAAACTGAAGAGATAATTTAGCTAAGCTCACGCATAGATAATATTTCATAAATAAAAATTATAGAAAGAATATTAAACAAAAAAGCAAAAGGCAGTAAAAACCTTAGCGTACGCTTGATGATCTTGCACGATTTTACCAAGCTCCGGAAAATGCCATCCATACCATTCACGACATCTGAAATTAATCTTTTTTTTTTTTCAAATCGCGTCTTCTATTTAATATACAATCTGACGAATAAATGAACTCCTGCAAATCCTATTTTCATTATCACTAAAAATTATGGTCCACTTCACCAACCAAAATACCCCTCATGTTCCCTTCAGCCCTTATAAGATCAACTTCACTAAAAATCGGTCTAGATGACCTGAGTCTTGAGCACGTTACTAGAGGTTTTTTGGCAGAGCACAAAAGCAGTATAAAACCTTGCAAAAAGGCCTCATTCATCGGGACAATAAGAGACATCGTCAGCGTTTAAATGAGCACCTATTAATCTCCTTTTCCAAAGTCCCACTCTTACATGTTGCCCTCTGGGACACTTTTTGCATTGTTCGAATAGGTTCAATCATGAGCGATCTTGTATTATAAATGCCCAGCTAACCAATACGTCGAAATTTTTAGCTGCTAAGCAAACAGAACCATCTTTAGCAGTCTAGCCTCCTTCCCTTTATTTTCTCTCGCTCATCTGCCAACTTTTGAGCTTCCAAAATTTAAATTACTTCAAAATTTCAACAGCTTACGAATGTATCTGCTAGAGCAAGATGTGCTTCTTTTTCACAGAGAGTGCATAAAGCAAAATAAAGTTTGGCGATGAAAGTTAATGATGTGCTATGAAGAACTTTTTGAGGCTATAGTAAAAAGTGTTTGCATCTGTACGTGTTGTACAAGTTATGATCTTGATCTATTATCCACATATGACAGGAAAATTAAACTTGCTAAGCGATCCTGTATTTGCAAGATTCTAATATGCGGTGAAGCAATGCAATGATTGCAGCAAAAAAACAACTGTGATATGCTTCGGTGAACGAGGAAACAGCTCGATGGGAACAACAAACATGAACTGTGTTTTATCGTAATTCATTAGCAAACAACTCAACTAAATGCCGAAAAAGTGAGAAATTGTCGAAAATTGCAAAGAATATAGTGCCGCCTCAAGTGCTGTTGACTTGGTGCATCAATAGCGGTTTTTGCAGAACTCGGCAAATCAATGAATTTGTTCAAATTACTGCAAAAAAAGTAGTACCAAGAAAAACAATTCTATGTTTCTGGCCAAGAAAATTAAATTTCTAGGTTCTTTGGCCTATTTGTTTTTTTTGGTCAGATTTCCAAGCTTATGGAAGCAATTGGGCCAAAATTTTTTGGCATGAAAGAAAGCGAACAAAGGATGGCACCACAAGGAACGTTTAAACAGTTACTTTCACCATCCTGTATTGCTAAGAGGTGAGGATAATTCACTGAAGTTTCTTCTTTTACTCACGAGTAAGATAAACGCCCTCTCTCAATTGCGCGAATGCGCGCATAACGCATCATCCATTATGAACAACGCAATTTTTCAATATCCACAATCCACCGACCTCATAACGTAGTTGTTCAGCTCTTTGTCGATATCATCCAACAGAGAGACCGCCTGTACGATCATCGTATCGATTTTGTCAGGATCGAACTTAACCTTAAATAATGCGCAAATTGCGTTTATATAAATTGCGCGGTGATACTAGAAAACATAAGGTGAGAATTTCGCTTTGGAATTGAAAACTTGCAAAGCGAATGAGACGTGGGCCTCCCCACTTCGTCCAAAATGTCTGCGGTGGGCCTATAAGTCCGACACTTTCAACTCATAACTATCAAAGCTAACAGCAAATGAAAGCACTCTACAAACTATTTTGTTTCACTATCAAACTTCCTCACCGACTTACCGACTCATAAACCTCATAAAACTTGTGAATCAATTGTGTTCTCCTGCTGGTGGCGTATTGTTAAGGAATAAAGTTTTAGAAGCAAGTTGGTATAAGTGGCCTCTACGTGGTACTGGTGCCACGTCCTTGAATGCTCGCAGAGGCGAACTTTCTAATTGTGAAACCTCAAGATACCAGCATCATGCCAGCTTCTCTAATTAGCTCTCGATCTTCTTTTTAAATGTGCTAGCGCATGAAGATTGCTCCAAAAGAAGCGCTACTTAAGCCGCATCGCTAATCACCACTCTAAAATGAAATTCCAAATTCGCTTCTAAGGCAAGCCGCCTATCGAAATCTTTCATCGTACTGTAACAAACAATAAGATGAATTCATTGCAAGCTTGTTTCCTTCAACTATTAAATTCACCTGTCAAAATACAAACCTTATATCTACCAAGCGAATGAGCAAGCGCTAGATTCATAGCCGCCATTTCCTGTTTGTGCTCACCAAGCAAACTATCGACGTGGGTTCGAATACCACGCATCAATTCGGCAGTCGCCGCGTTCGATACACACTGCACATCTAGTTTCTCCTGAATCGCTTTGATGACGGTCTATTGGAAACAATCCTCACAGAACCAACAAAAGAATCCAACTTACATATGTACATGCACCAACAGAACTTCGCCACAATGCGTTTTGTGTAGGCAAATTTTGAGAAGTGTACAAATAACAGGAACTAAATTTATATGTACCACATATGAAGTTACAACATCAGTGCTCTTCACTCAAATTACATAATGAATTGAGATGGACGTTAAGGATTCGAATGACGAATCCACAGAACACCCGCGTATTAATATAGTTGGAATAACAAGATTCATGTAAAAGAACACCCGCGAGTCACGTTGAAGAAGTACCACGCCGCTTTAGATGTACCAATCAGTAATCCAGTTTCAGCAGACTATAGTAAGGACAGTACCACAAGGAGAAAGAGCAGGTATCTTTTTATGAGCAACAATTTCCGATACTCGTTCACAGAAACCACAAACGAATGCCGCCAACTATTTGTACGATTCTCTAGTCAAACTCGAAAATAAAGCTGAACGTGAACTCGCCTTTATAATGTTGCCTAATTTAGTGTCACCCACAGCAAGGTTTTCGTTTTCCTCCATCTTGCTCTTGAGTACTTTCTTAAGTGACTTCCCCAGTTTTCCTTCATTTAGATGATTTATGCCATCCAATGCTTCAGCGGTGTCCTTGAACTTCTTGAATGCAACGAGTTTTAGGCTGAAAAAATCAACAACTCAAAACGGAGAGACATAACTCATTCTTTATTAAAAAGTAATCAACACAAGTAATCAAAGTGAAGTCGGCAATTAAGCAGAACTACTCTATTTAAAGAAGTTGCCTGAAGCTGTCTCATCGGAAATTATAAAGCTTGCAAATAAAATTATGAATGAATTGGTTTACTGAGAGTAAGTGTATCATTAACTTCATGATATGGTCTACTTAGCACTTTAACTATCTAAACTTAAGCTCACATGAAATGTCCATTCGTTTCTTTGCCATCGAGATGAGCCTTAATGCACTGAACAATGAAATACGAACACACTCTTAGCCGGCTTGATGCCGAAGAATTTTCACCACCTCTCCACCTTCAAAATTGAGAAGGCCTCTAGGTAATCTTTAAAAAAAAAAACGAGTGTCCATGGTGGACTGAACTGCAACATGAATACCAGCACTTTAACTGCACTTCAAACTTTCGAAAGTAACACCCTTGAATCTTTAGATTCCCTGAACAATTTGTGCTAGCACAACTAAAAAAACAGAAAGCAGTACGCATAATAAACTATCCTCTTACGATATTATAAAATGTAAATGCGCTCTGCGCAGGACCTAAATTGAAGAAATATGTACGGATAAAACGAACCATTGCTGCGCCTTCTCAGCGGTAGAAAACTCCTCCCATATATTGTCGACGTTTTTCAGTTTATTCTCATCCAATAACTGAAAAAAAAAAAAGTTCAAATCGGCTTTAGCAAACTAATACCAATTAACGCCACAGAGTTAAAAGTCAATAAACAATGCGCACGCTCAAAACAAATTCATTAAGTTAGCTCTTAATTCGATCCCAATGGATGTAAAGTCGACACCTAGTTTAATGAAATGTGGTAAGACAAGTTTTCCTAAACACCTGGATGAGATATAACCGTTTATTCTCTCTCTAGGGCGCTACCTTTTACAAAAAAGAGAATTGCAACCTAGGTACTTCAGTGTAAGCACTAAATATCCCTCAAGTTTATCTACGAGCATGAAGCTTTTAAGCCGTCGTGTATAGCAGATCTTATTTCTTTGTGTATTTCTTTGAGTTGTGATTCCTATGCCTGAGTGAGAAAAAATGTTGTCACTAAAATTAAAATTTATCCAGATTTACATAGGAACAACACCACTAGCAATTACATATGGTAACGCACTCAACTGATTAAGAAAGCCCTTAAAAATTTTTCTCTTTCAGATTATTCTCCTCTAAAATATGTAAAATTTTTTATTATTTTTGGTCTTAATCCACCATTTGATTATGACTCACTCATTGGAAATACTGCAGGATGTGGGATCACCTCTGCTCAAATTTGAGAGGAATGGGGATGGTTTACGCTAAAGGTTTTGGAGTACTAATAAAGAATTTGTTGCTAACTGCAATTAAAAAAAAAGTGGAAAATCGAAAATACCAACTCTGAAAATTGCATAACCCGCAGGCGTTTCGAATAAAACCAGCATAATTCCAGTACAACCTGAAATGATGAGACACTGGTCAACATTTCATTTAAACGTTTACTCTCAAATCAACGTGTGCTGAAGCAAATGTTACCAGCCATCGTTAAAGCTGGCTTCTTCAAGCAGCGCACAAAAAATCCCGCATAAACTGAGTGATTGATCGCTACTCTATGGTACCACAATGGCGGATATCGCAAAGCAAAAACACATAGAAATACAATAAGAAGTAAGCAGGACACTCTGATATAATGGGACGAAAGGGGCTGGGAGAGGGGGGGGGTACAGCCGTTGCCTTGGACGTTTTTAATGCAGTAGTCAGGTATAACAAGGTAACCAAACAAATGAACAATGTCGAAGCATTGAATGATAATAGGCGGTAAAGGTCTAAGACGACAACGCTCCAGATATTTGTGTACTTGAAAAACCATTACGAGTCATAAGTCTTCCTAGTAATTTCAAAGCACTTAGATTCCACTGAAGATGAACGCATAATTTAGCAATCACTTCTTACAGGATCTCAGTATAAAAATCACGAATCCTTTTAAGCACTCCCAGGTTATTCCCTCAACTCTTAAAAGGTATTAACGATGAGCATTGACAGGTAACACTAAGTACTTTTTTTGGAAAATAACTACCTGCTAGGAATTCGGGTCTCCAATGAAACAAACCTCCTTGCCCACCCTTTTTGTTAAGTCGTAATTATCGAAAACCTAGTACGTCACATTCGCATAGAAACTCTCACGAAGTAAGTAATCCTCTACCATCTGCACATCCTCGATATTGCCTAAATCTGAACAACCCTAATGCAGAGTATGAATATTTGGCTCGCCGATTGAGGGACGCTATGCACGAAAGCATGAAACAAGCGTCAAAGTGCTACCACTGCGAATATTATTTAATAAAAGACGAGATCTTTGCCCGTATATTCGACTCTAAGCAAACTTACATCGACATCAAATCCCGATATGCAATTATTCCCCCAATATTAAACGAAAGGACGGAGAAGCTCGAAGTGGGAGAGGATTGAAGGGATAAACTCGCGACGTGCGTCTACGTTTCACGATTTAGTGCATAAAGTCTCACTGCTAATGCGTTAGTTTTTTGCAACGCCTGCTCTTGTCGTCTGCAGTCTGATCGTTTGCATAAAGCACTCGTCAAAGCTTGACGAGGTTATGGGCATTTTGCATAACAAATAAATTACAGTAATAAGCGGGTCATATATCATGCAATAATTTTTGATAGTATGTTTGGGTAATCCAATGATGTGTGGATGGAGGTGGCACTATGAAGTGTAATGATGTGCGAACAAAACTTTACTAGCGAAAGCATGATGCATATTATATGTAAAGTGCTAAAATTTGTATAATGCCGATTTATTGCAAAGAAAATTTGATAGGAATTTAAATATTGTTGTATGGCTTTGAATGGGTTGTTCTAGTGAGTAAGCAAGGAAGAGTAATAAAATATTAAAAAGGTTCGGCGATGCAGTGGTTGACTTGTTCATTTTTTTATTGTTAATTCACAACAAGTTAAGTAATAATAGATATTTTTCTAGAGAGATACTAAATCTTCAATAATTGATAGTCTCCAACTATTTACATCGGATAGTTGGAGACTATCCGATGTAAATAGTTTTCTTAAAAGGGAACAATTCGAGACATAAACTTTCTCGATCATAAATTTTCCCTTTCGTTTTCCTAAAATTCACCCCTTCAAAACGTATAAAAAAAAATTTCATAGCGCTTTTTGTGAATTGTGAGGCCATCGACTCTTTCTATGGAGAATTCGAAAAAGCGATTAGTGTTTAAGAACGTTTTTCTTAGAGCCGGAAATTTGCTAACGAATGATAAAAATCCATCCTCTTTTTGAGTAAAATTAGGCGAACTTTAATGAGTCCAGCAAACTTTTCCAAAGAGGTAATCACTTCATCGAATTACCGATCAAGCCATCCGTACCAAATTTTCGATGTACAGCGGAAAAATTATGATTTTTTGCATCATGTATGTATTAGAAAGTAAATTTTCGCGAAAATTTTCCTTAAAATTTTAAGCACACCAAATGCATCAATATGCAGTGGGGCAAAATTTTGCAAGCTTCAACGACTGAGCGAGTCAATGTTCACATAAATGTTCAGTGTTCCTTCGTTTTATGAAGAATATCGGGAAATGATCTGCACTTTGTTCGATCATCGCCCAATCTCATATTCCCATTGCTATACTGCTTACCTTTCCGCAAATGTTATGAATTATTTCTTTACGACGGTATATAACTAAAAAAATTACCACAATTTTGTGATTTCATTTCACCATTTGAGTGTTTTTCTTCGAAGCAATGGCGTACCATACATTGAATGAAAAAGAATCCTTTAAGACAGATAAAATTCTTTACAAAGAATATAATGTACAATAAAACATGGAAAATTCGACACCACCGTCTGTGTGTACAACAACAACAATGAAGAACATAATAATATGCAGAGGAATGCAGTTCATGGTTGACTTTCACTAAGTCGTCTTACTGGTCTCAACGGCACGGCATTACCTCCTTTGGCGAAGAGTACCTGAAAATAACACATATGAAACGTCTCACATGTCACTCTTACTGGGGTTAATGAGTTCAAAACAATGGTCATCACTACTCTATCCTATTTCATGCATATACTTTAACCTTTGAAATCTAGTAAACTTGTCGGATACGGAACTTTATGGCGCTTATTCTGAATGTTCTCTCGAATACTTTCCATACGGCGGTACGTTCATTTGAAATGCTCATGAAGATGCTTTCTTGGAATAATTCTTTGATTTTCAGAAGAAATCACTTTTAAATAATCGTTAAATTAAAAGATTACCGGATGAACAAAAGGTAAAACACCACCCTGTCGGATGGTCACTTTTGAACACATTTTATCGAGTTCCTCATCGTTTTTTACGGCGAGGAGTATATGACGCGGTACGAGACGTTTTCGTTTATTGTCGCGGCAAGCATTCCCAGACAATTCGAGGATCTCAAATATTCATCATAATTCATCTCTCTATACAATTAGTTATATTTTCTTTGAAAGTTAAAAACTTCCCAACGCCATTTTTTTTCATACCAATTCCATACAACACTCTTCAATTTATTTATTTATTTATTTATTTGCTCAACTGAGCACAGCAATTTCATTTCAAGGCACATTTCAAAATAACTCCAACGGAGCCTAATTTCTTCGCTATCCACAAGAGTTGTTGATATTTTCCTTATTTCATTACAAGTGAAAACAGTTCTTATTGAACCACTCTGTTTTACCTTGAATTGAAAGTGTGACCCATTCATTTTTAAATGCCACGAATGTTTACATACGAAAGAAAAACTTCTCTACAAGAGAGTATCTTGGTGCTCAACTCCCTCATAATGAATGCCGCAATAAATGATTCCTTTTTTTGTCTCAAAAGGGAGAATCGTTTCTATTCAGCGTGCCGCAGCTGTCATATTAAAATTCTGTGGAATATTCTCTAAAGAAGTTTTCTTGAAATATGCTTACAATCATAGCCTTTCAATTGAACATGTAGTCGTTTAGGGACGAAGTCAGATGAATAGAAAATGATAATAAAGGATTATCAAAAAATAAATATATAATAAATGAAGACTAAATGTTATTGAAATGTACAAGTGATTCGAAATACCTCGGCTGAGAGATATTCAACAACGGCACTTAAATAAACCGCTGCCGATTGTGTGACTCGTTTTGCACGATGCGCTTCTTTCATTAGACGATGAAATTTTGTAACCGGAAATTGCAAACCGGCACGAGCTGATTTGCTGATCCGTTTCTCTTTGAATCCATCCGAACGAATCGTTTTGATAGGGCGATTTGTTCGGCGCTTTTTTAAATTCGTCGATGTGCCGGCATTCCCCTGTGAAGATCAATAAAAATGAAAAGAAACACTGTCGAAATCAATTAAGGCATAATCACATAAACATGTCGAAGCGTAAAATATGAACCAACCCTTAGAAAATGTTAAATGAGATTGAAATTGCATTGTTGAAAATTCCAAAATACTTACAAAAAAAGATAGCGATTATTGTAAGCAGTTAGATTTGAAAAGAAACCTTATCGGCAATTATCGACATTGATTTGTGATAATCGAATATGCAAAATTTTTTTATTTTGTCATAAAGCGCTTAAATAAAAGTATAGATGGTGCATCAATCGAGGAGTGCTAAATACATACCAAATCAAAAAATTAAACACTAAATTGGATATGTGAATATTGAATGAACCTCTGTGTTTTGCTAACTCATAAAAGTGAATAAAAAACGATTTGATTTGAAAACTTTATATTATGCTATTCCAATTTCTACCACCATCTCTCAACGTTTTGTACGAATATCAATGCAATTGTTTATTTACTAAAAAAACTATCTTTTCAATAAATTTGCCTCGATGAAGCCATATTTTTTGTGTTTTTTGTTATTGGAGCTGTTCGATAATTTCAAGCTCGAGATTTTCGCCCATACCTTTTCGTTGGAATATTCGTGGACACTGCGGTATTTCAAATGAGTGCCTAGCTGGCCAAGATCCTTTGCGGTTCTTGGGCTTTTTTTTACAACATATCAACGTTAAAAGTGTCGAGGAAAAAAAATGTAAACAATTCCCACCTTCGACGTTTTCATTACAGTTTTCGCGTTATCTTCTTTCTTAGCCAGAAGATCGTCTAGAACAGCCATCTTCCACACTATGAAATTAGAATGCATTATCACAGTATATACATGTGGAAGACAACGCAAAAAAATAGAAGTGATCGCGAAAAGTTCATAATTGTTCTCACTTGAAATTCTTTCATAAATGAGAAAAAGACCACTAAATTTCAAATAAAGGATAAAATTTCACGAAAACAGCCCCGCATAGTTTATGAAAGAATATGATGAATTCCATTAATAAGTAAGCTTTCATGGAAAAGAAATTGGTGCTTCCTTAAAAATGAATATTTGTAAATATTAGAGAACTTTAAGGAAGCTATGTAATAATACTAAGAGGATCCAACTCTCTCTTATCGATCTTTTGCTTCTAAATAGCTAAGCTTAAAAATTTCACCTTCCGTTCCCTTTTGCAAGAAAGGAATCGCGTTGACTGCATCAGATTTCATTTCGAGCATTACTACGATAAAGTAATATTTGCATAGTGGTTGTGTAAACGAATAAAATGCGGCTTATACTAATCGTTGACACTAAACTGAAGAGGTCGATTGCAACACAAAGAACACCGTTAATTGGGAACATTGAATTCAGAAGAAGCGTTTCGACGAGTGCAAATTGAAACGTGCAATTAATTGCACGTTTTAATTATTCACACATCACCTATACCTATAAAAAAATCCCCTTTAAGATTATCAAAAACAATTTACAAAGAAAAAATTCTTTGAAAAAAAAAATGTTGCTATTAAAATAGTCTTAACAACATAGATGCAATAAAATCACATATGTAATTCATTGGATGATTGTTTAATTCTATCGAAGAAAATTGATCAGTAAAAGTGATTTTTTTCTTTGAATAACATCGGTTAAGGCTGTAGCATTTCGGAATATAACATTAGACATTGTTAGACTACTGTGGGGATAATTTAAGGGTAATTTTTCCATCTCTAAGATGTAATGAAAAAATTTAAGCATCTTCTTTTGCTTGAAAAAACTTCATCGAAAGATCACAACCATTTTTCGACCGCCAACGCAAACATTGCTTGCCAGCGGATACGAACTTGGGACCTTCCATTTACCTAGCAAACGGTCTGTCAATCAGCCATTTATAATGTCTTCCAAAATTAGTTCCATTGCAACACATATGATTCAATTTCAATGCTGCGACCATGAAGGCCATTGACGTTCAGTTAAAAAAAAAAAAAGATTAAAACCCACGGATTCCCTTCATTAATATTAATTGAATTCTAGTGTGAACAGATTGACCATTAAGCGGACAATGTCCCATACCCATAACGCTTACCTCACGTCAATGTAATATTATAAAAACAACGAAAAATATGATACCATTTTGTGGCACCATTGTCGCATCAATGTGTAAGCAGACGCTTTAAAAAAAATGCCATCGTCATATTGAGAAAACTTGTAAACAACATCTGATGGAACTAAAATTCCAAATTTGAACATCTTTTTATGCAATTTCTGAGATCCTGGAAATCATTGGAAACTTTTTTTATCCATTTTCCACCTAAGAAATGAAGGTAAATACGAAGTTACTATCAGAAATGCTATGAATATTTTTTTGTGGTGAACGACGCTTGTGGGCACGAAAAGTGTAATGTTTGCAACGCTATAGACAGCCGGGCTATGCATCGATATACTCGAAAGCCATGAAAGCTAAGGATAAGCCACAGTAACGTTGGCCAATGCTCTCGACACGTAAGCGTTACCCGCATACGTGAACGATATCCACTCGAGAGCGGTTGCGAGAAACGTCGACAGCGATCGGCCGCACGTCGTAGTAAACCAACATAATCGTCAACCCCGTGACTGCTGCAACGCATCAGAGATCGCCGCCGATTGCGATTCGCGTTAGGATCGCGATTGCGATGCAGTATAAAAGAGAACGCGAGAACGGAAGGGCTAGAAGAGAGAAATAGAGAAACGCCTCATGTTTCTCGCGCGTAAACTGCGTTCGCGAGTAAATCGTAAGCAAATAAAACAATAAAACACAACTTCTTGGAGTGGAATGTTGCATAGTGATTTGTTGCAGTGATTGACGATTTCGAAAAATGAGCCTAACAAGTTGACTCCCGAGTTGATTTCATTAGGAATCAACTCATTTCTTTTGCAGAGTTTTCATTTCTGGCTGGAGCAGATTTTGACGGTATATCGAAAATGAGGCTGCAGAGGAGTCATATTTTTGCTTGAGTGAAATCAATTTTGCCACCTTGTATGAGATTCTTCATTTTCCAATTATTGCGAAAAGAGGAGATAACTTAATATTCAAAGGTGATCAACGTTTCTATTGGTCTTTATTTTGCGATCCGATTTTACTTTCGTTCTTATCTTTTCACTATCGTTCTTATTTGCATATATAATGTGTTGCAATAGATTTTGTTCACATAATTCACTCATGAGAGATAATTTCTTGCTAATATTAGACACCTGAAACATAGCCTATACGATAACCTGGGAAAGTTTTTAATGCGACGAAAACTTAATTATCATATTACCACTCAGGCAAATAAATATGAACACTATAAAATAAAACGATAGACAATAATAAAAAAAAATTAAATATTACAATAAAAATCGAACCTCAATAATTAGCTGCCAATTAAATAATGATTGAAGTAGATACTCACAATATAACAAAAGAGTGAAAGTGAACGAACTATAATAGCAATGAACAAATAAGAATGCCACTCGAATTTGTATCACAACAATAAATACTTATTGAAACATTAAAAGTAACCAATACAAATGAATGTTTCAATTCATTTCCGGTGGTTTTATACTCTTCGAATAGAATCTACTAAGGAAATATAGTGAGATATTAATTTGGGGGCAATCCATGTCGTATGAAAACAAACAAAAGATTCGGATAACGAGAGAAATAACTGAAATTCTTGAAGAAAAAAAAAAAAAGATAAAATAAAGTATGAATTAAAAATACAGCGTCCAATCGACTATATGAAATCTTCCTTGCTCTCAGTATAAAGCAACCGATTGGACTCGATCAAGTCCCCCCCCTTCCCGCCCACTGATTTCGACTATCCTTGCAACATATGTTTGCTTTTAGAAAAAAAAAGCCAAAAAAAAAAACAAAAGAATCATAGAAAATTTAAGAAAAAAAGCAAACTGCTATATAATACGCATATCGCCAAATAAATTGCTAAGCATTCATTGTGATTCCCTTTCAACAGCAATTTATGAAGATTATTGTTGCCAAGTTAGAAACCCAATCTTTCGACGTTTTTCTTAATGGAAACTATCCATTCCACACATTTCGATGAGCGTTCCACTTCCGATCCCTTATAAACCTGGATTTTGAATAGAAAAAACGTTAGGCGAATCTCTGATACGGAATGTCTGCTGAATTGAGGAATTCTCGCCATGTAAATGAGGGATAACATACTTTCTGAATTCATTAATTCATCCTAGATGGTAGGACAGAGATCACATTCAACAAGATTCACTACAATGACTTTGATTTTTTAAGCATCTCTAATATCGTTTTCCCATTCCCTCACTGCTAATAATCATCGCAACGATATGTTTATGAGGTAATCAACTTTACAAGTCGTTCAAAACAGTAAAAGGCAATATCGATTTGAGGAAAACGTCTATTGGAAGCTGAAAGAGAAACGAAAACATAGAAAAATGAAGAAAATATAAATTTAAAAAAAAAAATCGGCATCAAACAGCACAAGCAAATAAACGTTAATAAACGCTCTCACGATGAAACAGTTCATATGAAAGAAATTCCGACCAATATCCTTCGCAATCATCGATTACAGAATATTTTCCGAAAAATCCCCTAGATTATTCATGTTCGATCGTATCTGCTTTTATAAATCATAAGTGTGAAAATTCTAAAGCATTAGTTTGCCTCTCACCTTTTTCAACACGAATACATAGCCAACGATGAACGTTAATTAATGTTGCCTGATAAGTTTTAATTAGTGGTCAATGGCTAGTGCCAAAAGCTATGATATTTCATCGAAAAATTGATATAGCTTTCAATTTAAGCAATTGAGTGAGGTCAATAATTGATGCCAAACATACTATTTCAATCTAAAGTCCACAACAAAATGCCTCCTTCATATCTCTACCCCCCCCCCCCCTTATAAAAAACCTGCAATGAAAAGAGGCAAAAAGAGATATAGAGGCATTTTGAGCAGACTAAGGATGGAGAAAATATTTCTCGCAGAAGACGTACACATATTTGAAATCAACTGCCCAATTGCTGAAATTTCAGAACGGGAACATTAATCGACCTTTCTGACTCACTTTGTCAGAGATATTCATATCAAACAAAAAAAAAAAAAAAACGAAGGGAATAGGTTAGCTGGATCATCACAAAATTGCTATTCCATATAACAGAGAATAAAGGTTGAAAATTTCTTCCCCCAGAATAATGTAAAACATTTTTTAAAAAAAAAGTGGAAGAGAACTTCGAGGAGGTGGGAGTGGGGGAATGGGGGGGAAGGTGTAACGAATTTCAAGAAAATCAAAAAGCGAAAGGGACGAAATGGAGGAATTCGAAGGATTCAAAAATCCTTAAGATTAGAGCAAATGACAATGCATAATACAACTGAAAATATATGATTAAATTCGAAAAAAAAAAATTATCAACTAATTCACTAACTACTCATAATTCAAATGCTAGCAATGTCGATGATTAAAAAAAGCCTACTGTGAAAAAAAAAAAAAAGAACCCAAAGAGTTCATTTATCTAAAATGAGCAAATGGGAAACCAGTTGCAATAACTTTTTACTGTTCAAATCGAAGAAAAATCGATAGGCAATCTCTCTCCACAAATTTGTGGCATTGCCGACATATTCAGAACATCACGAAGAAATTCAGTAGGAATTCAAAGATAAGAAATTCAGAAAATTGAAGAAAATTTGAGAGAATTTAAGAAATATTGGAGGGAAAAAATTCGAGACTTAAGGATGTTGCGAAGAATTTACACGAAATTCCAGACGGAGAAGGAATGTTTTCTAAGGTGCCAAATTTATAAAAGCCTTATATATGTTTCCCTTCATTAACAACACTGCAGAACAGAGCAACGAATGACGTAACAATGAAATGTTTGTGAAGAATTAATGATCACAGAATAGTCATAACCCTTTGTTGAGAGTCGGCTTCGGAGCATGTGTTCGTTGTGGAAGTTGGGGAAAAAGAGGACGTGAGGTGATGTTGCAAAGAAGCAGGTGCAGAGCTATGATCATTGAGGTCGTCAAGTATAAACTCCGACAGTAATGAGTCGACTTCGGCCAATCCAAAGAATTTCGTTAACGTCATATTTTCGATTAGAAGTTGCGTTAATGCTTTCAATGCTGGTGCCAATAAAAGAATATTACCATAACGAGTTGGTGCCTCATCAGGTAATTGCTCAACGATGTATGCGTATAACGCTTTCAATACACGATTACGTGCCTCACGAATTACCTGAAATAATCGAATAAATATTATTATCGCTGTTCGATTCTTTATGACGCTACTTTTGAGTAATATTTATTCAATCTTTATTGAAGTATAGCTTGAGATTTTACATTTATCTTTATATTTTCACTTGAATCGGCATTTACTTAGCGTAGAAGAAAAGTAATAGAACTATGAGGGGGTTGATCATATATGTATGTAGGACAGAGTTCGAATATTTAGCTTTGAAAGCAAGTATAAAGCGCGGCGGAAATATGACAAATTTTGCAGTGTTTTATGTGATTTCAATTATATTATCTGGGTAATGGGCGGGAATAAAAATACGGCTCATTCCCATTGTCCCGGGTAAATTTTTGTCCACTTTTATAGTGGCCTAGATTTCCTAGATTACTATCGAATCAAATGCACAACATGAGCAATCTTTAGGCCTAATGCTGGTAAAAAGTTAAAACCTAGTTCAATAAATTCGAAGAAGGGAAAAGAAAGAGTGTTTGTACTGGTGTGGCATTTTAAACATTCAGTAAAGCGATCGCAAAGTATTATTAATTGCCTCGAAAGCGAATAATGAAAGCGAATATCTAACAAATGATTTTCGAAACGATGAAAACAGCTAACGCACTGTGCGTTGTGCAAATTTCTGATCAAACATCACTAAATGTGATATATTCAGAACGATAAATTATATATATATATGTCAATGTTATTTTTAAATAGAAGAAAAAGCTTACGGATTGTGCTGGCGCTGAGAGACCCTTTGCTTCAGGATGAAGGAATGCAAGTGCCTTGAGACAAACGAATTCCTGCTCTCGCATTTGTAGTTGCCGCATTGGCCATACAATTTCATCCAGAACACGTGGTGTAATGTTACTTGTTTTAAATGCCGCAAATCCTTTAAATTATTGACTAATAAACATTAGTCAACTGGAAATATCAATAATTAAACAATACACAAAGCTAATATAATTCATTTAATTAGTAGAAATCAAAATCCACCTAATAAAAACAATGATAGATAGGCTAATACAAAGTACTAATAAGGAAACAAGAAAAAATTCGCACAAAATGGATTCAATACGAGTGCAACAACTTTAAAATAATTCATCTCCCTGCATGGATTTCCAAACGCATTTCACTCCGCATAACATTCAACGACTTCAACAATTTATACACATAAATTGATAAAACCAATGCTGCTCTGGGTGATCCCTACTTCTACTTCCTTCCCCTTCACTCTACCCGAAATATAAGACCCGAATTCCCGGGCAAGATAATAATATCCAACCACCACGAATAAAACCATCTTAAAGATCTCTAGATTCCCAAGGTGAAATCCACTCTATGAAGCATTACCCGTATCAAAGAGCCATAATCACCGATACGTACATATTAGTGAGTGAAAAAATAGCAAAATGAACCATTCAATTCGGCGCCTTGATCACGACTCATATACGTATTATTAAACAAGCAGACACGAGTCGTATCAGGTGAGCGAAACGCTGGCATTAATATAAGATGCTGAGGCGCATAATTCTTCAGCAAAATTATTTTATCATCCATTGCAAGATCCGGAAATGGAGAGAGATTTTTAGCCCATTCAACCTGTAAATCACATCGCTTTATACAAATAAATATTCGTAAATATATAAAATCAGTGAAAGAAATGAAATCTTAAAGGATATAACATTATTTATATGAACAAAATGTGAATGGAAAACTTCATGATATCAATGATAGGCTTCATCGATCGTTAACGGAAACTCATGATAATCGAATATTTCGGAAGGCGTTTACGAAAAAGCTAAAAATTTAGGCAAAGAAGACAAAATGTTTGTAGTTGTTCGACAAATGCAGCAAAGAAGATCGACGGTCGATGAGCTCTTACACACAGAGATATATGCATTTCCACTGATCTGCGCAGAAATTTTTGATGCAAACTGCAGAAAAAAAAAACAATTCAAAGCTTCCTTGATGGCCGACAAAATGAACTACTTATATTAATGCAGTATTGTAGAACGGTGTGTTAACCTTTCAAGGTTGCAAAATCGTCATTAGATATCGACGGAGTGTATTTTTAAGCAATCTGTATTTAAAACTTTTGAAAAAGCACTTTTAGAGTTTTGAACTACAAAGCACATTCCTCCTCATAATTTGGCGACGATTATGATAACCACCTTGCAAGGTGAATTATATATGCCGCAGTGGCGCCCATTTTGGAAGGTATACAGGATCTGTAGCCTAAGATATCTGCAAGAAAAGAGGGGGGGGGGGGGACGGAGGAAGAACTAGAGAATGCGACCTAAAATACGCAAAACGCAGAGTGTCAAAAATTTATTAGGCGTTCTGCATTTAATACGCGCAATAAAGAATGAAAAAAAAAAGCACTAACATTGCCTAATTCAATAAGAACATCAGAAAAAAAAAAAAACAGAACCTATCGAAAAAGTAATAGAGAAATGCTTGTAATAAACGCATCGCAGTTAATCAGCCAAAGCTCAGAGTGCCATATCTATTCTTACAATCACTTCCATAGTCTACAAACAATAAAGAAACATAAAATAAAGAATTATTTAGATGTTTTTTTAGGAAATTATTCTCTAACTGAAAGCACAGACCGAAACTCATGATATAGAAAAAACCAAAAACGAACCATGAGTAAAAGGGTTGTTCTCGAAATCTCATTGAGGTCATCTACGGTGCATGGTCGACAAGGCTGTGTGAATGCACTCGTCGATCCACCCATCTCAGGACGGCTAGAATGCAACGAATCCGACGACGTGATCACTGATGTGCGATAACGAGCCGACATCTCCTGATTGACACGAGCTTCCATTTCCATCAGCACTTCGATAACACCGCCCCGTGAACTGTTGTTTGTTGTAATCAGTGCACTAACCCCCACCGGAGAGGCACGTGTAACACTAACTGCACTCTCAAGATTGTGTCCACTCCCGCAAGGTGATCCATTCTCTTTCCGCTTCTTTGGGGAACCGATCGAATCACGCTCAAACTGAATTGCTGCAATTAAACCCAAATCCACCATTATAGGCAGCATACGAGAAATAAGGATGAAGTGAAAATACGTCATCTGCAACGGAAATATTGAATGCTGCGAGAGTCCTGAAACACAACTAGTCACCAAATAAAAGTAACGGAAAGCTGCTTATTGAGTCCTCTTGGAATCTAAGTCCGCAGTCGTGAAACATCACTCTTGTATCACCATCACAATGTCATTTCCCTTCGCTGGAAACTAATCTAAATCTCCCAATTAAATCACCTTTCAGCCAAAACTGAGCAAGACCCCCTGAAAATCAAATGCTAGACTATCTAATGTAAACGCATATATAAATGCGCACAAATATATACATTATGGATGGGAAAGAAGTGTAAACGAAGATTGCTGAAAGGAATAATTTTATCGGCTCTGTAGGAAAATTCCAGATCAGGATTTTAATCAGTCGATTAGTCCTCGTTTTCCTTTTTTTTTTCATTCGCCTTTAGAATTTCCTGCGCTCTTCAGTGGCCAACGTACAATTATTTTCAGCTGTGTGTAACAAAACAACTAATGAAAATGTGTCCATTTTATACTGCTCTTGCTTGCACGTTCATATTGCTCAACAATCTTTGTCGCCCAAAAAAGGATTTACAAAATGGAAGGTAAACACTGCAAAATCAAGTGAATCATTGAATCATCAGTGAACCCCCTATAAAACCAGCGATCAGTAATTCCCCGGCATATACATATATCTTATGTCGTCCTCTTCTATTCGTACAACGAGCTAGGTTATGCAACTTTAGAAAAGAGTAGAGGTCGGATAAAAAAAAGAAAGAAAACAACCTTCTCGTTTCATCCCAACCCCAACGCACTTTTGAAAGCGACAGTAGCGACATGCACAACGGAAATTCTTGTCGATAACACATCTCTTGTTGAAACGACATGTGAATTTTTGATTCCGTAGAATTGTTCGTCGAAAGAAGCCCTGTCAGCACAATCATATTTATTACTTCATTTATTTGACTCCACAATTCAAATGCTGTCAAAACATTAAAATTCTAAATAGAAGTTTTGTTTGAAAATCTCAATAATTTACTTTTTTCTAAATAAAACGTCGACGAATATTCGTGAATTGAACGTGGATGCGGATGAGGCTTTGCATTTCACTCATTTGACCCAACATTTTTATGAGCCAACTATAAAAAAATAAAATCTGCTGGAAACGGGGGAACGAACTAGGGAAATGCCGTTAAAGTAAAGATAAGTAGTGCTACCAGTTACAAAACAAAATATGCTTTCATTTTTTAATTGTTCTTATGACCAAGAAAAATTGCCAACTAAAAAAAAATTGCTGTAAAATTTTGCTGCCTTAAATATCTGTAGCTATTTTCAAAACGTTTAGATTAACGTGGAATATAAAAGAGGAAATCATGCTTTAGAGAAATATGAGGGTCATTCTTTACTTATATCGTACCCATCATAATTTGTAACTCTAAGTTGACCTATTCCCATAATGAAACCCATCGAAGCGATAGGAGATGCACACATAACATCAGTGCAATGGGATTTTCCAGAATAGAACCTATGAAAACGCATACAAATAAACTATTTGGCGTCTTAAGGCAAGCTAGACTAGTAAAACAACCATCGATCGCTTAGTGCTGAAGTACTATCCTATAGGTTGGCGAAAGGTTTGCTAATAACAAAGATTATGATCGAAAATTACAAAAATACGCACCTTAAAATTGAGAGTACTCTAACAGCTAATAAATAATTACAATTCTTTATTTAAAAAATAAAAAAAACTGCACTTACAAGGCTGAAATTAATAATCGCCTAGCAAATCAACGTATCTCATTCGAGCGTAATCATAGAAGATTTCTCATCGATCAAAAGCTGGAAACACCTTTCCCTTCATCCAAAGAAGTACAGAATATTCAACAAATTGGAAATAAGCAGCTCGCAGACAGGCACAACATGCACATTCGATTGCAAGAAATCTACGTGGTGAAACGTTTTTGTTCGCTTACTTTACAACCGTTGCATGAGACGACACCGTAGTGTGTTCCTGTGGATTTGTCCCCACAAACGGCACATGGCTCCGATAGTGGATCCACTGAAAGCTTCTTTTTTTTTTTAATGCGCCGCCAACCGATATACAGTGATACATCCTCTGATATTAGAAAATTGGCGATTCGGAATAAATCGCATTGATATGAAGCTTTCCTTATTTTCAGACGCTATAAAATACGGGGGGGGGGGGATTGAAACTTTAGACCTTACATTTGCATGGAATGACTGCACTGCTTTTAAGTAAGCACATTCTGTGCACTCTGTCCGCTTCAATGGAATAACTTTAGCAAACTAAAAGATGCATAAGAAAGAATTGCCACACCCTTACAACTTGGCTGATCGATGAAATCACACTTGAAAACAGTGCGCCTCATAAAGGTTCTCCGATGTCCTCGAAGGAAACACTTCATGGGTCCATCGCCGACAAATGCATCTCGTGTTAAGCTTCTCAGCTTACCCGACCAAAAAAGCTCAATGAAGCAAGCTGAAGTTTGCACTGCAGCACAGGCTAGTCTTGGAAATTTTTAAAGTTTCAGTTAAGAAGTCCAACCTCTTCGATGGTTACGCCAATCAACTCTGTCGTTTCGACGATATTTTTGGAGATCATTGATAAAGATTGTGATCTCAGCTTTGATCTTAGAATTCATATATGCTTTCTTCTATGAGAATTGTTGCAAATTTTGAGAAAATTAAACCCAAATGTTACCTACATTACTAAGAAATGAACGCCTAAATTTTCCTTTCTTCTACCTTCTTAGATTATGGTAATATTTTCACTTTAGAATTCTGAAGGGAAGAGGTGGACTGTAGATTCACTTACAGATGAAGATGAAAAATGAAAAAAACTTAGCGACAGATTGTTCTCGAAGTGCCCAATCTCGAGGCATAGGAAAATAGATGCTTACTTTTAAGAAACATTCGCCTTTATGCTTTTACTTCCCCTCCCAATAAAAAAATCGAATTTAAGGGAAGGCGAGAGGTGGGAGGAACAACTCCGCCAATTTAAGAAATCCTTTGGACTTCCTAGTTTGCCATTCTCAAGAAAAAACCAGTCGATTCATCAAAAAATCAAACTCACTAATTAATGAACTCCTCATGCAGACGTTTCAACTAATTAATGAACTCCTCATGCAGATGTTTCACCTTCAATAATTGTGCGTGCAATAAAATCACAGCGAAATAATATATGCACATCAAACATGCAAACGAATCGACAAAGAAATTTGCATTCATTGATTCAACTATACAGCCTGTGCTGTGATTGGAATAGCAATGCTATTAGACAACTAAATGTCATTAAATATGCAAATTTGGTTAGTGTGGCAATCTGAAACCAATTGACGATGCAAACAATCCAAAGAACGGCATAATCAAAAGCATACAAAACGGAAATTAGTAACAGCTATTTTTTCACTGCTATAGAAACTTGCAAGAATTTGAAAAAAAAAAAGATTTTTTAAGCGTGGGCAAACTGATGAGGATATTTGAAGTCCAAAATGAGACAGCAAAGAATCGATTGTGTTGTTGCAAGTCCTCGAACTATCTGCTCCTTGCCCTGACCTTAAATTTGACCTCTACTCTACTCTATTAGTTGGTTCAATAAGCAAACATCGAATCAAGTGGCATAAACTTGGTATGCGGGCAGTATTAAGCACTGTTTGCATAGGATGATACTCGACGAGCCTTCTGAAAGATACTGCTGATGATATTCAAGCGAACGTCTAGTTCACGCGTGCATATGCATAAAGTTTATGCAAATTTAATCCAGCCTTTTATATTTATCGCCTCACTTCTTTAGCAAACAAACGTATTCGACGAGAAATGAATAAACATGACACAAAGCGGAAGCGTAATTTTCATTACCGCCTTTGCTTAACACCTTTCTCGGCGAATATTTCCGTTTTTTTTTGTTTTTGTTGTTTTTTTTTTTAAAGAACAGCGGAAATAAATTAAGATTATACTTACCTAGATCCATATGAGATCCATTAGTTCCGTCAACGTTTGACGCATTTGTTGCGTCGATAGCGTCGATTTCGTCGTGTTTAGCCAGGACGACAATATCGAATAATCAATTTAAAACAAAAAAAGGAAAAGAGCAACGTTTTTTATAATCAACGAATATTTGCAAGCACAATAATAATAAAATTGTGTTGTTGTAATCAATTGGTGTCACTATGGCATTCAATGAATTCAAAACACGATGAATGTACACACACAACACCACCAACAAAACTAAAACATCGGCGGGCCACCCGCAAACACTTCACCCCACTGTGGTGTGCACAATTCCCTTAGTAACTCTCTCGTATTGCAATTCTCTTATGCATTACTCTCTCTATCATGCTTCCGTATGTTTTCTATTCGTCTCTTTGGTCTGTTCGACTGTCTCGCAAATTATACGGAGTTCTTGTGACGCTCATGGTGACGCTTCAGGCATTCATTCGCAACTGGCAATGAATTTTAGTGCGAACGAACGCAGATCGAAGTTAGTATGAAGTTTTTTTGCAGACTTAGTGCATCCAATAGTAAGGACAATGCCCAAAGAGCAGGGTGAGGGTGTCAATAATTTCCTTATGGGAGGAGGGAGGGTGGATAAAACAAGCGCGTTGTTCAGTGCTAGCAAATAATACCCACTTCAAATGTGCAAAAAATTATGAAATTGATTTCCACAAATCTACCTGTTTAATATGCAACTTTATCGATTGTAAAATGTTGATAAGTTTATTAAATGAAAAAAAAAATATATGGAATGCTAGTAAGGTTGTAAAATAGCACATTTAATTGTCTGCAACTTTTTTTTTTTATATATTGGTGGGTCAATTAGAAGCTCGAGTAGTATATCGAATAATCATCAAGACTCGCAACACTAGCTGAAATAGTTCCTGAGCTGAAACTATTCGACAGAAAATGACATATATACCTACACCTATCCCTTATAATGCGCTTTTCAGATGTTATTTTCGGAATGCGCATAAAACAGCCTATTTATTTTATGTGTTCTAGCATTCAAACACTTCAATTTTACAGCATTGAAGTGAAGCATTAAGAAATTCTAAACGGCTCTATATATGGCAATCGGATCATCTATATTGAGCATACAGTGCATATTGACGTTTAATTTAAATGCAAAATTCGAGCTGTTGTATTATCTTTTTTTGTATTATCAAGCACTAGACAACAATCACAGTGAAATGATCAATTCCCAAATTTAGTGTTTTTCTTTGTGAGCAATACCTGTCTCTAAATGTCCCCTCAGAAATTTTATTCAAAGCAGCCTATAAAATATGCAAAAATATTCATAGACCTTTTGCTGGGATGTTAATGATAATTGCAGATGTCGGCGGTGTTCGCTATCTGCGAATACAACCATCATTTCAAAGCTTGCTTCATTAGCTCATTAGCACAACCTTGTGGTAATAGTTGAATAACTGAAAATGTAGAAATTATCGGTCCATTCGTCTTTATATCACAAAAAACCATTGATTCATGTCCTCTATAGTAGATTAATGTTCTCTCAGTGCACAAGAGTCAAATAGACCAACGCAGTCCACTCTTACGACAGAATCACTCTATATATGAATAATCAGCAATAACGATAGTGTATCAATGAGGTGCTTTAAAGCAGCTCACCATATGACTTCATGTTATCCTCTCTTGTCTCATCAATTAATATCGTCGGTTGAAGATCGTTGACAGAATGAACATTGGCAAAAGTTAGGGTTTCAGCAGCTGTCGGCTGATGAGCGTTGAGCTAATCTAATCTCACAATAAAAATCTGCAGTATGGATTTGTGTCTAAAGAAATTATGCACTAGATATTATCAGATATGATTTTCCTTTTTTATTTTTCCATGTGAGAATAAAGTAGACTTCACCAATTAGTAAGTAAATTGCATCTGCATTGATGAAGTTGTTTATTAGCTGAATGGGTTATTGATATCGTTTAGTGGCTGTTCATAATTCAACTGATAAGCAAAATGACCTTATATGCGAACGTAGCAGAGATAACGTTGACGTTTGCTGTGTTAGTGTTTCATTTAAAAAAAAAAAAACACTCTCTTCAACGTTAACACAATGCAAGGTCGAATCTTGCTTGCTCTTCTATGCTTTATTTATGTGGGATCTATTACTATTGCGAAGAAGTATCACAAAGCGGAACTTCGTAAGCGTAATGGCTTCAATCTTCATCCGTGCTATAAAAAGAGTGGAAGATTATATGAGCGCAGGTATGCTTGTAACATTTTCGGTAAAAAAATTTTTGAAATAAAATTCAACGCATTACTTTTTTATTATTTAATGAAAAAGAATGAATCTGATGCGTAGCAAATAAAATTTTCAACGAAAAAATTGAAAAAACTTCAATTGTGTCATTTCATCGATTCTAGATGAAGCAAGTGCACAAAAATGTACAATTATATCGATATAAATAATCATAAAATTATTTGAAATGAACTTAGATGTGAGTTGCGTAATCTCTGTCACCTTATGTGTTGATTATATCGTTTATTGATTGCATAATATATGAGATAACAAAACGATCACAATATCAACGAGAAAACCACTAAGGAATAAGCAGATAACAATATATGAATATTGTTGTTTTACTGGATCACAACTGTGGTCTTCGAAAAAAATTAACGATAGACAGATATAAATGAAATTTTTGGTCTAATTTTTTGAGAGCTTGTAATAAGTAATATAAAGATTGCTCTTAAGTGCAATTTCTCTTCTAAAAATAACTCCGCCCAAAGAGTGGAACTTCAAAGAATTGCACTAGGTGAATGATAATCCTCTAAGAAGGTCTCACAAAATCTAACAATAAATTTCATAGGGTGTAATAATGAGTATTGCTCGCTTATGTCATTTTCTTTTTCTAGAAATATCGAAATCACTCATTTATTTATCACTTGAGATAGCTGAATTAATTGTATAAATAAGGAACTATTTATAAAAGAAGATGGAAATTGCACAACTCATTAAATTATTTACTTTTTTAAACAATTCGATTAAATATATTTCGGGTATAATTTTCTCTACATTCATGTGATCACTGATTCTCGCTCTCTATTCATCGTTCCAGAAGACAAATATATGATAGCATTCAACGTATGGATAGTGGAAATAATGACTCGTTTATGCAGTACATTTATTTGCAGAACCTACGAAAGGGAATACGAGGATCCGGACTATCCTTTCGATGAGCTCCCGATCGCTTTCGATTGGCGTAATAAGGATGGCGTAAATTATGCAGGAATCGATCGTAATCAGCATATCCCACGTTGTGCGTCCTTCCTCTCTATTTTATGCTGCTTCGCTTTCCTCTTATAGTTCCAATTGATTCATGTCCTAACATAAAAGCGGTATTAATGAGACATGGCCAATATAGAATCTTACCTTTAAATTTCATAGCTAAAAGACCGACTAGTGAACTTTTTTTATCTAATGAACTACTTCATGTAACGTCAAAAATAAGTATAAATTGTGTCCCATACTTTGGAATAAAAAATATTTTCTTTAATTCTTCCCTTTCTTCTTTAGCTTTCACTTCATCGAATGATATGTCTGGAAGAATATTGAAAAACGTCATATTTTTTTACGACTTGAGAGAGGTAATTTGATTTACTTCGAGAAAAGACTAACTGCTTTTTAAAAATGTAATTTAAAGTTTCCTTGCATTATGGAAAGGCGAATATAGCTGTGGATTTCTTTATATTTTCTTGGATCACTGTATGCCTCCTACATCAACGTAATACGCCTCAAATATTGATCCAAAAAAGTTCGTACTTAGCTTATTACCATTCCAATGGTATAATAAGCATTATTTTATTTTCTAAATTGGTTTTTCGTTTCATTTAAGTTGGAAAATTTGAGAGCATTTTTTCTTTTCAGATTGTGGCTCTTGTTGGGCTTTCGGTGAGTTCAATTTCTCGTTATTTTCATTGCTATCGAGCTAATAATAGGCAGCATATCATATTTTCGCAACGAATACAGCATGATAAGTGCACATAGACAACGACGATTGTTGTTTGTACGATTGTGAAGGAAATTAAAAAAGATGAAACTTTATCACTAACCGCATTCAGCAATCCCAATCTGCAAGCTTTTCATCAAATCTTCTTATAAGATGAACGATTTGCCCTCTCAATTAAAAACATCTAAATCAGCACTTATTTCAAGCATTCTCCAAGCAATGCATTCGAGCACTGCCATTCAGGAAGAAATTTTTAAGGAGCAACGAGTGCGCTAGCAGATCGTTTCAATATCAAGAGACGCAACGCATGGCCACAAGTCTATCTTTCTGTCCAAGAAGTAAGGCTATTGAATAATTTGTTCGAATCAAAGATTTCTAGTATATGCATTCAAGCAAACAATAAACTCTACAATATACGTTCATTTAATTTAGCTATTTTATTTTAAAAAGCAAATATTTTTGATGAATTGTTGAAGTTATTCATTATTATCGAAACCATTGTATTATTTTTCATTGAATTGCATTTTTTAAATGAAACTTGCAAGTGCTAATTTCTTGTCACCTCTAACAATCATCAAAAATTACGAAATCTTCGAAAGACATGTATGTGTAAGGAGATTAACTGCAACTACATAGAATCTCTGTAATAAACGGTTTGTTGAAGTGCAATAGATATGCTTGCTCGAACATTTCAAACAAATCGACGAGAAGATATACTCTAAACAAAGAACAGAATGCAATGAAAAGAATAATACAAGCTGAATTGCACTGAAAGATGGAATAACTTTTAAAATGTTGCGAAAAGAAAGCGACTCGATAAGATTTAACGAATATTTCAAAATATTTCCCGATTGTTCGACGAGATATTTCCGCAATTTTATAGGGGAGAGACTGAGTTCTTTACTGTTATTTTTGCCGCTAGTGAGCAATTTACATAGAATTCTGAGTGAATTTTATATGGCAACAATAATTTCTACTTAACACTTGTTGAGCAAAATTTTGCAACTAGTTTATGTGCAAATCCTTTTTTCTTTTTTTTTTCTTTTTTTTCTGCGAAGCATTAAACAACTGAAAAAAAATTTGTTATGAGGTTATCATGATATCTCATAGACAAATTGTCGAAAATATCTTCGCAAAAACTTCAATTTCGAGGAATTCGTACGATGAAGCACCGATATACTAAATGATAAGATCACGTCTATATGAAGCTTTCATAGTTGAGAGTGTTGAAAAAATAAAACATTAGAGGGCAACGAGGCGCACTAGGCAAGCAAAACGTGATGCAATGAGCCTCAACCATCTCTTTCATGGTGATCAAATGATCAATTTCATTTGAAATAAAATAATGGTCACCCCAAACAGGGCAATGTTCTTCGTTTCTAGTTATATCGTAGTCAATGCGATCTTGTTTATGTTCGCCTTTTCCTTTTCGCTCTACTCTATCTCTTCTCTTCGGCAAAGTCTAGTTCCACTTATTACACTCTGCAATGATTCACCCCAATTCAGAGATGCTTGTTGCACAATATGAACTTTTCTTATTATTTCTGTCGATTAATTTTAGAGTCAGTAGGTGTAAGCAATTTTAATGGTAACAAATTAAAGATACTGTATAGCTTTTGCCGATATTACTGTTGCTTGACCTCTTTGCACGACCACCACTCTATGAAACTTTCACAAACCGTCATCCGATTGTTTTAGGTAATTGATTGCGGAGGATCGGGAAGTTGTGAAGGTGGTGAGCCAGGAGGTGTTTATGCGTTCGCACATAAGAATGGTATTCCACACGAGACATGCAACAATTACCAGGCTAGAGATGGAAGTGCGTCTTCTTGTAATTCCAAGTATTTATTCTTCGAGATCACCATCAAGGCTGCAACGACAAAACCTCTGTTGCATCAATTTACTGCCTCAAACTCATATGGCAATTGGCTACGGAAAGTAGCTCAATGAATTTTCACATGGAATTTTCCCACTCTTTAGTAAAACAGATGGAGAATGAATTTTTAGGGAAATAAATGGAAAATGAATTTCATTTTCTAGACGTGAAAGATTTCAAGTCTAAGAAGTTGCTCACTTAAACTCGCCAACTACTGAAATTTCCCAAGCGTTGGATTCATCACTTGCTTCAAGAGTGCCTATTGTATGCATGACTAATATCGAAATTCAATTTATTTCACCGCATCAGATGATGACAACCAACTAATACAATATGATCAGGAATTTATGAGTACAGCTTGAAATGCTGCAAATGATTAAATTAATTGTATGGCGATGATTTGAGCATAAAATATTTCAAAAAGAATAAATAATTATGAATTATTTAGAGTGTACGCCGTATAATCGTTGTGGTTCATGTTGGCCGGATGATTGCTTCTCAATCAGAAATTATACACTCTATAAAGTGGGCGATTTTGGACGTGTTTCGGGACTCGATAAAATGAAAGCAGAAATTTATCATAACGGACCGATTGCGTATGTAAATTTCATATCACTAATGTTTACCTCAGCAAAATTAAAATCACACCATCTATTCTTTGCTAAAGTTTTTTAAATGTACTCTATCAGCAGATGATTTCTTTTTTTTTTCTTTCTTTCTTTCTTTTTGAACTTAAAGAATGAATACGATACGCTTCACGCATTACTCGTCAATGTATGTTTCAAAAATATTTTTCCGCATTCTCTGGTCCAGAAACCCTACTGGTAGTGCTCGAAGATGACTCGAGCTGGGAACATCCATGTTAAGCAACGCCAAAACTTTTGCGATTGATGGCAGATCATTTCTCTGCGGTAAAATAAAAGACAAAATGAAAGGGTCAGCTCCCCTTGGCTGGTCTAGTCGTCCATGTCTCCTTGAGGATCTGCACCTCCTGTTGAGCTTCCGTCGAGTAAACTGCGAGACGACACAGGCAAGTAGTTTATCACGCTTATACAATTAGATGACAAACAAATAGGGACTCGTTCATAAGGATGGCTTTGATCGCTGGCACGATTCCGCAGTCGAATTTCAGGCTGCCGCCGATCACCCCGCGCACTCTAACGGCCACACGCATGCCCATCCGGCCTTAAGACCAGTCTAGAAGCTGGAATGAATACATGACCTGGAATACTTGATTTATAGCCGATCGGTCGATCCTGGAGAAGCACCTTGCCCGCTCACGCAGAAAACGTTTTTTATTCAACTAGTTGACCAAAGTTTTCTATGAGAGGTTCAAAGATGAGAGACCGTCACACCTTGACGAACACCTTTACAGGTTTATTTTGTGGCAGTTCCTCTATGAATTTAACGGTGAACATGAAAGAAGGAAAATCTGAACAAAGGCTGCTAAAGAAAATGAAATGAATCGTTCAGATGTGGCATAGTGGCAACGAAAGCATTCGAAAAATACTCTGGTGGAATCTATAAGGAAGAAACTTCGGAACCTATCGACCATATCATATCAGTTTATGGATGGGGCATCGATCACGATTCCGGTGTTCCCTATTGGATTGGACGCAACAGCTGGGGAACACCTTGGGTATGTTCTTTATGGGTCCTTACCATATTAGATTTTTTATACCATATATGCCATGCCATTCATTAGGTGACAATTTTATATTTGTTTTCGGGAAATACAATGTTACGAGAACAGTTTTAGCGTAACGCAGGGATGAAATAAAATGCGACAGGAAAGGGGGAATATGGGCCAGAGCAAGTAGATGGTCTTGGCCCAAGCTCAACACCACGTTCAACAATGTAGTTCGGCTGCACTTAATGAGAAGGTTTGGACCGAGGCAAACATACAGCAGCGTGAGCAGGAGAGCTCGGAGAACAGAGTGCAATGATTGGACGGGACTATTCATGTGACGGCGGAACCGACCTGGCAACCAGCACCGCCTCACCTGATTCTTTCCTTCTAGTTGGCCTGTCACCGTTTTCTCTTGCTCGACCGCGCACGTCCACGGTTATTACGTCTGTGCTTTCTTTTCTTCCACCCCTCTCCTCCCACCCTCCCCCAAAAAAGTGCTAGGCATGGCCACCACTTTACAACCCTCCCATGTCCCATTTAAAAATTCGCACGGAGGAAACGGTGCTCTGATTTCTCACCATTGGTAACGTGTATATTCTCATATTCGCTCAGCTGACATCACCTTTACATTATTTCCGTCGTTCGAAATTGCTGGTGCCTCATGTCATCTTATCTCCATACGTGAAACCCTCCATGTACTGATGAGCCAGTAAAGTGCACAGCTCGATTTCCTTTTGGAAGTGAGGATACTCAATTACCTTCGTGATAGATTTAACGTCCTGAAAACCTGCAGCTTTCGGTAGGATAGGGCGACTTGGCTTTTTCAGTAAGGTGTAGTTGTTTGGTTGATGTCAGAACGTAAACTGCGTTGCAAACCAATTAATCACCTGAGCGCAAAACGGAAGTTTTCACGTAGGAAATGATCCAGAATTGGAGCATGTAAAGGAGTTAAATATAAAGTTGAAGTGATGAGGCAGGTAAATTTATTTGACAAATTGATAACGCTTTAAATGTTCATCTACTACGTTCCTAAAGGCAATAGTTATGGCTGAGTTGGTGATCCTCTTATTTCAGGGAGAGAACGGTTGGTTCCGCGTTGTCACTTCCGAATATAAACATGGTGGCTCAAAATATAACTTAGCAATCGAAGAAGATTGCGTATGGGCGGATCCGATCGTCTAATGATGTCGCTATCAAATGCAAGCGACCAGTCGAACAAACAACAAACTTGAAATATCACCTCTTGCCTCAATCGTGGTCTTTTCTCTTGTCGATTTCAATTGCGAATTTTGGAGTAAATATGCTCAGGTATAAAGGTCAGCACAAATATGAACCCAACGGCAATAATATGAATAACGGCAATCGTTGTGCAAAACATCAAAGCTATTTCCACATATGCAAATTTCGACGGGTTCGCTTTGCATTTAACGGATATGTCAACTTATCATAAGCTCTTGAAACGAATGAATGATGCCAACAATTTTTATAAGAAACGTATTCATGCAAAGCAAAAAAAAAAAAAACAGCAAGAACTATTAATTTAATCGATACAAAATGAAGATCTGCAATGCTTCAAAGCGATTCCTAATACACTGCCAAACAACACCTTCCAAACATGTAGCAAAAAGAAATTAAGCTTACATTAACGGAGGATCAGAAAACAAATTGAGTCGTTGCTTCTGATTGTCGACGTGAAATATAATACCTTCTTGTTATCGTTCAAATCAAGTGAACAACTATTGGTACAAGAATAGCTGCATGTAATATTGCGGTTACCTATGACCATTTGTTATCATTTTTTTAGCCGTGAATGACATAAAGAAGCGAAATACACACCACGTCACGCCGACAAAATTTTAGCAATAAAATCCCATAAAAAAGACAAGCCACATGAACCGGATTATTCGCCTACAACAACACTACAAAGCTATTATCCTGGTGGCCAGCCAAGTTGACGACCACCCAACACGTGTAAATGTAAGTGATAAACACTCTGGCAACCATGGCGCCCGTTGTTCACCACCACTCGATAACCATCTTTCAAATCAAGCATTTTAGCCACTTTCGCCACCGTTAGCATCAGTTTGCCCAAGAGTGCCTCATCCTTAAACGGAACTATAGTAAACAGGAGAAAATTTTTCAATTCATTCGACCTCTTAACAGTTTTTTACCTGCAATATAAGTCAACGAGTATTTCATATACGATCACCTAAACTATAAAAGTAGCTGACAACCGTAACGAACTTAATAATGCAATAATTTTAAAGATTTGTACCAGTGACGGCGCACAACACTTCGTTATTTTTTGATATCACTGAGCATTTCCGTCGATTTGAGAGGATCATTGAATAATACATCGATTCGTTCCAACAACTCAATCACAGCACGCATAGGAGGACGAAAGCAGAACGAAGTTGTGCATTCACAGATCGTAAGCTCAATCTATTTTCTACAGATTTTTTTTTTTTTTTTACTAATAAAGGAGATGCTAAGATTTGTCTATATTTTGCACAAAATGTTACTGTTGCAAGCTTTCTGCATAAAGTATGGCAAATTTTCTTCCGGGTTGCGATTTCTTTTTTTTTTTTTTTAAACCAACATCATCTCTCCTTAGGTCATTGCAGCCAATGACACATCATCTGGTAATTATTATGACCACGCTAACGCTATACAAAAGAGATAGAATTTTACCTGCTCTGTGGCATTCTGAAGCATATCCAACGGCTTCTTCGGGATCACCAAGAAATGAATGGGAGCTTGTGGAGAAACATCATGAAACGCAATCGCCTAAAAAAAAAACTTGTGAAAATTGAAACGTGACAATGAACATTAGTTAAGAATGAATTAAATAAAAAATTGCTGCTTACGAAATCAAAATTCACTGATAAATTTGTTAGAATAACGCCCCAAATAGTGAACTTATTAATGACATATGCTAAAAAAAAAAACATCTTCCTGAAGTTTTTACACCAGCTGCAGCGAGCAATTTCTTTGAAGTAACTAAATCGAATTTCTACACTGAACCGATAATCCGAATCCCATTGGGATGCTTCAAATTAGGATTGCTGCTATTGTGAAACCTTAAGTAACATCCCCTGGGATTCCTGAAAGAAAAAAAATAAAACTCTCTTCAATGAATTTTCCTCTTGTCCCCTTTCCAATTTATGAGAGAAAAAATCCTACCTTAAGTATAAAAAAAAGAAAAAACATATCTGCACCTCCATTTCAATGCTAAAAAAATTTATTGCCAGATAACGGGAAAGTGACGTACTTTTCTTGTGCTCCACTAAAAATTCAAAAGTAAAAACAACTCCCCATGAAAGACATAGGGAAATTAGATACCCAAGGATTTGATCCGAAATCGCCCTAAACGACGAACAGTAAAAATTATGCATGAAAATTTCCCTTCGCTTAATGAATTCCTTCATCGACTCTATTGGAAACGATGAAGAACGTGTGTTCATCACTTGACCAGGTAACCAGCTAATGTTCAGTTCATCTGCACTTTTCGTAGCCGTAATATACCATATTTACTTCAATAGTGCTTCCCTAATAGAGGCATTTGACCAAAAGTTCTTCGAGACGTCCGCTTAAAAACGTTGACGCATGGAAGGATAGCCTTATGGAGTCAATTTTCTCTGCTTTCAGATACTACTACGAGTGTAAAGAACAGTTAGATAATTATGCGAATTGAAAGCAAAAATGTAAAAAGCCATAACGAATATTAATTTCTTAAAGCGAATACGTTAAACATAGAAAGCGAAATGAAAATGGCTAACATCATCGTCTTCGTAGATAATTTTAGCTGGGATTTCTTTGCGAACAATTTTCGCGAAAATCGTATCACCACCCGCCACTGCCGTCTGCGATTTTGCAACTTCAGATGACATCCTTCTTAAATGAAGACGCAATAAGCGTTCCGGATACTTCATAATTGTTACAGACGAGATTGCGGAAAATGGAAGACGCCCAAATATCGCAGCAATCATCATGTAAAGTATGAATATTCCACTCCCACCTTAAACGAATTAACTCTAGGAAAATGCAGTGAGAAATATTACTAACTATTAGTGATATTCGCAGAATTTTGCCGAAGGATGGGGAATATTTTTGCTTAAGCGGAAACGGGACGGGCAAAGCGTTCTTCTCTTTTGTTGCATTTTCTTAGCTCTACAAAAAAACGAACATTAGGTATATTAATGCAAAAAGTATAAAAGGCGTTAAAATTTGAAGCTTTTTGGATAAAACAAACATAAACAACTAAAAATTTTGAACTTTTATAAAAACGTCAAGTAATGAATATTGAGTGTTCGATTTCCCAACAATTCAAGTATACTCGAACGTTTGCGACGATTTAGTGCTTCACATATGCTCGCACCAACAAAAGCGTCACTTGAAAGATATATCAATTCCCCTTGACGCATCAAATAATATACGTACACTCAGATACAGGCATAAACCACCAATAGCAGGAAGGGGAGTTGATGGAATTAGATGGTTGATGATGAACTACGTGCACTAACTTAGAAAACTGGCAAACTACCAGAAACTTTATTTTCACTTGAACGTAATTTGAAAATTCAAATTTAGTGTTTCAAAACACTTGAAAAATAGAGAACCACTAAAGCAGCGCGAAATTATGCTCCACGTCATTTTAAAGCAACAATCGTCAGGCTATACGTTCAACTACGGTGTTGATCCATGCGCTATCGATGGCTCACGTGCACTTATAAGCGTTGTAGAGTTATATCTTCCTTTACAAAACAGTCCACTATAAAATATACCTCTGTTAAAGGAGTTGATAGCATTAGTTAGTCGATGCCATAAAAGCACAAAAAGAAATATTTCGTAATCTTCATAAAAAATCCGTAGACGAATTCCCTCATAGAGGTGATATTCATTCGACGTATCATTTGAAGTACCAGTAGATGTGTTGACCCATTTAGCAAAGATACTTGAAAACATTAGTACAGCCTCTACAACATCAGTATGTTTTGGGCGACTAACGGGTAAAAATGGGTAGTAAAAAAAATTGACGGGTAAAGATGACGGGCAAATAAGTGAATATTCACTGGATTTGAACTCTGAGAACGTGTTGCCATTTTGTTGATCGCCCTGACGAAAGACTCACTATTTATTAGATGAAGTCCCATTGAATTGATACAACTATAGCTTACATACTAATTGAGCAATCAAATAACCGTATAGGTGACACATACGCCCCTCCATGAACACATGCCACCATCTTTAAGCGGGGTCGGCGCACTTAGCCAAAAAGAGACGGAGAGAGACCGCGCGCGTCCTCAGCGAGACGGAGAGAGAACGCGCGCGTCTTCAGCGAGCGACGCGGCACTGGTCACTCTGAAATAAATCGTCGCAATAAATGTGAAAATATACAGTAAGGAAATGAGATTCGAACAACGGATTTCGACACATTCGAAAGAGCATTAAAGGCTCTATCAGAATCAAAAATAATCTCGGACAAAAACAAGAACTTTTCTATTAGATCGATCATTTATATGACGTGCAATTGAGAAAAATTGCATAGTCATCGATAAATGAGGGCCTATAACTGTATAAAGGAACAAGATTTGGGAAGAGTGACTAGGTACATTCGAAAGAGCATTAAAAGCTCTATCAGAATCAAAAATAATCTCGGACAAAAACAAGAACTTTTCTATTACATCGATCATTTATATGACGTGCAATTGAGAAAAATTGCATAGTCATCGATAAATGAGGGCCTATAACTGTATAAAGGAACAAGATTTGGGAAGAGTGACTAGGTACATTCGAAAGAGCATTAAAAGCTCTATCAGAATCAAAAATAATCTCGGACAAAAACAAGAACTTTTCTATTAGATCGATCATTTATATGACGTGCAATTGAGAAAAATTGCATAGTCATCGATAAATGAGGGCCTATAACTGTATAAAGGAACAAGATTTGGGAAGAGTGACTAGGTACATTCGAAAGAGCATTAAAAGCTCTATCAGAATCAAAAATAATCTCGGACAAAAAGAAGAACTTTTCTATTACATCGATCATTTATATGACGTGCAATTGAGAAAAATTGCATAGTCATCGATAAATGAGGGCCTATAACTGTATAAAGGAACAAGATTTGGGAAGAGTGACTAGGTACATTCGAAAGAGCATTAAAGGCCCTATCAGAATCAAAAATAATCTCGGACAAAAACAAGAACTTTTCTATTAGATCGATCATTTATATGACGTGCAATTGAGAAAAATTGCATAGTCATCGATAAATGAGGGCCTATAGCTGTATAAAGGAACAAGATTTGGGAAGAGTGACTAGGTACATTCGAAAGAGCATTAAAGGCTCTATCAGAATCAAAAATAATCTCGGACAAAAACAAGAACTTTTCTATTAGATCGATCATTTATATGACGTGCAATTGAGAAAAATTGCATAGTCATCGATAAATGAGGGCCTATAACTGTATAAAGGAACAAGATTTGGGAAGAGTGACTAGGTACATTCGAAAGAGCATTAAAAGCTCTATCAGAATCAAAAATAATCTCGGACAAAAACAAGAACTTTTCTATTAGATCGATCATTTATATGACGTGCAATTGAGAAAAATTGCATAGTCATCGATAAATGAGGGCCTATAACTGTATAAAGGAACAAGATTTGGGAAGAGTGACTAGGTACATTCGAAAGAGCATTAAAGGCTCTATCAGAATCAAAAATAATCTCGGACAAAAACAAGAACTTTTCTATTAGATCGATCATTTATATGACGTGCAATTGAGAAAAATTGCATAGTCATCGATAAATGAGGGCCTATAACTGTATAAAGGAACAAGATTTGGGAAGAGTGACTAGGTACATTCGAAAGAGCATTAAAAGCTCTATCAGAATCAAAAATAATCTCGGACAAAAACAAGAACTTTTCTATTACATCGATCATTTATATGACGTGCAATTGAGAAAAATTGCATAGTCATCGATAAATGAGGGCCTATAACTGTATAAAGGAACAAGATTTGGGAAGAGTGACTAGGTACATTCGAAAGAGCATTAAAAGCTCTATCAGAATCAAAAATAATCTCGGACAAAAACAAGAACTTTTCTATTAGATCGATCATTTATATGACGTGCAATTGAGAAAAATTGCATAGTCATCGATAAATGAGGGCCTATAACTGTATAAAGGAACAAGATTTGGGAAGAGTGACTAGGTACATTCGAAAGAGCATTAAAAGCTCTATCAGAATCAAAAATAATCTCGGACAAAAAGAAGAACTTTTCTATTACATCGATCATTTATATGACGTGCAATTGAGAAAAATTGCATAGTCATCGATAAATGAGGGCCTATAACTGTATAAAGGAACAAGATTTGGGAAGAGTGACTAGGTACATTCGAAAGAGCATTAAAGGCCCTATCAGAATCAAAAATAATCTCGGACAAAAACAAGAACTTTTCTATTAGATCGATCATTTATATGACGTGCAATTGAGAAAAATTGCATAGTCATCGATAAATGAGGGCCTATAGCTGTATAAAGGAACAAGATTTGGGAAGAGTGACTAGGTACATTCGAAAGAGCATTAAAGGCTCTATCAGAATCAAAAATAATCTCGGACAAAAACAAGAACTTTTCTATTAGATCGATCATTTATATGACGTGCAATTGAGAAAAATTGCATAGTCATCGATAAATGAGGGCCTATAACTGTATAAAGGAACAAGATTTGGGAAGAGTGACTAGGTACATTCGAAAGAGCATTAAAAGCTCTATCAGAATCAAAAATAATCTCGGACAAAAACAAGAACTTTTCTATTACATCGATCATTTATATGACGTGCAATTGAGAAAAATTGCATAGTCATCGATAAATGAGGGCCTATAACTGTATAAAGGAACAAGATTTGGGAAGAGTGACTAGGTACATTCGAAAGAGCATTAAAGGCCCTATCAGAATCAAAAATAATCTCGGACAAAAACAAGAACTTTTCTATTAGATCGAATTTTTATATGCAGTGCAATTGAGAAAAATTGCATAGTCATCGATAAATGAGGGCCTATAACTGTATAAAGGAACAAGATTTGGGAAGAGTGACCAGGTACATTCGAAAGAGCATTAAAAGCTCTATCAGAATCAGAAATAATCTCGGACAAAAACAAGAACTTTTCTATTAGATCGAATTTTTATATGACGTGCAATTGAGAAAAAATAGACGTGCTGACATGTAGAGGCGATGGAAGAAAGAAATCGCTCGTTGAACTATGGAAATCCTATTACTGGTTCGAAGTGGCAGCCGCTGTCGTTTCTTGGCAGAATCGTCGGTCTCTGTCGTTGAGGCGAAGGCAACATCTGGAATGTTAAATATAATGATGATCACGACGAAAGCATACTACATAAGTAATGGAAGTTTTGTATAGCTTGAATTAATAACATTAAAGATATAATTTTTTCTCTTTCTTAAATTTCGGTGAGTTTGGTGCTATTTCAACTGATAGCTTATCGTGGAAAAAATCAGAGATGTGCAGTCTATGTTTGACGATAATGTAGGAAATATAGCCTGCCGAGCCGGATGTAGCTATTTCTTCGAAGTATCCTTGCCAGATTCCATTCATCCCAGTGTACACGTAGATGTTCAAGTCGAAGCGAAGCAATGTATATATATATATATATATATATATATATATATATATATATATATATATATATATATATATATATATATATATATATATATATAATTGACATAACGCGAATCAAATTTTATTTCCCTCACCCCAGCCTGTTATGCGCAAGAAAAACAGTTAGACTACGAACTGCTGAGTGCACGCGTCCACAACTAATATATAAATAAATAAATAAATACATATATACATATATATATATATATTTATTTATTTACTTATTTATTTATTTATTTATTTATTTATTCATTTATTTATTTATTTATATATTAGTTTTGGACGCGTGCACTCAGCAGTTCGTAGTCTAACTGTTTTTCTTGCGCATAACAGGCTGGGGTGAGGGAAATAAAATTTGATTCGCGTTATGTCACTTATATATATACATGTATATATATATATATATATATATATTTGTATATATATATATTATATATATATATATATATATATATATATATATATATTGCTTCGCTTCGACTTGAACATCTACGTGTACACTGGGATGAATGGAATCTGGCAAGGATACTTCGAAGAAATAGCTACATCCGGCTCGGCAGGCTATATTTCCTACATTATCGTCAAACATAGACTGCACATCTCTGATTTTTTCCACGATAAGCTATCAGTTGAAATAGCACCAAACTCACCGAAATTTAAGAAAGAGAAAAAATTATATCTTTAATGTTATTAATTCAAGCTATACAAAACTTCCATTACTTATGTAGTATGCTTTCGTCGTGATCATCATTATATTTAATATTCCAGATGTTGCCTTCACCTCAACGACAGAGACCGACGATTCTGCCAAGAAACGACAGCGGCTGCCACTTCGAACCAGTAATAGGATTTCCATAGTTCAACGAGCGATTTCTTTCTTCCATCGCCTCTACATGTCAGCACGTCTATTTTTTCTCAATTGCACGTCATATAAATGATCGATCTAATAGAAAAGTTCTTGTTTTTGTCCGAGATTATTTTTGATTCTGATAGAGCTTTTAATGCTCTTTCGAATGTACCTAGTCACTCTTCCCAAATCTTGTTCCTTTATACAGTTATAGGCCCTCATTTATCGATGACCATGCAATTTTTCTCAATTGCACGTCATATAAATGATCGATCTAATAGAAAAGTTCTTGTTTTTGTCCGAGATTATTTTTGATTCTGATAGAGCCTTTAATGCTCTTTCGAATGTGTCGAAATCCGTTGTTCGAATCTCATTTCCTTACTGTATATTTTCACATTTATTGCGACGATTTATTTCAGAGTGACCAGTGCCGCGTCGCTCGCTGAAGACGCGCGCGGTCTCTCTCCGTCTCTCTCTTGCGCCTGCGCTTGTGGCTAATGTTACCCTCACCCTTTAAGCGGCTGAATGACGTTTTGCCGTCTCGAATTGCCACCATTTCAAGTTCGAAAGACAATGAAATTAAATAACGCTGCAATAGAAGTTGCTGTGTTCTGATTCGATTTTACATGATTCATGTCAGCAGTAAATGCTTTAAATTGCTTGTTCGGTTCGTTCAGCTGATTGCTCTCAATTCCTCTTTGTTGATGTTCGCTTAGGAGAGGCTCTATTTGTTTGTGCTCGAAGTTGCTAGCAGAAAGCCTAAAAGATTCAAAAAAACTTTCATTATTGACGGGGATAGCATATTTGATACTTTCATACTAATCAACACAATAGTTATTTTCTGCATGCTAGGGGGAGGGGTGATGAAAACATCCATCGAATTTTATTGCGTTTATGCAAGTGGTCGTTTGCGGTATTTTTGCGCTAGTGGAAATGCTGGAAAAGGTTTTGCGGTGGTTTGGGGAGTGTTTGGGGTGTCGACTTCATTGAGTTCACCCCAAAAAAAAAGTTTACTTCCCGGCGCCTTAGCTTCGTTATGCCCACACAACATCACTGAGCTCTCTAAGGTGACATTTTAAATTGCTATTAAGTGGTTTTTGTTCAAACCCCATTTCTTTATTTCCTCAGCACATATTTTATTATGGTTGGAGATTCACCAGCTGCATGTCCAACGGAAATCGACACTTCAAGCGAACAAAATCGACGTAAATGATGATTGTTTCTACAGAATTAACTTTCAACGATGCCAGTCTTTATTTCTAGATGCGAAGACCGTATTTAAAATGTGGCCTCAATTTTCACTGGCATATTCCTTCTGAGGAAGTGTCGAGCCGCATTGTGAACGAGTTGGCTGATTTCCTTCGGAGCAACGGTTTTGTGCGGAAGCAGAGGCCTCCTACGTGGAATCCAAAGAGTCGACAACGAAACGTTTCAAGCACTGACGTTTCAGGTAAATTAGTACACTGCTTAGGGCGTTTGTTGATATTGCCTAAGAGGTGAAACACATCGAAATTTGAATATTAAGAACAATATTAAACGTCAGATGCACTTGAAAGATGTATCAGTGTACGGACTGTATGGTATAAGCATAATCTCGATGATTGCAATATACAGTGACGTCACTCCCTGAAACTACTGTTTCATCTTGCAGAATAACCTCGAAGACTATCCATCTTTATAAAAATAGAAAGAAACTACCGAAATTTGCAGTAGTAATTCCATATTTTGTGTTTGCTCTTTCCTTTCCTGTTGCACGATGTGTGATTATCTTTGCATATTTTCCCTCCTTAAACTTTAGCTGCATCATATTGCTGAGAATATCCATTGAAATTGCTGTCTACAACTAAGTTTTTCTCTTTCTGCTGTTAATAAACTAGCCTTCAATGAAATCAGTTTTTTTTTGTGCTTTCCCATCACCTGAGAACTTATTGACGTGAAGGTTAAGGTAAGGTGCGGTGATGAATGATTCCGAATCATGCAGACTGGAGGAACGAGGATGATCCGTTATGTTTATTAAGGATGAAGCAGACAGCAGTGGGCTCAGTATGTGAAATATCTTGAGTGTGTAAAGAAATATGAGTCGGTGCTGAAGGATCGGTCGTTGCAAGTTTAGGCTCGTAACTTATGCGTAGTTAGCATTTTGTTTCGCCTCGACTGATTCCAGTTTCAAAGAAAAATTTCCACTAATTGTCATAGTTTTGATCTGCGTGCTTTCCTTAATTTTTTCGTGAGAAATTTCTGTCATTCAGCAGAGTGGGAGCCAATAGCTCCGCTCCCGCTGAGAAAGGGATATTGGACTGACACACTTTTTTCAGGTGATAATAGTAATATAATTGGCAAAAAAATATTAGATATTTTTTAAGGGAAAGAAATCTGTGAGGAGGAGATAGCATCTGCGAGCGTGCAAGTGGAACGTAACGAGGAAGATCATTCGGATGCCCAAAATAAAGCACTTCATCCAGTATATGTTTCAAAGTTTTTGACTTTTTTAAAATAATTTTCAATTCAAGAATATTTGTCGAACTTTTGTTAGCCGCAATAATTTTTACCATTTTTTTTTTTAACATCTTCTTGGCATACTTTACATGCTAGTGCTAGTAGCAGTGCTTTTGAATATGTGAGGCTCTCAGGCGCCAAATTGTGCATTCCATTGAGAACAGGAAGTTGTAGGTGCGTAATGCCACAGTTGGTATGCGATCGGTGCTGAGGGCTATGGAAGATGGGAGAATTTCGATGGTATTCCTAGACGCAGCATTTTTGAGGCCATCGGCAGTAGGCACCGCTTTTGCACTTTATGCAGTTAGGTGAGTTTCTTTTGTAATGTAGCAATTATAAAGGCTGAAAAGCTTAACTGATTTTTTTTTGGTTAGAAACAACAGCACTATTTTTTCCTAGGAGGTATGTAGTTATAGCTTGCAAGCGTAAAACCAAACAATTCGGAATTCACTACACAGGTTTCAGGATCAGGCTTTATGGCCATTGGTATATTACCTTAAAAGTTAAGTGGAGCAGAAATATAGCTAATAGTTTAAGTCTGATGTTGCTGTTTGCTACTGTGAAGGGCGTTTTTACAATGAAGTCAACGGCAGTTGGATTGCACACACGCTTTTTGGATAAGTTTCTCGTTCTCTTCGCTGTCGAATCCGATGTTGCGACCTAACTGTGGAAATGCTATTTGACTAGCAGTGCATTGAAAGAGTTTTGTGTACATTTTTAATCACTGGCAACTTTATTCAAAGTACGGTATCTTCTGCTTGGGATATTGCTGCATGAATTTCGAGTTCCCTCGTTCGAACCTACATCCTGACCCGGATATTGTGCTGCTCTATATCGCATATTTAATTCTACCACACCGTATAGGGCGCTGCCATCATATTTCTTGCATATTTATTAATCCTCGTACAACTTAGTAGACTACTAAGGTTGTAATGTTGAATGAATTTAGCTGTAGCGGAGTGCGCGTTTATGCCCTCCAGGGTCTCGACGCAACCCTATCAAAGGTACTCAATATTCGTACTGTTGGAGCAGTTGGGCTTCGTGAGGACGAGCAAACAAATCCGATTAGCTCAACTGCGCTCTCTGAACTTCTTCCAGTCGAAAGAATATCTTCGGTATGATTATTTTCTCAAAGTTCATAAATAGTACGTTTTGGATGTTGAAGGGAGATACGTTTATGCGGGCACAGAAATGAAATGATGTGAGACACGTTAGATATAGTTTCACTTAAGAATTGAGTAATAGAAATTTCAATTTTTTTGAAAGCCGCGATCCAATTCAGTTTTCTAATCCAAGTTCAAAGAAAAGACTTTTTTGTTTAGCTTTCGAATAACGCGCAGAAACTTTTTTTAGTGTCCGAAGGGTGGGGGTGTTGAAAATAACTTTGAAACAGATCAGCGATGTTAGAGTTACGTTTTAATTTATTACGAGCCTGTTTCCTGCGACCATTCTTAGAATAGAAATCAACGGAGATCATGGTCCTTAAAAATCGCTTACTCATTGAAGTATTTACAGCGGAAGTCGGGAGGAGCGGTTTCATTGGCAACCGCCCAGTTAACCATTTCAAGTGGCAAAAATGAGAAGAAAAATCGCAAGGAGAAGAAGAGAAAGAAGAAGAAGCCACAAGTTGTAGTTGGAGAATGCTTTTGATTTATCGGGTCCATAGCAACTCTGCAGCGCATTTAGATGACCAACGAACTCATAGGCGTACGATTAATCATATGATCTCGTTTGAAAATCTGCCTTTCGAATACAAACGGAGTTTGCTTGGATCAAAATTTTCCTCGGTCCCGATTTTATTGTAGTGGCGAAAAGACGCCGTTTTTCATGTGCAGAATTTCCTCTTATAGAGTCATAAGCGCTGTAAAGTTTAATTAGAAAATGAGGGCGTTTAAGTGCTTTTCACAATGGAATTAACACCTCATGAAGTACCAAAATCATTCGAAAAGCATTTTAGTGATGTTTGGAAATCTTACTATGCCATAAGCAAGTATCTGGTTTTTTCCACTACCAGAGAAAAACATTTTTGTTGTTGAAAGCTTGGAATGATACGTTATACCATTTGTTGCACGCTGATAAGTTGGTGATTTGATGTTCATGGCTTAGTCGTTTTTTATTATTCAGAAATTTTTTTTGCAGTTCTTTTCAGATGGCTGTTATTTAGTCAACGATTGCTAATCATGTGTAAATATTGAGCGCAATCATTGTTGCTGTCAAACTGTATAACTGATACTCATTATGTATATTCTATTTCAATGCGTTGAATCTAATAAAATGGAATGAACATGGATTGGTAGGAATTTCTGGTCCTTGGATGAACTGAACCTTAGTTGCAAATTTTAAGGTGAGCAGCGGAAGTCAAGAAATTGCAACTTTAGGTATCCTAGGTCAAGCCGTTTTGACCGTAACTCAGATATTCTCGACTTTTTCATTGCATTTTTCACGTTAGCAAAAGCGAGTGACTCTACATACGCTAATTTCCACCTTCATCAGCTCTGCTTCGATGGTAACTTTATCTCGCTGATGATGTTAGAGGCAACAGTTTAAAAACATTTCAAAACTAGTCACTTAGAATTGATACGATGTGTAATTTATTTGCGTAGAAGCTTCCAAAAACGTTGAATAAATTTGACCATGTTAAAGTGAGTCGCTTGCAATTATGTGGCGCACGTTGAGGTTGTGCTGTCCGAGTTTTTCTTTCAGATAAAAAAAAGTCTTGAATTGAGACGCATAAACAGCGAAATTCGGGCACTGCAGTCCTGATAGTCGACTGCAATGTCGGTCGACTCCTCGCTGCAAATCGCTCTTTTTGGCAAACATGTTGTTGACTTTAGAGAGCTGTTTCGTCATCAAACCAAGTTATGAATTTTCGACGATGAGTTTTAAATCCTTATTTTTCTGGTTGTTGCTAATAAGTGAATGAACAGTGCTCTTAATGGGGAACGCATAGTTCAGAGGCAGAATGCAAACGTATCGGAACGGCACAGCACTTGTTCACAAGAGTTCTTGAAACGTTGCTAGAATTTTTTTTTTTTTATTGTATGTAGCATGTCAGTGACTATGGGGATTTTGTATGTAGTATGACCATGGGCTGTGGAGGACTTTCGGTTATGGAGAGCAGACGGTGCTATCATTCTTGAGGCGTTGCGAAAATGAATGAACAATTATTATAGTAATTTATCACATGGGTCATGGAACTCGATTCTAAAATGTTGTATAGTGGATGGTCGAAACTTGTTGGTTCTGTGCAGATAGGTGTCCTGTAGGCGCAATATATTTTGAGCGCATTTGCAACTCGATTCCCGCAGCTTGCAGCCCGCAGCCCGCAGCTCGCATCTCGCAGCCCGCAGCCCGCAGCCCGCAGCCAGCAGCCCGCCGCTGCGGGCCCGCAGCCCGCGGCCCACAGCCCTAAGCCTAATAATATTTCGTCTCTTTTCCTTTCTTTCTTTTCCGCCCGCAGCCCGCAGCCCGCAGCTCGCAGCCCGCAGCTCGCAGCCCGCAGCCCGCAGCATGCAGCCCGCAGCCCGCATCTCGCAGCCCTAAGGCTAATAATATTTCGTTTCTTTTCCTTTCTTTCTTTTCCGCCCACAGCCCGCCGTTGCGGGTCCACAGACCGCAGCCCGCATCTCGCAGCCCACAGCCCTAAGCCTAATAATATTTCGTTTCTTTTCCTTTCTTTCTTTTCCGCCCGCAGCCCGCAGCTCGCAGCCCGCAACCCGCAGCCCGTAGCTCGCAGCCCGCAGCCGCAGCCCTAAGCCTAACCATTTCGTTTCTTTTCCTTTCTTTGAATTAAACATTTCTTTGAATAACATTTCTTTGAAGTAGATTAATGACAATAACAATACATTCAAACATTTGCATTCATTTAGGCTATCATTGCAATAACGTAGATTTTGCATCGTTCACATGTAAACAATTTGAAGGTGAATCGCAGGATTGGTTCGCGTTTGCGACAATTCCGTTTGCTAGAGAATTCTTTAGCGATTTATCACTTCGGTGGTACATATTTAGCTGATAAGCACCCCTCTTACTCCCATGGGGAGCGTCAATTAAACGATAGATGCAAGCATTCACAAGACACTTGAGTAAGCGATGTCACAGTGCAGAAGTGTTCGATAAATGGAACCGATAAGTAGCTGCCCGTAATAAGGAACAGCCACTGTGCTAGCCACTAGCTCGGAGCCATCGTTCATATACGGCTCGCTGATTGTCCACATCTTGAAATCCGATTCGAATACGACGCGTAGCACCTTAAATTTAGCAATTTGCGTCCTTGTCGCTTATTATTTTTAATTAAAAATCACTTGTTTTTCGAATATAGCGTAAAATTCCTCTTATTGAATAATCATCACTAAAGGTTTCCTGATTTTGGCTCAGTAAAAGTAAGGTACCGATAAGCATCCAATAAGCCATAGAGCACATGGAACGTTTTTAGCATGGTATAGTTCATAAATATATCTGCAATGAAGGCTCCAGAAATAATCCCGATGATATGTCCTAGCTGACAATGAGAATTGCTACCCTAAGTTCCGGTTTGTGATTTATTTGACTAACGGGTTTACTCTGTATTTCCAAATATTCTAAAAATTATATAGAAGGGTGTTTTGAAAACATTAGGCAATAGATTCACAGATTATGTGCGAAAGATAATCTTAACTCCACGCTTATGGAAAGATCACTTTTCGAAGTTAAGTTCTCAAATCTTTAACGATAAGTACCTGGAATGGCGCAGAAATTTGCAAATCGTCGGGAGTTTGCTGTGGGCGATGAGCTCTCTCGCAATTGGATGCGCACCAATCCACAGAGCACCAGTCTCATCGATGTGAAGATTGTCCGGCGACGTATACAAATCGACCGTGGCGATCGGTTCGACCGATTTATAGTTCTAGAAATTCAAGAATTATAACGACATAGAAAAAGCAATTAACGATGGGTATTTAGCTCATGTTTTCGCGGTTCCTTAAACGATAACTCAGATAACACATCAGTGCTGTTTACTGCCTGTCGAAGTGGAACCAGTGGCTCCGTTACAGATATAAGGCGGAGCTGCAACTTACACGTTTCGAAGGGTGATAATCAGTAACGTTTTTATTGAAGCGCCTTTTAAACGTTTATATTTATCTGTTTGCCCATTTTAAAGTGGATTATTATGAAAAAAGCAGCTTAATTATCGTCTTCGTCAAAAAGGATTTTGAAACGAGTGCCTCAACTTTTGCTTTCTTAGATTTGACCATAAACGCCTGTAAGAAGATATGCACAGTTTAAAATATAAAATTTATTTAGCTCGGAATGATAATAATTGATGGCAAACTTGTTCAGAATAAAAGTAACCACTCTTTCAAAAATGCTTTTAACAAGAATACTGCTTTCAAAAGGAGAAAGAATAATAAGCATACTTCAGCCACTTTATAAACAGTTAGCCTTCGAGCATTGGGTGAAGCGATGAAAAGATGCTTTCCGGATGCATCAATCGCGATTCCATTTGGTGAAACGTTCGACGGAATGAGCGCGTATGCGATCTCTAGAATGCCTAATATAATCAAGGTAAAAAAAAAACTCACATAATGTTTAGTTTTTAATAGGCTTGTCGAATAAGCACAGATAAACCGACAATCATTAAACATTACGAATTTCTAGTATTCTACTATAACAAAGCTAAAATAGCAGCAATCAAACTCATCACACACCTCGCCATCGTAGAAGATCACACTTCCAGCCTTAACGCCACTGATCGCCTCTAGCATAGTCAAAAAAACGCTCTGCCCACTACCATCGTTCGTTAGAATGAATTGATCCTTACCGACAACAACCAGATCATTTGGCCTAAAAGGAAATCCTATTGCTATTAGGAAGTATATAATCATTGTTCATTGCTGCAGTTATGAGCTGTTTTTTTTTAGAAACTGTGAAAATAAAGTGGCACTGCGAGCGTCGATAATCCTGCCCGAATATATTTGAGTCGTCTCTCAGCATTAAATACTCTTTTAGGTCAGTGCGTTCATGCCAACATTTAATACTTACACATTTGACTGAGCACATTTTATGAATTATAATACCCGGTGCTTACCGGCTTTACTTGGCTTACTATGATATTCCTTAATGTCAGCCATTAATTTCGAATGTATATGTTCTCTAGCTATAAATGAGCAGAGTTTAGGTTCGGGGGCTTGTAATGAAGGATAGTTTTTATTATAGATTCATTCAGAGGGCGCTAAAGAAGCAATATTCGCGCTCACAACTTAATCAGAAGCACTTATTAGTAATGCACAATTTGAGTGCTAAGTAAAATTATTTGAAATCTCTGCTAAAAGATTACTTCATTATAAATTTTCGATATTGACACATTTTGTAAAATTTAATTAATTCGTCTTCTTTTCTTATTGATTCTGTCGAGAGCAAAAAAAAAAAAAAAAAAAAACTACATAGACACTAAATATGTGACCCTTACTTAGAGATACGGAAATATTCCAAAAATGATTTGATGCAATGAGTTTGAAATAGAATTATTTTGATTATTGACATAAAATAGATGGTTTATAATTTTCGACATAAATCATTTCGATGATATTTTTAAAATTCTTCAAATAAAATTAAACAATCAATTGTCGATGTGTTAAATTGTTTAAGTTGCTTTTCACTCCATTTGAGGTTACAATTCGAATTCAGCAAAGCCATATAGCATTCGTCTTTAAACAGCATTTGACAAACCTGATAAACTTGTTGTCCTTGATCGATTTCAAATGTTTCAATGTTGTTTCTCGCTCATCAAACGAAAACACTTCCACCGAATGTTTAAAGGCTTTGTCGTGATTTATAACGTAGAGATGTATTTGGCCATCGATTATCACTGACAATAGACCATGAGGATGGAAGTTCGCCTATTTGTAACCGTATTAGCGTTCTTTTTTGAAAGTTGTTGTCATAAGAAATGATTAAAAAGGAAAAAAAAAATAAATAAAATAAAATGAAATAAAAATCCATGCTCGCTAGAAGACCGGATTAGCAACATCATTGCATTTGCAATAAACTTCTTGGAAACAAGGAGTTACGATCACGATATGCATATGGACAATAAAGTTGTCTCCAAGCTCAATAATTAGCTTTGCTTTGCAGCTATACGAATAGCGTTTTATGCGCTCGTTGCTGAAGCAAATGAAAATATGACTGCATGTCCGACAGTGTTATTCACAATAAAAGATAATGTGGCACTTTGCTTAGATAGTACATAGCCGCTAAAGACTGCTCATTGAAAGGCTATCTACTGATTATCTGTTACTAGTTCCGTGGAACGATCCTAAAATTTAGACAGCCTCTATTAGTCTCCCTCTTACAGCTACATTTTACAATAAATTACATAAAAAGTAGCTCTAATGACGCTTATCGCTGAGAATAAAACTCACTATTGTCTCTATTCTGTAGCGTTTTTTTTTCTTTTTTTTTTTGTTTGTTTATAAACGCTTAATTCGGCAATCGTTTTTAAAACACAAGTGGTGTATGCAGTTTAGCTATGGTACTACATTGAAACAGGGAAGCAATGGAAAAGTGGTGAGTGATAAAACATTGAAAGTAAACCTCATCGAAATCTCCCTCTATTTTTAGAGGTATCGCTTTGTGTTGATCTTGTGGTTGTGCGAAATTGTATAAGAATATTTGTCCTTTCGAATTAGGCAATCTCTGGGTCATATAAAATAGACCCGATGTAACGAACGCTGAATTGAGGCGTTCCACCAGCTCCACATCTTCGGCTCCATATTCTGAAAAAAATCGCTGAAGTAATTCAAATATCAAACATATTAGGCTGATGCTGTTAGACCAACCAATATGCTTCATATTTCCTACCATGCTCCTCTCAAGTACAGTATTTAAATGATAATGTGTAATCTATATTCTACAAATGAGCCTGAAAATGAGTAGAAAATCTAATCCTTTGCATGTTTCTCTGGAAAAAATTGATCTGAAAATGACTTCACTTTGGTATATCATAGTATCGTACAAAGGAAACGGTGTCGGGGATCAAGAACAAAGATTCACTTCCACGACTTCTCTTGCAATTTACTAGTCATGGGCTTCTTTCATTTTTTGCTATGCGAAAATCCTCGTCGTCGAATCGAACGGACCCAATAGTTTTCCTGGAATTTTGATCACTTATCGCCCTCTTCCGTTTTCACCTTTAAGAAATGCATTTTGATTTATCAAGCATTTGAAGAAATGCGCAAGAGAATAATATACTAAGATCGGTTTTGAAGTAATACATCAATTTTGCGATACTCAACATATAACACTCGTACTGAGAGAGAGTTTGTTTTTGTTTCTGCTTTTTTTTTTCGACGTGGACAGAACTGCTCAAAACAACATTGAAATAATCTTTTCTAAGTTTAGAAGTGAGTAAATTTTGCAGTAATGTGATCACATCTGTATTATTGCAGTTACTCGATGAAATCCAACTAAGTCATCTCGTGCATTGAACAGGAAAGAAAGAACAAATGAAATGTTTCTTCTTCGAAGTGAATATCTATAATTATACTCTTTAAAACGATATTATATGCAATAGTAATTGCGCTCACATTGTATGATAAGAAAGCAATCAAGAAAAGCTCACTGATGCCCTCCACTGTACGGCATGGACCAGGTCGATGATTGTAAACGCGCTTGTTGAGATCGAGTCCAATTCTGAACAAAGTAGTTGAGATCAATACTAAACAATGCTTTACTAACCTATTTTACAATAAATCATTTTAAAATGCTCATTAAAGTCACGGAATAGTTTAATTTTCACTACAAAAGCTCTCATAGATTTTAGCAGATAGCAATTGTATCGCGTTCGCGGATAGTGTACTTACGCAATTTTCATGGGCAATTGCTACCAAGATGCCAAGCGTTGCATATCCAAGCAATTTGAGGAGCATAGCTACCTGAAATGTTCACAACAACAAAATAGACACTCTTAGAGCGCTTCTGCTAGAGCGACAAAGTCAAGAAATCGCTAAAAATCACGCTTGATCAAAAAGAACGAAATAGTTAGGAAACGAAATGGCATCTTTGCTGCAAAACTTATAAGAATATGGACCGTAATATTTTAAAAAATTCAGTGACAAGAAATTAGTGCATTCAATGTTAAAATATTTATCATAGCGTTGAAATGTTGAGAGAAAAAAAAGGAAAGCGACATATGTACACTTGTTTGCAAAAAAAAAAAGTAACGTGATATAGCAGTGATCATCTTTGATGGCTACTCGCTGCCGCATGAACGTCATATACTCCCATTTGCAGAACATTCCAATAAATATAAAAAATGACTCTCGAAATCATCTCCAACAGCACAAATAAACTGACATACTCGAAGAGGCAAAAACCCTCAATTTCTAAAGTAATGCGTTTCCTTCGACATTTCATATTTGTAAACGTGTTCATCTATAGAATTGGAGAGGACTCGAAAAGTTCAAAGTGTCGAAACCGTGATAGGCTGAAGAAGAACTCCTTCCTCATGATTTACTTTCGCAAAAACACTGCCACCATCTCGAAATTTCGAACTGTGAAATTTGAAACATGATTTTTTATAGCAACGTATCGATGCTCATCTACCATCATATTCTCAATCAAACGGAAACGCTTGGCGAGCAATCACTACAATAGCAATAGTGAACGCTGAGCATGTGAAATGACCATAACGCATACTTGAAACAATTACATGCATCAACATAACGAACTCTTTCAAAATGCAATACCACAATCACGCTAGCGATCTTTTGACGAAAGAAATTGATTAAATTGGCCTATTTGTAGGCGTTACAACGATTTAAAATAATGCAACAGAGGTATTTAAAATGTTAAGCAATTAATTAACGAGCTTTACGATTTGAGGATTTGATTTCGACAAGGGACTCTTTCATGGATATATGAGGTTTTATGAATGAATTCGATTGCAAATCCAGAGCACATTTGCAACGCACACCAACAAACAGAGGGAACACAATTGCATGCATTGCAATTGAGAATTAACAACGAGCGCCAACGCTGCTCACATATTGCACTCCACCACAGTGTGCAAGAGAAACAACAGCTGCTGAGTGCATTTTTTGGTGAACTGTTCATCGCATTCATCGTTAGCACAACATTTGGCACCCCCACACTCTACATTTCGATCTAGCCCACCTTTCTCATTCACACAAAGAATTACCGCGATAGTGCATTACCAGCTTTTCGATCATTCACCGATACATTTTCGTACAGGAAATTAAAGTTGATGGAAGTTTTTATCAATGAAAATTCTGGACAAGTTGATGGGAGTTCCACTGAAGCAACCCTTTAGATCTTTCATCGTGGACATCGTTAATATTCACATGAACAATACAGGATTCGAAACGTCCGCGCTCCCACCAAATTGCCCCGCTCCTTCCTCCCTCACCCCACCCCCTCCCCTCAATTCCCTCTCCTTTCCTCGAGGCACATCTTCGATTACATTGTACCCCTCTGACAATAACTGTCATATAATACTAGAAATATGTTTATAAATGCACCACTTGAACATTAGAAGGGTTATCAATGGATTTAACGAAAGTAGTAAATAGCTGTATTGCGAATTTAATTTGAATTTTTCAACTCTTAGCATTGTTGTGAAAGTTACGATAGTTTTGACACACTCGTGCCTGAATGCAACAATTAATTAGCATATATGTGTTCTTTCATAATTAATAGGGAAATAAGATTAAGCTGGTTGCGATGATTGATAAATATGACCATCGATAATGCGCGGTGATGTTTATTTTTGCGATGGAAACGTCCCACCGAACGCATTCAACGAAGTGAAGATCGCAGTGACACCACTCGGTAACGGTTAGGGGACGCTTGTGTGGGAATGGGGAATGGATTGTTGTTTATTGCCTTTTGAGGGTTGTCGATGTGCTCATCTTTGTTGCAAGTGTTTAGTAGGTGTAGGGTCGACTACTAAGTGAGAGCAGCTAGCACAGGTACATTGTTTTTGCGCAAGCTAACAAATTTCAAAGCAGCATATTAGCATCACTGGATGTGCTCGTAACCCAGGCCCCTCAAAGTGTTGCCGTAAGAAAGATGTTCGATCAGTTCAATTGTATTGCTCTTCTGTCGTTTTCCTCAGAGAGTCGTTGACTAGAGGATTGCGGTTGTTGTAGGGGCATTGAGAAAATAAGAAAGGAAACATTAGACGTTAGTGGGAGTACGTTGGTGTTTTGCTTTATTTGCAGCTTATTGTAATATGGACAAGCATTATAATTTGCACATTTCCTTCTTCATGCAATCTATTACCATGTTCTCTCCGCAGAACACTAAAATATTCAGCCAAAATTTCCAAAATTTATTCCAAATTCCGAAGTTCATGGCGGTCTTTATTTTTCCTTTGATTCACCTTTTTCGTTTAGTTGCTGCACCATGAAATAAGCGAAGATAGAGAGGAAAGTGTTCGTAACCCGGGTTTCCATCACGCGCAAGAACCTAAACGAGTTTAGGTTTCATGAAAGCCTAGGCTGCTTGATTCGATAGATGAGATGAAGAAGGCGCTATCGCATATCACATACATGTTGTCCGGTGTTCTAAAATCGCTGTCAAACTTCGTGGTATTTTTTTTTTGGCTGAGCAGACTTCAAGTGTTATGCCTGAACCCTTAGAAATGGTCCACTGTAATAAGCAATAGCGCCATCAAACAATTCTAGTTTTTAGAATTGATATAGATTTTTTTTTACTTTGAGAATTTTATTTCTTAAAGGCAGCACAAGTAATTTTTTTTTTCAACGAAATATAAATCGAGGTTTCTTCAAAATAAACTCAACGCGATTCATTTTTATTTCTGCAGATGTTCTCTGTCAAAAAGAGATGTGTCAAATGTGAACTTGATTGGCCAATATTGACAAGGCTAAATAATATTCATCACGTCAAATGTGCCGAAAAAAATATGCGGGCGTAATGTGTTGTTTCATTCGTTGGATAAGACGCATTTTGGGTTTAGAATTTTTGCAATCGATCGGTTTCCTAATTGTTCGTTGTTGTTTTGTTTTTTTTATTTCGATGCGTTTGGACTGTTTGAGAGATCGAAATACAGAAAACGCAGCAGGAAAGATTATTGTTATCGCACTTCTAGGAGGAATTCCATGCAATGAAGCTAATTTTTTTTTGGTTTTTCCATATGATATACTCGATTCGAAAGTGGCGAATTAGCCCAATATTGGCGGTAGCTGACGTCATTGATGTGCCAGTGCCTAATATGTTTGCTTGTAGCAGATTTTAATGTCCCGACGCGCAGACGGACTGGATTGCAAGGTTTATGTTGGCGGTTTGCCAAATGACGCCACTTCCCAAGAGGTTTCTAAGTTTTTAAAGCTTTTTCTTAATTTCAGGTTTATGGTTGTTTTTTATTTAAGGCAACTCTGCATTGATTTTCGGAACAATAATCGCGAGAGGGTGGACTGTTTTCGCCGAAAATTTGGGAAAAATGTTGAGGGGAGAAGAGCGTGGTTGAACGCTTACTCGTTCAGTTATGGTCCTCCTTCAGCTGGTACTAAGACCGAAATTCACTATAGTATTTGCCTTGAAACTGGTATACTTTTTATGCATTCGTAACTTCCGTTAACATTGCTCAATCACAGAATCCTTCTTGACAGAATTTGAATTCCGAAAATCACTGCAGAGGTGATTTATTGGGAAGCTACATGTGATTTTCAGAGCGTTGCAGTAAATGTTGCATATTCATGAAACTTGCAACATAATATGCTGAATGCTTATTAGGCGTACAAAGTGTGGGTTGATATGAAGTGGTTAACGATGCGTCGCAAAAAAAGAGCCTTTGAGTGTGGTATGTTAGCAATTTATGCTGAGGTTGATAAGCTGATCAACAATTAGAAAACTTGTGGAACGTTTACAACTTCAGTTTTGTTGAACTCTTTTTGTAAAATAGCGAGTATTGTTTGAAGGAAAGATCAAACAGAAAGATCACTTCCTATTGAGAGACTAAAATTCGCAATGAAAAAACCAAAAAGCCGAAAGCTCATTTGAATAAATTCTGCAACGAAATACTCCCTAACATCTGCAACTCATTTAAGGCTATCGTTTTCGCTTCGATCTTTTATAACTCATGATGCTTTCATTTTTAATGAAATTTTGATGGCTTTTTGACGAAAAAAATATGTGGGAAATTCGTTTTTATGAGACGATGAATGAAAAATTGGACGGAGCAAGCATTATACGGAGAACGGCTCTTCCACGTGAGACCTTTTCGCGCATCTACTATTCATAATGTATTATTTCATTTGAGAGGTATTTTCTGGGTGACTTTTTGGTCGGTGTTGAATCCGTGCTTGACAACACGATTTCCTTCTATAATGCTGGAACCTTTGAGGTCAGATGCCTAGTTCCATCAGCCGAGGTGGTTGATGGCTGTTTTGATATCGACATAATCTAGAGCTCTTTTAATTTCGAGATGAAGCAATAGATTGCTATTACAGAGTAAACCTTCCGAGTACATGATTTATTGCTCTTAAATTCATTCATCTTTACGCACTATTTGACGATAAATTTTACTACGAATAAAGAAATTTTTAAAAAATTTCTATAAGACAAATTTAGCGTAGAGCATTTGATATACTTTAACAGTGATTTGTATTCTTTGTTATTGTGTAGTGAATGTTTTAGTTGGAGGATGCATTTCATCGTTTTGGACGCATTCGTAAAGTGTGGGTAGCACGCCGCCCACCTGGTTTTGCGTTCATCGAATTTGAAGATAGTCGTGATGCTGAGGATGCTGTTCGAGCACTTGACGGAACGTGAGTTCACGATTCTTTGTCTCATTTTATCTTCCTTGCCTACTTACCTCATACAATGGGTTTGCCAGTAAAGGTGAATCTTTGTGATATTCAGTAATGAGGAGTCACTATGATCGTGTATGCGAAATTATGAAGATATGGGCCATAACTCTTTTTTAATGAATTATTAGTATGAATTATGATCTTTAAGTGCAGGATTTATATCTTTTAATCTACGAACTATCAACGAATTCCTTGTTACTTTATTATAGTTTGTTCGAAGTCAGTGTATTTTTCGACATTTCCTGCATTTGCTGAGATATCCTACTGCGATGGTTAATGTAGGCAAAGAATGCCGCCCGTTATCTGATTACTCCCTGTTGGGAGTTCATTCACTTTTTGAATTTATTTTTATTTTGTTTGATTTACCTAATTGTTTCTACGCTTCCATCGGTTGAATGTTTGTAGGCGTATTTGCGGTGTTCGTGCGCGTGTTGAGCTTTCTCATGGTCGAAGGCGTAATGGTGCACCGGACTACGGGGGTTCCCGAGGTGGTCGATTCTCAAGGTATGCCTGATTGCGCCATTTTAGTTGTTAAAATCTCAATTAAGAAAAGGGACGGGTTTTATGCGGTAAGTGAATTGCTTCTACAAGATATCGCTGAAGCGATAAGCTGGTGTGATGAGAAAGATGCGTCTCCTTAGGTGTTGTTCGATGTTGGCTAAACTAAGCGGTTCGGTTGTTTTATAACGGCTCCACAAACTGAGTACTGTGCAAATTTTTGTAAGGCATGCGTAATTACTGTGCCTTTGTCAGGCCTTTTCCTCGTTTTTATGTGACCTAGAATCGTATCGGCTTTCGAAGGGAAAAAGCTACCCAATCTGCGAGCAGTCGACTCGTTTGAATTATCATACTTTAGTATGCGATTACTTTGTGACTTACTATGTATGGTTTGTATGAAACGTACTTTGCCTATATTCCCAACTCCCGTAGCGTGGTTGCCCTATCGCAACCGACGTTTACCCAACATTATTCTGCTCTTTCGTCGATTGCCCTGGGTTTGTATTTTATGCCGTGTTATTGGGGGATCGGGCGATAGCGAGAGGATTGCAGTGCTTATTTTCAATTTCTTGCGTTGCTTTTGTTTTAAGCGTAACCAAGTTCGAAACGCTCAGTCATCGTAATGTTTCGCTTCAAATATAGTGCCTAGAGAAATATAGAGGGATCGCATTGTTTTTCTGCGATGTGAAGTTGCCATTAATTTTTAGTGGGTTATCTAAAATTCCGTTTGAGCTTGATATGCAGCACGCATCATTTTATCAGGAAAACTTACTGCAAGCATATAGCTGAATTGAGAGAGAGAGGGGGGATTAGGGTGGAGGGCGGAGTGGGGGGTGGGGGGAAGGGGAAAGGTGTGTTAAAGTAGAATGCTTATCGTGGGGTCCGATGAGGGCGATAGCTTTTGTTTTAGCGATCGTCCGCACGCCAGCGAATCGCCTCAGCGTGCACGTCTCGTTCCCGCAGCAGCTTCCTAACCACATTTCGTCTTGCCCCGCGCCGTTTCTGCCCATCTGAAGTGGGTTTTTTGCTGCTTCTATGGCCGCTTTACATCTGCTTCTTTTTAAAGTTTTCTCATTTATGCCAGTTGCATCCGATCGTATCGGTTTGCTCGCGGTGCTTAACCTTGTTAGCTGTTCTTATAAGTTCACCTTGCTTATTTTGTGAACTAACAATTGCTAAACACTAAGTAATTTTACAAGACAACCGTTTTCTAGTCTGAAGAATGACAACCTTGGCAAGTATTTCTTTTTTACACGCGTAATGCTGTTATTAATACACATGCACCTTTTATGATAATGGTATTCTTAGCATAAAAAGAATAGATACTCACCTATTTCCTTAGCTATAAGATTTCTTTTCTGTTTTAGTGAATAAGCGGTTGTATTGTGAGTTTTTATGCATAGTAACGCTAATATTGAGCATTATTTTGAATGTTTCAGGCATGAGAACTAATGTAAAGTGTTTTTAAATTTCCGAAATGCAGTTAAATCAAAAGCTGATTATCGTTTTGGCGTATTTCATTGAGGGAATTGCCTCAGCAAAGCTAGGTTTTATAGGGCAAGATGGTTTTGGCCACGGAAATGGGGTTTGCAATGACTGAGCCATGACTTATTTGCATAGTCGAAAGTTTATATTGAGCGTCAACATTGTTACGCTCGTTGCTCACGGAGTGGATGTAGAATAACTCTGCGGTGGTCGACATATAATTATTTGGAATGTTTTCTGCTCTAATTTCTACAAAACGTTGTAGTGAGCCGCTAACTTTTATCCCTTGTTGCAGTTTCCGTTTCATTAATGTGGGCACCCACAAATTCCACAGTAACTTATATTGGCCACCCCCAACTAAGACTGTCTAATTGGCATGTAGGGTGTATGTTTTTGTGTGTATGGATGTGGATGGAGGCTATTGCATTTTGTTGTGTTGGGAGTAGCTTTATATTTTATGTGAATTCACTTGGGAATTTGGGAAAGCAGTGGTGATTAAATTCGATTGCTTAGTTGCTTAAAATTGATCGGAACATTTTTTGAATTTTTTCTTCTCTTCAGAGTACTTCACTTCAACAATTTCTTTTTATATTCGTTGAATTTTAATTGGTCTTTGCCAACTCACAACATATAAAACTTTGAAGATGCTGCTTCATAGTGTAGCTTATGTCTTGGAGCCAAAACCATTCATCGTTTATTCTCATTTAGTAAAAAATAATATTTCTATGAGGCATGCAAAATTTTGCGTCACAAACGGTAAACTGATGTCATTCTAGCTGATGTCATTCCGCAATAGTTTTTTTTTTCCGCAGTACAATTTTTGTTTTCGCTTTCGCAAATGACAGTCATACAGCGTAAAAAAATGGGAACGGTTTTGATGGGTGGAGGGGGGAGGAGAGAGAGGGAGTGCTACAGATGAAATGTTGAGTGCTTTGTACAGGTGTGGTGTGATTTGAGTGGGTATAAAGCTTCCTTTTTTATCCTTTCAAAGAGGCGTCTTAAACAGCAGTATAATGAGAATTGTGCTCAATGGTCGATGTGTTCGATATTCCTAAGCAGTGTTATTTCAGCTAATTTAATTTTTTTAAAACTTTCTCTATACTATTTAAGTGGGTGTTATTAAAAATAGCGTTTTGGTATGCATATGTTTAATTGTTCCATTTCGAAAGTGCAAAATTACCTCTTCATTGCGTTCAGTGATTCATTCGTAGATACATTTCATAAAATTTCCCAAGGTACCACCCTTTCCCTGCGAAATGTTTATATGTTTCGAAAATTTCTGATTTTTAGCATTTTAAGAAGGCTATCGATATCAGGCATTGCAGTGTTAACTGTCGAAAACGTTTAAGGCTCAGCTTTTGCTGCTTGCATACTCCATCTGGAATTGGTAACGGTAGCATAACTGAGCAGTGTTCAGAGATATGATGCTTCTGTATTTCAATTTAGCATATCTTGACTGGATGGTTCGTTTTATACATAAATAGCTATAAATTCCATATTTTGCTTCCATTCTATGGCATAGCTATGGAGGGAATGCGGGTGTTGAACTGATAGGATTTGTGGCGTCGAGTGCCTATTGGTTTGATTAACAAGAAGATGAGGGGAAACACATGAATTTCACTTGGGTAAATTAAAGGTGACGGCGTTTAGTGGCTGCGGAATTTTGTTTCATGTAAAATTTGGTTGATACTTGGTTTAATTTTAGCGCACTGCGTCCTCCACTGCGTCACTTCTCGTATCCCTTCCTGCTTCGTTCTACAGCTCTACGCAAAAATGACGCGTCTACACTTCTCGTCGTTATAGGCTATATTCAATTCTAATCGGCTGCCCCCTCAGCAACTAAAGCGACCTCCCTTCTGCTCTAAACACTCAGTAATCTTTTTGGGTTCCCCCTTTTTTTTCAGACTGCTTTCCACAATGCGGTTTCAATTCACCCTTCTCTTTATTTTATCCTTTTTTTTGCTTTTCGAAGGTAAGATTTGATGGTGGTTTCAAACGCTTCAATGGGAACAGTCCATATAACATAAATTAACTTTGTTTTTTTGTGATGGGGGAATAGTTTTCGGATTTTATGAAGAAAATATAAGGAACTGATTTTTGAGTTTTTTCTTGGAGTGAGGTGTGTTGAAAGGAAACTGATTACCTTTGCGGGAGAGAATTATTTTGTTTGAAGACCATAAGAAGAGTTTGATTTCGATGTGAACCATGCGACTGCCTTATAGGCATGAGCACCGAAGTTTAGCTGAGCAGGCAAGATGCATCGTATAGGCATGAGCACCGAAGTTTAGCTGAGCAGGCAAGATTTTCGTGTTTGTTAGCAGGAAAATGGCTGCTTTTTTGAACCATTAACTGTGACGGTGCCTTCGATTTCAGTCATTTCAAATAGGATTTTTCAGAGCTGAAGATGGTGGTGCTATTTCTGTTCATTGGTTTTGAGTGCACACAAAGATATACCTTTGAAACTCGCGTACAAGATTTCGGGGATTCAGCGAAGGGGATGGGGGGCAGAGGGGGGTTGAGTGGAGGAGAATAGCTCAGCATATGTGATTTACATCGCTTAAAAGTAGTCATGAGTGGGGTTTGGTAATGTGCAGTTCTTGATAGTAGTGAGGTTTTGTTCTATGCGTTTATTTATAAACTCTATATATATGTATATATGGCCACTTGTTATTTTGAGGTCACGTTCGCGCTCTCCATATCGCGGCCGTAGTCGCTCTCGCTCGCCTCCTATGCGTGGCTCACCAAGGTACGACGACAAGAGGGAAAGTGCTAGTCCGGTGCGGTAAGTACTTCCTCTGTATTACTTTTCATCTTGTGCAAGTTTTCTGCTCATCAATTATGCATTCATTGTCTTTTGAACTTGACTGATTTGATTTCGGAATCGGACTCTGCATCCATCTCCTAACCTTGGATAGTCTCGTCTGTCATTTTCGGTAATCTCAGGCTTTGCACTTGATGCCTGTCACTTCAGAATATTGCTTACCACTATTTCTGAATTTGTCCGTCGGAAAACACTGCATTTTTATAACATGAAGCTATTCTTCATAACTGTTTTCGACATTTAATTTTTTCATCTCCCTCTTGATATTGCTTGCCACCTTACCATTCACTTTTTATGCGGTTTTTGTGTGGATCTTTGATTTCCTGGTTAGGTTTTCATCCTCCCCTTCCTCACTTGAGATGAAGGGAATAAGAGGTCCTGAAGATGGGGTCGACAAATGAAAGCGAGAAGCTTACTTATATGTGAACTTGCAGTCGGTACATGTCGGAGGTTGTGCATACGCATATGATTCGATGTTGTGAGTAGAAATGATGTGCTTTGAGTAGAAATGACTGTGCACTTACGGGAAGCTTAAATTGCCAACATGTCCTGTACGGCCTCACGGATTTGGGTTTCAGATCCCAACCAGAGGTTACTTAGGTTGCTTCCACCATTTGCCATTTTTGCTTCCTTAACTTTAGGGAGACATCATACTCTTTCACTGTGGCAGAACTCTAAGTCGCATCACGCCATTAAGTACGCGAAAGGTAGCGTGAGGATAACTGTTGGTGAAACAGATCTGTCAAGAGGTGCTTGTTACCAAAAACAAAATCAGTGAATGCCCTCCCAAAGAACCTTCGGTGAACGTGTAAGCCTCATACTCGCCGGCCCGATGAGTAGTGATTGAGAGGTTAAAAATTTTAGAAATAATCGCAGTCAAAAGTGGTGCTTAGAAATCCTCCTATATTTGTTGAAAACTTTTGATGAAAATTTAGGTCCGTAGGAAGGCCCGGCGGCTACACAGCTTTATAAATTGTTTACATATTAAAATTTTTGTCACCGACTCTCAGTCATCGAAATTCTCACTGGTTCTACCTAGTATGCCAAAAGTGTGCTTATTTCCTTGTCGTTATTTCTTGTCTTTCGATTATGAAATTTTACCAGTTGCAAATGTGGAGTGCTGGTTGAACCGCCTTTCATATCCAACGTTATCGTCAAAATTTTTTCAGGAGCAGTCCAGATGCGCGTAGTCGCTCGGGATCGCCGATATGAGTGCCCTAATGGGAATGGCGGCATGGCGCCACAGTCGTTGCAGAAAGTTTCATCATGCGCGCATCGCTGACTACTACTGGATTATTGTTTGATTCGTTTTGTACGTCTCGTTCCATTCGTTACTTACTCGTTTTATGGCGGATCACATGCTGTTTGCGATCCGATTGGTGTTGGTAATCGCAAATTTTATGCCTCGACCGGTGACTAACCCATTAACTGTTCTCTTGTTGTGATCGCAATTTGCAAAGCACCACTATGAATATCTCGCTATATCTCCATTAAACTTGATTTTCAATGAATCGTTTGTCGTGAACTCTGAGCTCACCTTGACACGTGTTATGAGATAGGTACTCTATTCCGAGACATAATGCAGAAAGGAAGGATAGCTTTCGAGATGAACACTTATGCCGCTCGAATTAAGGAAGCATAAGATGTGCCCTGCAAACATTTCAACCAACAAGTGTGTAGGTGTGCAATTGTTTGAAAAAGTATTTGCAAAGAAACTGCTAAATGGCATTTGTTGTTGTTGCAAACCTTCCCTGCAGTAGCTGCACTCGACGGTAGCTCCGCTGTATACAACTTGTCAACGTCAGCGTGAGAAGTTAGCTGTACATTTCCCAATCTTTCCATGATTCAGAAACAGTCTATCGCAATATGAAAACCTTTGCAAGAAACAGTCTATTAAATGGAATAAAAGCAGCCGACATAACAACTCGAAAAAGCAGTGATCTGGCTTGTTCACGGTAGGAAAGTGAATCATCTCTTAGAGATAATCATAAAACGGCTTAAGATTTCATAGAACATCTGCGAGCATAACCGCTATTTAGGCCAGACACTGCTAGAAGAAAGCGAACAAAAGATTTTGAGTTGGGTCTGATCAAAAGGTATTGATCGATTCCAACCAAAGCCCAAAGCAAATAGGGTTATACACAACCCGCAGATAAAAGAAACCTGAGAACAACTGAGCGGCTACTCATCTCAAGAGTAAACACAAGAGTGCAAGAAAAGGCAAAGCACCACATTGATACCACGTTAATTAATACACATATGTCGCTGAGGAGCATCTTCCTGAGAACAGTACATCAACACAACAAAATATCAAACGACACATTTAAAAGAATTTAGCAAGCGGCCATCTAATTCGAATCAATCGGCCAAAGCAATTAATTCAACGAAATACCGAGATAAAGCAGCTCAAAACATGAGTATAAACAGCGCGCCAACAACCCAAAGTCACGCGCTGCGCACGTCAAGAACGAAGCTTGAGGCTATTCTACTTTTTTTTTATTCAGAATATTTTCATTCTTAAGGCATGACGTGGAATTTACACGATTTTTACCACTTTAGTAATAATTCATCTCTTCTTCCCCTCCTCTCTCTTTGCACGCCAATCTCCTTCTCGTCGTACGCCTATCAACAACATTACCAGCATGGTTTTGAATATTACAAAACATTGGAATTAGGGTACATGTAAACATCGTTTGGAAAAACAAAGCAAATGAATACATTTGAAAACTGCAAACAAAGCAGACTGAGAAATGATTTGAATGCACAAAAAAAAAATGCAAAATCATCATAAAAAAATTACGAACATTTTAAACGTCCATATAAGGCAATTTTAAAACTACGCGTTGTAATCATCTGTACAGAAAGCACTCGAGCCGCAGCGAGAATAGCATTTGCCAGCAGATATTTGTAGGTCTAGAGAAGATATAAGCGATAGAGAGTGCAATGCATAATGCACATCACACGCTGATCTATGACTTGAATACTTCCATGTAGAGCGGTTGCAGTTTGGCGTTCGGTTCGCTTTCGAAAAACTGCGAAAGCAATTGTTTATGCTGACGAGCCACCACTCTAAACGTTTGAAGCGATTCCAATAAACGTTGTAGCGCCTCTTCTGGATGTACCATCTGCAAAAAACGCAGCTTTATATTAGCACGCTTCATCACCGTATACGAGAAAAACAGCTACTTTCCTAAGCAAACACGTGCTGTTGTTGCTAATAAACTAGAACTGTCGAACTTTTGTCATACAAATCAAACTGAGATAACTAAAGACATTCAATTGCACGCAATATGAGAATCACACTAAACATTTTGACTGAAGTCTAATTTCTTTGAAGTTTTCGGGAAAAATTTATCGCCCTCGAGTATTGAAAACGCAATAGCTTTCCAGTGGATTTTTCCATTTTGTCAAAGATCGGCTGTTCCAGGGATACCTGTTGTTACTGCTGTCAGGAAAAAAACCGCTTTAGGCAGCTCAGAACCAACAACTAGGATCCTCAATAGTTCGCAGAGTTGGAAACTTTTACGAAACTTTGGTCATGCTGTTGTCTGTCTACAAACAAGAAATCGCAACTTTTTTTGGATTCTTCAGTTTTTCTCACGAATTTGAAATATTTGATATTTCAAATATTTATTTGAAATAAATATTTGAAATATTTTATAGTGAACATGAAAAATTCATTTCAACCGCAAATAACTACTTTAGTCTGGAAATCTTCCTTTTTTATAGGAACGTAAAATTAACTATGTAATATAGCGTGTCAAGTAAATTACGCGGTGTTGGGACCTTCTGTGCTTCTCCAAGTATTTCACAGTTCGATTTTTGAAAGATGAACTTCTACAAAATTTCGTTAACGTTGTTTGGGTGGAAAGCCACTATCGAGATCAGATAAAGTAAACTTAGAAACATAGACGAACCTTATAGTAAAACTGACGATGCAAGCAACTCTTCAACCGTTGAACCAAGTAGCTCGCACTCGCCGTCCCTTGCATAAGTATCCATGCAGAAAATAACGCAACTTCGGCAGTGGACAACTGGAACTGCGCCAAGTTGTGCAGACAACTATGAACCTGAAACGTAACCCCACTATTTCAGCACAGCGCATTAGCGAGAATTTGTTCGTCTAGTGAATGTAGTAAGGTAAAAATCCACATTAAAAGCCAAAACCGAACTAATATATTTGAATTTGCCCTGAGAAAAGCATCAAAATTTTTTTAGGATTCTTCCGTTTTCTTTGGCTCTTCCAAAAACAATATGCGTTATTTGTTTATATTAAGCCCGCAAACTTCATCTGAATCTGCAATCCTCCTCTCTCCCCTCTGGCGACAATAACCAAAACTGCATCAAAGAACGGCCACGACAATGAATAGAGATTCCTGAGAAAGAATCGACAACAATAACGTAGATGATTTATTGGTGTCACTTTGATAATAGAAATGACAATCAATGGAAAAAGTGATGTGCTAACCGTGCGGATGAAAGCAATTAGATGTGGTTGTGTGGTGGCAAAAAGTGATATATGAAAATTTTGCCCACTCAACGAAATAGTTTGCGCTTTAGCATCGTAGAAGATGGACGCTGTTACAAGGCACATCTCGAATACGTTCTCTTTCAGCACCGATATGCGTGTCTTCTCATCGAGTTGATTAAATTCCTCGAAGAATTTCACGAATCGACACATACTCTCAACCATCTTCGATACTTCTGTCGCGAAAAAATTCCAATAAGCAGCTCGATCCTAGAATCATCAATTTTACAAATTGATTCACTATTTGCGGCTTCTTCTTTTCAATGCTTAACTTTGCAATAGATTAGTGCTCGCTTTCTGTTAAGCTCACTTCGATATTACAATTGTTTGTATCATACCTATGCGAAGTTTTGTATGTCGTAATAAACCATTTACGAAGAAATCAAGGCAAACATTTTAGAGAATCGCGTATTTCTCGTATATTACTACAGTACGCCTCAAATCAATACTTTTTCGATGAAAACTTTTACAACTTGCCTGCACCTATTTCAAGTTCGGCTAAATGCTACTTGAGATGTTACTGAAAAGTTTCCCACCAATAGTACCACACCTCAACTTTCAGAAATGAATAAATGGGGAAATTTTGTAAGCGTCATTTGGAACGATGCTAATCACAAATAAGATTTTAGTCACATAATTATCAACGACGAAATAGCTTTCAGTCTATCAAACAAGCGAACACTTCTAGGACTTTCTCACCAATTGAAGGGGATTCTCTCATATTTTCCCAGCAAGTTCCATAAATATTTTCTTCGTATGCACGACCTTCCAACTACACAAAAGAGATGAACAAACCATGCTTCTGAAGGAGCGTTCAAACTCGTCGTCGAGAGGACGCGAATTGTTCTTCAACCATATCGATGCAGCGTGAGCCGCTTCAAACTCAGTTTTGACCTGCGCGGTGAACATTTCATCTTGAGAAAGCACTTCCTGGTGGACACTCAGATAGGTTGCCTCCTGAGAAGGTACTGCTGCCTGGAAAAGTACTCTCTCATAGACATTTTTCATCACCTCCAGCATAAGTGTTGCGCATTATGGGATTCTAAATAACCGGAAAACTACTGCAATAGGTACCCTGAGTTCAGTATTTGATGAACAGCATTTTCTGGGAAGCGGCACATTTTGGGAATCAACCTCCTCATCTTCGATATAGATAAAGCAGTCTCTTGGGAGGTGGACAACCACTTGCAGTGATCAGTTTTAATGTTCTGATGGAAGCACAATGGCCGCTACATTCAAGAAAACAAGTCGACTTTAAATATTCAGTGCTCAAATTTTCAATAGATAAACGTTAGTGCGCGAAATATATAATCGCATCAATTTTTTTCACAAGGATGATAATGCTAACTTTCATGAGGATAAGCTATTAAAATAAAGGAAATCAAACTAGCCGCAGCAGGCAATCAGATTTTCAAAAAACAAAACCTGCTATCTTTTATGATTGGGAAGTCATACGTCGAATCGCAGTAAAGTATTTCATAAATGATAGACGTTTAGATAGCTGAAGAAATGCAAAACATTCAGCAAAAAATTTTTATCCCTTGGCTTAGCAACAATCACCGAGAAGATAAATAATCGCGTTTCCTCGTCAAAAAGCTTTGAAAGGAGAAATCATTCATAGGATATTTCCATTTTTCTCACTATAATGGCACAAAAATGAAAAACCTGTTGAGGATGTTCGTAGATTGGTTCTTGCTTCAATGAATAATTAACTGGTGCCACTGCTGCTTCAGCAGCATATTCACTCTTAGCGGTATATTCAACGCTGAACACATTCTCATGAACACTGCTCGAGACAGTAGGCGATGCACCTGGCGAATAGCTCTCATAACCGGGAGCACGTAACGACGATGATTGACTGCCATCAACGATCGCACGCACCTGCTGCTGAAAGTTTGTATCATTTCACTAATCCTAAAAATTTATCCACACACTAATGATCATAGAATAAGGTCACATTGCAAAATATTCCTCTACTCTCCCCTCCCCCCATCTTAGTTACTTTTTAATAATAAGCTCTAGGCCAAATTGTCGGAAGCCACAATAAAGCAAGAAATGACCAAAAAGAAACAATGCGTTAACTTATAAGTGATAAAATGCGTACTGAAAAACATAAACTAATAAACCCAAATCTTTAAAGCCCGGAAGGTATCGTCAACGTCGCTTTCATAATATCTGAGAATGCCTAAGATACCTTCGGCAATCTATGACGACACTTGAGGCGACCACTATGATCCACGGAGACGCTTAAGAATGTTGCAATTCATAAATTTTAATCATAACGCTTCCCACCAGCTAATTCTAAATATTTAGAAAGTGTCTCTTTCATTAAGTAACCTTTTCACGTTGTTTCTTCTGCAGACGACCAAATTTGACAGAATCACGACTCATTCCCAATTCGAGACATTTTTTCAAACGGCAGAATTGACACTTATTGCGATTCACTCGATCGATCGTGCATGTTTGCCCTCGTGTACAATGATAGTTCACAATGGCTGATTGGCTTCGTCGGAAAAATCCCTACAAAGAGATAAAAATTGAAACAGCATGAACTAGTTATTGAGTCAAAACACCTTTAAAGCAATGTTTCATCAATGCGACTGTTCAGTGTCTTCTATTACAAGCTCGACGAGTGATAACGATGCTGCTTTAAAGAAGGAAGAGGTGTGGCTTCCAAGGACAAAAGAGAAGCGCTGCTAGGGAAATATTGAGCAATTCAGCTACTGCTATAATAATACATAACTTCTGATTCACTCAAGATGAATATATACAGAATGTCGGAGCTCGTATTTGTGGTATATCGAATAACTGTCGATCAAAAAGCAGGGATTTCTTTTCAAAAAAACTCGAGATTTTGAGACATTCAACGTTACAGTAAAAATCAGAGAATATTAAAACGAAGAAAAGAGTTTAAAAATTGTCCTTTTTTACCCAAAACACTCGCAGGTTTCAAGACATCTCGGCTATCAACAGAGAAAAAACTGAAATTCTTCACAAGCAAATCATTTCAAGGATTTCGTTTCACTTCCCACCTATCGCTGTTCAATTTACGCCATCATAAATCGCTCGCAAGGCCTAGCCCACCCACGTCGACACCATGTCATTGATGACGTGACCCGTGGACACAGCTGGAGTTATGTCTGATACGCTCCAAATCACTCATATCGGGTGGCAATCAATGGGAAACGAAAAGCTGAAATTACATTGCGCTGCATTGCAACTTCCTGTGATTCATGCAATTGTTGTATTTCTGCGTTCGACCCTTGCAGGAAGGATTCTTATCCATATCCACAGCATGACAGTATAGCAGGTCGCATTCTGTCCCATTCACCTCCTACTTGTTTTTCTCGATCAAAAACTCGAGGAGAGCTAGTTTCGATCAAATCAGCGTTTTGGCACCTTAGAAAAGCTTCCGGTTCCTTCATTTGGATACTTTTTTTACGCGGACACAGTCGAATTTCCACACCTCGAAAAGCTGGGAACGATAAGGCTTAACGCTTCGCTTGATTCCATTTCACTATTCATTAGAGAATAGGCCGTGTAATGCTCAAAATTATACTAGTGGTAAAAACAACTGATGGAATCGGAAAAGTACACAAATTAGCTTTCGAAAATGATTAAATATTGATTCACGTTTATAAAACAAGTTGGGAAGTGCCGTTCACGGAAGAATATACTACGTTGCTTGCTGAGTATGTTCTACGCGCATTAAAAAGTCGCACTTTGAGTCATTTCTGCGGGGTGAATATATAAAACCGTCGATGAGCATTTAAAAATTTCAACTCTTTAAAGAAGCATCATTTAGGACAACTACATCCTCGAAAGTCTCTTTCAAGAAAGCTGGATCTAATCTCAGTATTTCCAACTTGAACTTCGCGGAGAGTCATAAAGTGCTTCTCTGTTTTCATTCCATTAACGTGGCCTTACAATCAACAGGTTTCTGGTTAACCGGCTGTTTTATACAAAAAAAAACTTTGCGTAACCGCCTTCGAGCCGAGGATTCCATTAATGTGAGAACTTGAAGGGGCAGCAGATGCGAAAATTCTGGATGAAAATTTTGTTCGAATCGATATGGCGATTGTCGCAATTGAAATATTAAAGGCAAGTCTCGATAGTCCTTTCACAAGGACGTTAACATCATAAAGATGCAAAACAGCTCCAATATTTCACGCATTATATCAAATCCTACTTATTCCACAAGCTCACTATGATCCTCGAACGAGGTAGAGGTAAAAAACGTTGGCTTAAATAATCCGAAAGGGTCAAGTTCTAAATTGAAAGAGTATGTGAACTGTGCTCTAAGATACGTACAATAACTAGGAATCTGAATGACTAAGGAACGCATAAGTTAAATTTCACACCTCGAGGTTTTTTGAGGGTAGTTCTGAGAGCTTTCACAGGCGGCCACTCACAAACAAAAATACGCCGCAGTTATAATTGCGACTCAACAACACATAGAAATGAGCATGGGAAGACCAATTACTATCGAATAAAACAACATTATGCATCGGTTTAATATGCACCATCGTTAAATAAACATATCAGAATCCCTACATAGATAATTAATGTAACAATATGGGTCTTCAAAAGCAAACTAAGTTTGCAAAAAAAAAAAAAACAAAAATGGTTTGCCAACGTAGAAATCCGCTTACCTTACAACCTTCACAGGTTATTACACCATAGTGAACGCCCGATGATTTATCGCCGCACACTTTGCATAGAACGACTTTTGCAGGAGCTGAAAATATTAAATCTTTTCTCTTATTGCAATGGTTTTTCGTTGAAAAATTAATGAAAAATAATTCTGCAACGAAAAAGAATTTCAACGGAATTGATCGATGTTGCACGTTGATCTGAAATTTTTAGGGATACTGCCCATAATTGAGTCGTTTCCAGGGAAACTTTGGAGACTGCACCATGAAAATCAACAAGGATTTCATGGAGTAAAGCGTCTCAAGCAACAAAATTTTGAACGATGCGATTGCCTATCCTGCAACACACCATATAAATGCGTCCTGTAATTGACAACACAGCTGTACCTATGCCTCACCTATGTATAAACTACGAAAGCTCATATCCACTTCCACTGAATCTGCCGCATTACGATTTACCAGTCACTTTTATAAATCTGTCAAAATTCATGCGGGAACAACAAATAGGCATCAATTATTGCAAAAGACGATAGAATTGAATTGCCGAGAGTTTATCACGATATCTGGACATGTATGCGGCACCACACTTCAGTATATTCAAGCCTACAGGCCATCAGAATACAAAAGACATTCATAGAGTTGACGGAGGATATTAGAGGTCAATCAGGACTTTTGTTAGCCGGTTAATAACCTAACACAGATCGCCAATCCAAATTATACCCCGCATATACTTCACACGCTTATAAAGCAAAGCGCATGAAATACCTCATTAGAGAAGCACACAGAACGTCATTTTCTTCTCCAGCAAATTAGCGCTGAAAAACTTAGTTAAAATCGCCATTAGTTAACCGCTCATCGAGTTAATTAAAATGTAAAAATATCCACACATTTTTGTCACTGAGGGCGCTCTTTTTACCAGATATTATGCATAACAAATTGAATCCGCCTCAGTTCCTATAAAATTTAACCTTCACTGCTATTAAAAAACACCTCCACAACAAAGCAAAAATATTTCATCACCAAAAAGAATCAAAAAATTAATAAGATTTCCTGCTAAAGTAGCCTCATCAGTTGTTTATGCTACGCTTCAGCAATTTGAAGGACAGCTCCCCCTTTCGGGCACACCGACTGATTTTTTGAACGACCGTGAATACGCTATAAATAACCAGTCTATGAGTTGGTCATAATCCGAACAAATAGTTCGATAAAAACTGCAAAAGCAAAAAAGGAGGAAAAGGATTTGATGGATGATCGAGTGACTTCTAGCACCTATAACCTTCTATTCGAATGTCCCTCTGCGCTGTTGTCGAGTAATGAGTGAGTATTATACGAACAACTGCCGGCACACGACCAATTCCGCTATATCCGCCCCAAATTACGATAACAACAAAAAGATTCTTCTTGTCGTAGACGGCATGAAGTACTCGTTTGTGGGTCAAACATTTCATTTAAGTAACTGTGGTAGTTTTTAACCATGGTATTTCATATATTCATTTGTGAGAATGCAGAAATTAAGTACCTCTTAGAGGCAAAAATTCAAATTAAATTATCAGGAAAGATGGTGCATATTTATGCATTAGCGTTGTTTTCATGTCAACTAAAATCAAGCGGCATCTTTCTCGCCTTACTGCCGGATGTCAAGCATCTCAAACTTGTGGGGCGATATTTTCTACCTCAGGGAACCCTTGACGGAAACTCGCTTCTCGTGAAGCACACATTCATACTTCCATACGTAGTCGCTTCCATAATCTTAAGCTGGCTATTACTGCCTTCGCAAGAAGTCAATTTTGCCAGCAATGTAAAAAATTTTGGACGCATCACAAAAGTTGTAACATGACTACACAGTGAAGAAATTCCTCGCGAAATTCAAAATACATGTCGTTCTAGTTGGCTCAAATGACCAGATGAAACAATGCGTTTAATATGTTGAAATGTGTTTGACATAAACGCAGAACACCAATTATAATGGGTCTAGTTTACGCTCAAATTATCCGGCAAGTGATAATGCAGTTGTCACAAAGAAAAGAGTTAATAAAACCTTAACGAGATCGTCGGTTTTCGAGAAAGTTTGCACCAGGCCCTTAAAGATTTCTGAGAAAACGTTTAACTCTAATTCAGGCTTTATGCACAACAAAAATTAAGCACAGAATATTCAGTCATTATGAAAGAATGCGTTTCAACAATGACTGCAAGCACATTAAGGAATTGTACTAGTCCTAAGCAGACAATCAAACAAATAGCAAACGCTCGCATATCGCAAAAAAAAAAACCTGTGGAGTAAAATTTTCGAAGACGCTGAGTCTAGGTGAGATAATAATTGCAAGACTGAAATTTTAACGTCCTCCCCCCCCCCAACCCCTTTCCCTTAGAAAACATTAGGTTTAAATTTATCGTTTCGTAGAGTAGAAGCTTATAGCTTCTCCCTCTTCAAATTTCGGTGCTTCGCAGCTTGTGACGATCAAATAATGAAGCTATTTGAACGTTTATGGAAATGTTCTGGTCATCCTGAAAGCACGAACGGACATTATACCTATGGGGATATTCATAGTCGATATAGAGTTTCCAGCCATACGCGATTTGCAACTAGTGAACAATTCGATAAGCTCGTCGGCGACGTTTTCCCAATGGGAAAGAGTCGGTGGTCTTCATAATGGCGATTTGTTCATAGTGAGACGTAGCAAAAAAGAACAATACAACTGAACGTTTCGGTCTAATTTCTTCCCGATAATTTTCAGTCCCTTTGTACTTTACAGTGCATCTCCTTGTACCCCTTCTGCTCCGTCTAAGTCCCTAAATCGATAATTCCTTCATATCTCTGCGACGCTTATTTCCAAAACTTCCCAAGCACCATTCCTAAAACTAGACAAATTTGGATTTCGGGTTTCTATATCGAAAGAGAATAATATCACTTTCATTTTCATTTTCCAGATGAGGTGCGTGCCTTCAGTTTCCATTTTCAACATTTTTCTAGTAACCCAAGATGAGATCTCAACAAAACCGAAAACACAAATACATGAAGTTTGCTGAGTAATCACTAAGGATTGACGGCTCCAGAAATAAGTGTAGTGAGAATCAAACTTGATATTTGTGTTTGAAGAAATCAATGAAAAATTTTTTATCCCCAAGGAAGGTCCTGTCAAAATTTGTACCAATATAAATCAAAAATAGTCCATTTTTACTAGTTTTGTTTGTTGAAGACAGCATTAGCGCTTTAGTGACAATAGTTCTGACATAGTACTAAGCAACAAAATTGTTTACGAAGGTAAACAAGAAGATGAAATTTTTCACTCGCCGATAGACGGTAAAAGATTACCGATAGGAAGTATCTCACATTAGAAATGGCTCAAACGTTGCAATATTTGAAAAAAAAAAAAACACCATGCAACAGTATAAACATCGAAAACAAGTCTTTTACATAGGTGTAGTTTTCTAAAGAAAGATTGACTTTTTCAATTTATTGTCACATAGTACGCAAATAAATGTGGAAACATCACGGTGTGGAGGCTATTCGAGAATAATGAGTGAACAACTACTGACCAAGATATAGCTCAATGTTATGAAAGCAGCAAAATGAATAAGCAACAAACTCAAATATTGGCTTCCTATTTATTGAGTATTTCCCTCAAAAATTTCGCTCGCTGGTCACTATGAAAACTGCATTAGCCATTAAATTCTATAAAATTAATAAACGCCGATTTTCTCTTAGTGAAATATTGAAGTGAAGAATGGGAAAAGTCGAACTTTCATCAGGAACTGTAGAAGTGGCCGCTGAATCGGATTCAGAGGACGCCGAAGACGAGGTTGACGAGAGCGGACCCGAGGTGGTGATCACCCCGACCGCATTACTAGCAGTTGCAAGGGTGAGGGTCGATGTGGGGCCAAGCATCATCGTCTCACGGGGTCAGGTCACCAAAAAAAGCTGATCGCGCCGTTTGCAGCGACGAAGAGCAACGCCTCGACGGGGCCGGGTCAGCACTACTCACAAACGGCTATGATGATGAACGCGTCGCGCATTGCCAAACTCCCCATTCTCGTCGATTTGCTTCGTCTCTCTCTCTCGAATGCCCAACACCATTCCCGTGGGCGCAGCCCCCATCTTGTTGCCGCTTCCCGCGCTTTTGTTTTCTGCCCGCTCTCGCAGCTCATCGAGAACGGTGTTCGCCTCACGCAGCACAACAACACAAGAGCGCTTGTTTTTGGCTGCTTCTAAACTTGTACACTATTCGATTGCAATGAAATTTTGCACAATCTAGGTTGCGCTCATAACAATGCAGCATACTTGCTTTGCTGTTTCTTAGCATAAACAATTTACTCTACTCTTACTTACAAAATTTAGATTTTTGTTGTAAGAACATAGTTTGCAATGTGTATAAGTACCACAAAACCTTAATTATGATGATACTAAGTACCACAAAACCTTAATTATGATGATACTAAGTACCACAAAACCTCAATTATGATGATACTAAGTACCACAAAACCTCAATTATGGTAATACTAAGTACCACAAAACTTCACTTATGGTATATGTTCAAATCTGAAAATAATCCACAGCGTATCACATAAAACATTTTTTTTTATCATTATAAATTGAATTTTACAATGAAATATTTTGTTTTTGAAACTTCAACATAATTCTTCAACTGAAATAAAACTGATTATGCAAAAAATATTTTTATATAAGAATGAAATAAAGTGATAAAAGTAAATGAGAAGAGCCTCAACCAATATTAAATTCGCTATTACTTTGTAAAGTTTTTATCAAGTTAAAGTAAATTGTTTACACTTTACACAATTCATGGAGAACATTTGAAAATAAATTTTATTAGCAAAGTTGCTCAACTAAAAAATTCATTCGTGAGAGAAATATGTTTTAAATAACTTAAGGAAACTCTCGATTATAAACTATAAGCGCTCAAATATAGCATCCCATAAAAAATTGGGCAATCTATTGGTTACTGAATTCATGATCAAAGTTTTACAGTAAGTTTATTACCGTACACCAACTTACCTGTATTGTATATAATTCAGGAGTGCAACATTATTCTCTACAATTACAGAACCTACGACGCTAAAACTTCCGACATTCGCACATAAGAAAGATGAATTAACCCTTAAATGCCTGGTATGGGTCCCCGCAGACGCAGGAACAGGTCTAGGCATTCGCTGAAACAAAGAAATCTATATCCACAAAGGAAATAATAAAAAATAAGGTGTAAATATTGTCAGTAAGGGAAAGGCGTTTCTTGTCGTACAATAGCAATCGAAGTGTATTTTCAACAATGTATTTAATCCGTTGCAATTGAAGTGAAGCTGCTTTGATATGATTTTAACTACTAGTAGATTTGAGATGATTATTGAACAATTTTTTGCGTGGAATTGCCTCGACGCCATAATAAGTGGTACAATATGCTCTACGACATAACGAGCATTGCAAGCTTAAAACAAAAATGGAAACAATTGTCTTCACATGTGAATTGAACCGAATACCCATTTAAATCAGAGAATGCTGCAATTGCAAAAGAGCACACAACAAAGGCATCTGAATTGGCAGATGTGAAAATCTACCTTATCACAGGTCACATAGATAGCAATATCCTCTTTTTCGTATTCAAGTCAACTACTACCCATGCGAACTAATAATTATCTCAAGAAAGCAGTTTCAGTTTCGAACGAAGTGCTTTTCTTTAGTGCTTACGGTGACCCATTATCGAAGCGTTCATTTTAACACGCAAATAAGAATTCGTTTATTTATTCCAACTTCCCCACGCGGGAAAACATAGAAAAAGTATGTAAACATAAGCAATTTGGAACAACAAGACGTTAACAGAGCTACAATCCTAGCGAATAGACATTCAGTATGTTGGGCACTAATAGTGTGTAGGTGGAAATGCTTCAGTCGGAATTTGAAAGCTGAAAGAGTTGATGCATCAACAATATCAGTAGAATGCAGATAGCAAATTTGTATAACCCGGAACCACCTGATAAGGCAGATCATTGTTGGTGCTGTAAAATGTTTTGGCGAGCTGAAACAGATGCCATGTCCACTTCGAGGAAGAGAAAATGAAATATTGCTCACTATTGGAAAAAGTGAACACAATTTTACAACAAAGAAAAAAGTCAGATTTGAGCCAGCTATATTCCAGTGGTTAGAGGTAAAGATTTAGAGTAATGTAATTTAGCTAATATGGACTACGATAGGCATTGTTAAAAGCAATACGGATGGAATTTCAGGACATTCTCTAACAGCCTGATGGCAGAAATCAAACAAGAAAGCTATATCAGAGTATAGCGCTCAAAAATAGGTCGGCAATATATGATGAAGACTATTCCATAATATTATTCAATTACGTGTGCGGCGCAAAGCGCGGAAAATATAGTTTGCAATTTTCGATGATTTTCTGTAAAGAGTGAAATGCTTGTGACCTCTAGTGGAGCTGAGGGTCGATTATAACTTAGAGAAAGCCACGTTATTATCAACGTTGTTCAACAATCCTAATCTAGTCCTAAAGACTATGTTTTCATTAAGCATTCTAGTTCGGCAGGATTTATTATCGCTTACTCAACATCGTTTCATTCCCTTGAAATCTTTATTCCCCTAGTCCATTTACTCACTTATCTCACCTATATATATACCACCTTTCTTCCGTTTAAAGCTTTTATTGCTTTCAATCGCATCTTATTATTGCTGCATATTGTACATCATGCACTTCATCTTCCATAATTACATAGAAAGTTGCACAAATAGTGCTGATGGAGGAGTCGTTTCTCTACTTCGAGATCATTATTGGCTCCAACGATGAGTTGAATAATATTCGAAGATATGTACATCCTGTCTCCTCTTTAATTTTGAAAAATTCAGCCGACTATTATTTCTGGTGGAAACCTCAGCTTCAAAGTTTTTTCTTACATCTTCCATTTATTGCAGTCGTAACACGGCGCTAGATAACGATGCTATTGCCTAATCGCATGTACGCGTTCCTATACCTTAATTCGGCGTTCACAGTGAGTGAGCCTAACTTCTTAGCAGTTGTAATTCTGAGCATATTTGTTCACAAAAATATCACTCAACTAATCTATTGTATTACTTTGAATTGAATGATCTTTGTTGAACTCCTATGGAAAATCATTGTTCTGCCTATAAAACATCCCTCTTCGATATTTCTGCACCCTCTCCCTTTATCTCACCTCGCAGCATTAATCTCAAAAGGTGACTATTATGCATTGTTGCTGAATCTTATCAAATTTTAGTAATAAAAATAGATGCCGATAAAAAACTTGTACAAGTTGAAGCATAAGATTTCCATTGAGTTTTATGGCAGATTTGGGCGCTTCTGTATTGTTTTAAGAACGACATTGGGTTTTGCAGCGAAAACAAAATCTCTAGTCATTTGTTGGCCAATTCACGTTGGCTCTCTGTTCGTCGCTATTGCAAATGTCACTCGAAATCGCATTGTTATCTTGAGGGGGATCGATGATAGGTAGACTTCACGCGGAAATTTCCTTGGGTAGGAAATGATTTAATAAAGTGATTTATGCAAATGATCTGTGCTGAAAAATATCAAAGAATTTGTGATGTTTTATAAACACACCTATGTGTACGTAAAGAGTACAATTAACCAGCGCAAACAATTTCGCAATCTGGGAATTGTATTCGCGGTATCTATTGCCCGACATGATTTTGCCTTTCCCCACGGGAAGTTGCTTCATCGTTCTCAACGTTCAGCATGTAAAATAAGCATTCGAGTTTTGGGAAGTGAATTAAAATGGGGAACTCTCCTCGATATATGTTTAAATTCGCGCCAATGGCCATGCTTTCGATTACAATAGTAAATGCTGAGATAGATGACGAGTGTAGTGTGCAATGTATGCCATTTTGTGGCAAGTGTTCCAACTCGACCGTTTTACTTTCTAATGGAAGACGTTTGTTTGTTTGTTTTTTGCTTGTGCTTAAAATATTTTCCAGTGGTTCACGTTAAATCGCTTCCGTATGTTCAACTTGTTAACTGGGAAAACTAAGCTACTTATAAGGTCCATGTTCATAAGGGGAGGAGTGAGGTGGAGGAGGTTGGAGCTGATCGGAAAATAGTGTGCAAGAAAAATTAACTTTTCATCCCTTCATGCCTTCATGCAAACTTTTCACGCCTACGAACTCATTTTTTGTTCGGTTTAGTTTCGAGCCAATAAGTACTTTTTTTTTCATGCGGAATGCGATTTATCCTTCATTTTTAAACGCTGTATTCATTCCCCTTACAAGGAGGAAATGGCGAACACGATTCTGGCCGTAGGAAGCTGTGCCCAGAGGCATTTTTCAGTTCAATTCATGTTCTTGAGGAATCCTGCGGGCTTAAATTTTGCTTCTTTTTTCACGATGAAGGAATTACCGAAATTTTTTGACACAACGTGCTAAGAATTTTCCATGTGCTGATTGTTGCGCATTCTAGCATTCCTTCAGAATCCTGCTTTCTGATTCCACGATTCTAAATCTAAACCCCAAGGCACCATGCTAGTGCTGTAAGAAGTTATTGTGGACGTTATGTTAATCGTGGTTTTACGTCATTGGCTCGTTTCACACAATTCGTCTGTTGACTTACAGAAACGGGTATATTTCTTTTTCTATGCCGGAAGTACTTTCAAATAACCAAGTGCCTTATGTGGGAACTCGAATGGCGTTTAGTTTTAGTAGCGTAATCATCTCGAAGTCATTTTTTTTTTTGGAGGTGAACTTTCCTTTGTCACTGTCGATGTTACACGGAAGAATCTTCCTTACCCTTATAGACGGAACTCAGTGCTCTTAGCAAATAAAAAGGTATAAGCCAGGTTTGATCGGGCGTGATCTGAGAAGAAACACAACGGAGACATAAGCGAGGGAACGAGGACGCCGAAGGAAAATACAGTGGTAAACTTACAGTGCAGTTGCATCGTATGCTTCTTTTATGAAAAAAAAAAAAGAAAAGAAAATCAATTGCCCTAAGCGTTTGTCGCTGGTGTTATACATGTGATGGAGGGCGTTATATGCAAAATTCATGTGACTGCAGAGTTCCACTGCACACATATTATATTTGCGTCCCCTCCCCCCTCCTCCTTTCTCTTTCCAGGTTATGAACGTAAGACAGTACGTTATGCTTCTGGCTTGATTGGCTCTTAGAGAAATCCCTGCTCTAAGAACTGAGACCTTTTTTTTTGGCTCATCGTACTATGTCGCCGGGTCGAGAGCTGTTTTGGCAGGAAATCAAGCGGTTCGCCACTTGAGGGATTGCTTCTGCTATTTTAAAGTTCATGAAGCATGAATAGAGACGGAAGGCTGATATATATTAGGCTTTCAAACAATGAATCATCTCTGCCGACAGGGATTTACTTTTGACGATCAGTGGCACACTGCCGATACGGGCCGCGCAACGGGATTTTCCATCGAAATGCTGGACTAGCTGCTATGGGTCTTACGATACGATTTCATCGATCTTTGAATAGTTCCAAATGGGAACCGAATAAAGATAGGAACTGAAAGGCCTAACACACCGATCATGGATTGCCTTATCGAAACAACGATGGCGCTGCATGTCTGATGCTGTGTATTTTAGCAGCCGCATCATCTGTGCAGTTGCTGTATAAAACACTATAAAAATGAAAAATCGGATTGGACCGTGACAAATTTACTGAGGCTGATGCCGTGGCAAAAGCGTCGACAGCCGAAAAGCTAGTGCACAGTCGCGGCATACCTTTATGTGAAACATAAAGGTTACTTGGCATTGGCTTCGACATTCGATGGCACTTTGGCTTGTTCATTAAATGACGGCTATCTTCCACATAACTCCTCCATCTCTCAAACACTAATGAAGCATCAGAAATGTTTCAGCCGTCAGTGCTGGAATATTATTGCTCAGTGCTCACGGATTCAACTCAAAGTAATGCAACTCTTGCTTAAACGTTTGTGCACTGGTGGATCTAAATAACAAGTGCGCAAGCTGCGCAAATCTCACTTGCAACTACTACAGCAACAACTGCCCTTAATTTTAAAAAGCAAAGAAAATTTGCCAAAACGTATGTGAGTAAAGGCACGCAGAAGGTAACAGCTAATCGAAACATATGCATATAAGCATGCGATATACGTGAGCTCAGATGGCATTTATCTCTCGAAAATACCACATCCAAAATAGAAACGACGTCAAAATTGGTAAGATGCCTCAAAAATAGCAGTGGATTTTTAATTTTCATTTATTTATCATGAAGCTCATTCTTAACTCTAACTTGAGATTTAAAACACTTACGAGTAGTGTTAAGCGTTCAGGCTTGCGCGCTGATTGGAAGCGGCAGGCACAGGAGTTGCAAGCTTATAACAAAAGAGAATAATTCGACAAAAGAATTTCGAAAAAGTTGTTAAATATTTTGTACCGCAAGGCAGTGATGGATTGGGCACGGTGATATTTTAGAGATTTTAGGTGGAAAAACTTGAGCTAAAATTGCATAAAGTAGAGAATATGGACCTTGAGACGTTTTTCGCAGTTCTACACGACCTCGTTATTGTTTTCAGTTAGATCGGGTTAAAGTACACGAAAACCTTAACGCAGCAACGCAACCGTTCGAACTAATCACACTAGAAAATTTTTGCTTCATTTTATTCGTCCAGTGTCAGAAATAAATTTTTATTGCGGAAGTGGCAGAAATTGTTCCTTGGCTTCGACATTTCGACTGTCTTGTTTTCCCCAACTTTCAAAAGTTTTTCTCAAAGAGGAGGTCGGCATTCTGCGGTAGTTACGTGGAATTTATCGAAGTATAATCGTGGCTGAGCAGGCGGTGTTAGGTTCCGTTAGGTCCACAAGTATGCCGTGAGTGCAGAATTTTGGACTCTTCGTGTAGTTTAGAATTTCTAGAGAATTTTCGGATCAGTTAACTCATACGTACAACTCACCGAAGTTGGACAGTAGCGTACAACTGAAGCCAAATGAAACATATATGATCGAAGTTGGTTCAAAAAAGAATTTTTATTGCGGAAGCGACATTCGAAATGCTTCCCGTTTTTTGATTGAAGTTGGGGTCTATTTTCATCTGGATTTCTCCGGGTCGTAGAGAGACTTTTTTTAAAAATCAAGAACCATAATCATCGTTCTTGTATTTTATGTTCCAATTTATGAAATTTCATGCGAAAATTTCATAGTACCAGTTTTTTCTTGTAATTTGCTTTATTTTCATTCACTTCGAACGAGTCTTTATTGCTAGGAAGCGCTCGTCGATATAATTATTGTAAGCCTAGCTTGAACATTTGAAAACTGGCTCAGAAAAGTAGATTTAAATTACTTTCTAAGACGTCGTTTCTAAAACATTAGATTTCTAAATGCAGTAAAATTTTTTCCGTCATTATTGTACCATCCAGTGCGGCTTCCGATGGGTAATTTGCGTTTCTAAGGCATCGATTCTTCCCGATTTGAACTTTTCGACTGGTCCGGAAATGAGTTATTCGCTTGACGTTATCGATTGATTGTGCTCGATGAAGGCGCTGGAGCGACTAGTGGTGCTCTTTCATTCGGTGCTATCCTCGCAGACAGCAGCGCTGTTTCGATCGGAGCGGCTACATCAAGTGAAGCGAAGTAGAATGAGGATCACGACCTCACCATCGCTTTATTAATAACGAATCGAAACAGCAACAGCACTCAATCATATTTTATCGTTGAGTTGTAACATATGCAAGAGATTAATTATTATACTCGAAGTACCTACTTCTCAGAGTTGTTCAAATCGGCACTAAGCTTCATAGCAGAGCATTTTCGAGGATGAAGGCACGACACCGAATATGATGTTTTCGTGAAACAAAGTAATTAAAGGAGGGCTTCCTTCCCAAAGGCTATGACTTGAAAGCGTTCAAATTTATAATCTTCTCATGAGATCTGACTCGAGTGTCCAGCTTCTCGCCAGAGTTTTAATCAGTTGAGGTTTTTGTATGTTGTTGATTACGATATTCTCGTCAAAATGGATCATGGGAAGGATTTTTCGACTCTGCGGCGAAATCTGAATCAGGAGCGTTTAGTGTTCGAAAACAGACTTCAAAGTCTTGGTTTTTCGAGAATGGAGGTGCCAGATATGCCAGGTGTTACACATTTATGGAAATAAACCACTGAGTTTTTTACCCCACCTTGGAGCCTAAATGTCATCTCTCCGAACCGTCATGAAATATTGAGATACTAAATGGCTGTATTTTCACAAAGCTAAATCATGAGTTTTTGTGACGCCTCCACGACCCTCCACGACATGTCGTTCGGTAATTGCGATCAAATTTCGCTCTGACTGTTTTCAAGCATGAAGATTTCAAACGTGATGTGTTCATAAAATGAATCCGTATGAGAATTGTTAGATTTCGCGAATGAGTACTGCTCCGGAACGTTTTATTCATCGTAGAACTTTACAATTGAAGGTTTACGAGCGTGTAAGAGAACCCAATATGGCGTTTCTATTCGACTAAACCAGAGGTGGTGAAGTTGCTTAGATGACTGGCAGTCTTAATGGCTATAACTACTGAAGCGTAGAGATGCGGAACCAGTGTTGCTTAACTCTTTTCCAATTTATGATATTTTTTAAAAACAGTGATTGGTGTTTCTTAAACACCCACTCATTCCGCTTCAGAAAAGAGCAATTTCTACCTATAGAAATCATCAACTTTTCCGTATCCATGCAAACAGCTTTTCCGAAAGCCAAAAGCTAAAATACTCATTTCGCATGTTTCTTACCGCAGCAATTTTAACGCATTTTATCAATTTATTTGTCTATAACATAAATTTTCCATGCATAAGTTAAGATTTAAATTTTTGACCAAATAATCGATGTAATTAATGTTGGTACTCGATGATGTTCTAAAAGTTATCTCATGTGTTATCTGTTGTCAAACGTCACAAATATTATATGGTCAAGAAATATGCAGCACCGATTCACCAGGAGAGCTTTTTACAAATCATCCTTAGATCTATTTCATCTCCTCCACTTTAAGATTTAATGTGGCCTGGTGTTATAGTGGAAAATTTTAAATAATTATCATACACGGGTTCCGTTGTTGATTCTTACGTCGACGATGGACCGTTTACCTTTAGAACGCACATTGTGTGTCGTTTTCTTAGGGCTATACCTCGAATATGACTAAGGACACATCATCGGTGACGAAAGCTTTGTGCGCTTTGTGGGAAATTTTGATAAGAAGACGGGATATTATTGAAAAATCCAGCAGAAAATATGAATTCCTTTATTTTTCTTGAAAATAACATAGGTTGCAAGGGGAATGCGCCAAAGATTTAAAAAGGTTTTTTTCCTTGTAACTCTAGAGGGGAGATCTCCTTTGTCTCCGTTTCCTTCCCACTTTCTTTTCCTCTCTCCCTCCCACCTATTCATCTCCGTCTTGAATACGCCAACGAGTGCTGTCCTGAATGGTGTAGGATGTTTCATTTGGTTCCATAAGAGTGGGCAGGTAAATTTCAGGTGATGGTGGATTGTCCTCACCTCTCGCGGTCAGTCTGCATTGCACAATTAGATCTTGAGCAATTGAAACGATTCCATTGTGGGAACGCCGAAGTGCACAAACAGAAGCGGTCATCCAATTCGCATAGTAATTCCGCATTGCAGACGCGCAATCTACTATTACTGAAAAAAAAATATGATATTTCATTTGCTGCGTAAGTTCGATTCTTTTTTCTTAATTCCTTTCTATGCAATTTATTCTTTCTTATCCCCTTTTATATGTTTTTCATGATAATATAGATTTATTGCAGAAGTGTATTGCTTTGAATGATGTACACAAAATATCGCAATTGGATGGGGGTCATTTTTTTTGAAAGAGTATTTTGAAGTAAAGACATTGAGATTTTGAAAGAAAGAAAACTTTTCATTATCGCAATTGTCTTAAAATTATACATCAAATATCAAACCATTTTTATACATCTTGATTTTAAAATCTATTCCCTCGCCATCTAAATTCAAGCAATTTTTTTTTTCGCGTCGGATCTTTGAACAATCGAATTTGCAGATTTCTTGTAAGCACATATCGGAATTACTATACTTTTGCTGCAAACAAAATTGGCATTTGATATGACAATTGTTGGATTTATTGTCTAGATTAACTTCCGAATTTCAAAACTCCATTAATGGTGAATTAAGTTTGAATTTGAGATTTAAAAAAAACCCGAAACTAGAAAATTACTTTGTATACAAGCTTAACTTCAACAATATTGGCAGTTATGAGAGGGGTGAAGTTTTTTTCTGTAATAATGATGGAGAATGTTGAAGCGATTGTGAGTTTTGAAAAGATTTATAGGAATTTCTTCCGCTCAAAATTTTTAAACTAAAATGAAATTGAACTTATCCCTACTCATTGATTCGAGGACAATTATTCTCTTTCTGAAAAGTCAGCTCTGCGTAGAATGTTTAAATATATGCTTAAATGATACTACAGAGAGGAGGGTAACTGGAACTGTGTGGAATGTGGCACATCGCAGTGCCCTTGGCTGTGTCTCTCGTGTGGCCTTATACATTGTGGTCGATACGTCAACCAGGATGGCCTCAAGCATTATAGAACTTACCCTGGTCATTCCATTTGTATGGATTGTCACAATTACAGTGTTTTTTGGTTAGTTGCTCTTTATGAATAGTTTACCGCCTGATTAATCATGTTTTAATTTATATTATTTCATATTTTGTGTGAAATATTCTACTTAGGAAAATATAATTCATATAATACTAGGTGTAAATTATTTATCGTTTTTCTTTAATTCTTTAGTGATAAAATTAGAATGTTTTTTCAGTAAGTACCAAATTTTAAATGAGCACAAACTGTTATCAGACAAATGCTAGATCGCCTTCAAAATATTTCTTGATTAATGAAAATATTATAAGCTTATTTGCTGATGGAGGCGACAAACAGCTATTCCCATGAGTGGAAGATTTCGAATAGCGCTAATCACCAGCTTCCTTAAAGAATTTATTGTAATCGCTGCATAATGCATTGTTGAAACGGCTCCGTGCCAAATTAGCGACGATAAGCATCTCACCTTTTAGATACGAACAACACTAAACCGATGGGGCTTACTGGTTGTATTCGATGTGAAATGAGTGCTGCCCAGGAGTACAATGCAAATTTTGAAAAAAAAGCAACTGTTAGATAGGAGATTTTGCAAGGTTTTTAAAGGTGTTTAAACACATTTGCGTATCACAAGCAACTCAACCACTTCAGAGAGTTTGGAATTAAAAGCCTGGAAATTCCAGTTCGCGTTTCGGTGCACCTGCTCTAAGTGCCCTCATACATGACACTAGTGCTTGGTGAGTGCAGAGTTTGGTGACGTCATCTCAAAACCGATGAGGTCATCCGACGCTGTCATATGCTTTTAATTCCTTTCTTTCTTTACGCGTGAAAATATACTGGTCACCAATTTCAATAAAATTTACAGTTATCAATGTGATGATTTTGTCGGCTGCGATACCGACGATCACAAAATTGCGTCCGTTCGATCATCGCTGGAGTTCTACAATTGCTCTCGGTAATTTTCATGGTACTTTATGAATAAGCCTAAATTGTGTGGTATGCGGTATTATGAGGGATTGACTGCCCAAAGGCACTCTCATTTCAGTCGGTTCCTCTATGTGATACGGATGCCTAAAGGTGTTGTGATTTTATTTAAATGTGTGAGTTTTGCATCGAACGATGGCTGAATTTATGTAGTTTTGTACAGTTAGTCGATGCAGGAAAAGGCGGAATATTTTGCCAACAGATTATAGCTAGCAGTTGAATCGTGTCTTACTAGACATTACGTCATTTCCTTCAATTATCTGTACCGTGTTGTCGATCGGTGTGAGTAGTGGAATTGCAAAAGGCATATATTGTGCAAGCTTGTGCGGCATATTACATCACGCAACCTGTAGTCGTAAGGCATTCCTTTCATAGTGGATCTGTTTGATTCTCCTAAGAAATAGTTAAACTGTCTTAATGTTTTCCCTTGGACATCAAATTCGGTAAGTGGATGAACAGTTGCTACTTATGACAGCTGTCGCACAGTGAGGGTTCAGTCAATTAGACACTGGGGTATGCCTATGCTTCGTTAAGAGCGGGTGGTGGTTATTCCAAACTTTAACGACTCTATTCGCAAAGCAGCTGAAAACAACATTTGAGGCACACGTTTTCGTTTATGTTATCAAATTATCGTAATACGGATCCAAAAGTACGGAAGCTTGAAATATCACATGCCACTTCTTATGATCGGACTACCTGAGAATTTATGGCATCGGTATTTAATGTTTGATTGGTAGCAAATTGGCAAATTGTGTTGGTGATTGATAATCTTTTGCAATATTTCAGCAGCGAAGATCATAGCTATTCTTCGGCGAAGTACGAATCGGTCCCAGAACCTGAGGAAATAATTGAAATCTCGGCAACCGATTCACCGCCAATTTTTTGTGATGATGATTTGGGGGATGAGCGCCGAAAAGCAGAACGTGCCAAGCAGACATTCTTCATTGCGGATGAGATTGACACTTTGGAGGTACAAGTGGCTACCGAACAGGACGAAGATTATGAACCCGATGAGGCATCATGTTCCGAAAGTGGCAGGTAATTGAGCTTGTTCGCGGTTCATTTTTATACTCATGTGCACATTTGTACCGTGATCAACGTCCTACGTGCACCATCTGTAGCAGGTTTTTTCATAAAATGATATGATCACTGATATTTCCAATTATTTTTTTGTTTTAATCCTTTGTTACCCGTCATCTCCAGCTTCACTAGCATGCACTATGCCTTTTTGCAACAATAATGCCCTCAATAATGTGCACTTGGAAATCTCTTCGAAACTCCAATTTCCAGTGTTAAATATTCTTAATGAGTTAATTTTACAATTAAAAAATTAGCTTATTTTTGTGTATTGCCTGTGCATGATAGCGCTAAATTGCTTTAATTGCTAGCGTTGAATAATTTTTTGATATGATAGCCTTTTAATCGAAAATTTAATGAAACATCGGCCCGTTAATGTTCCTTATGCTGACATGAATAAAATATTTCTAGACAAGAATCACCCTGTTGAAATTGCCTCTTCGGAGCTGATGCGATAAACTTTTGAAGGATTTTCTTCAGAAGTAATATTTCGGTAGTCAAAGGTAATAAAAGCTTATCAAGCATTTGCTTTCAAATGAAGTGCTATTGAATTTAGTGATTTTTTGAATGGTGTTTTGTGTTACATGCTTGCATAAGTTGATTTATTCTTTTAGAGCACGTGGAGTTGAATTTCATCTGACATCAAGCGGCGATGAGTGTGCAGAGATGGAGGAGACGAAGCGATCACATATTCAAAGCAGCCCACTGATTGGCACTCAAAAAAGCACTCCTCTGTCAACAGTTAATTCGCATATATTGCAGAATGCGAACGCTTTACCGAATTCTTCAAATGAAAACTTAATAGGTATCCCAAGGGCACTGAGAAAACGCAAGAGGAAGGTTTGCCTTTATGATTTATTGTATTTTGTTTTTAATGAATCACACCTCCACCTATTGTAAACTCATTAAAGAATGCTAAAATACAGGACGCTAAGCGATCCAGACTTAGGCTATGGCAGAAATGTTTGAAGGTGAATTTTCTATCTGTGATACTCATTTATGCCGATTTCGATTCCCGAAAATTTTTAGAAACACATCAACTTCGTTTATTTATTTATTTATTTATTTATTTATTGTTAATTTTAATGCGCTAAATTAAACAGAACGTTTATGAAGCGATGTGCAAAATGAATGATACTTCAATTTTTTTCTGCATTCGTGATTAACGTTTTACTGGATGGGAGATGGGGAATTGGGAGTGTTTATAAAAAAACAGTAAATATTTCCAGCTCACTAATGAGTTTATCTTTTAAATTGAGTTTATCTATCGTTTATGAAAGAGGAAAAAAAGTGATTGCATCATTTTGAAGAGCTTGTTTATTAATATCATGTTATGGTGGTCGTTTAGTTGATGGATGTTGAATATCGATATCTCGTCACATTTAAACGTTTATTGAGCAATTTTTATATATGTTGAGTATTATCCGTTCAGTTCATTTGTTATATGATTGCAGCTTTATAAAAATTGACAAAATTTATGAAAATTGATAAAAACCTTGTAGAAATCGACAAAGTCTGTGAATTGTTTCGGAGTCACGAATCACATCGAATGCCCTGCAGTGCTAATAGAGCCACTGTTCGTTTCGTGTCATTGGCAGTTTCTATTTTCTAGGAGGATCCAAGCCAAGAGTCGACCACATCAGTGCTTTGTATAATGCCTACTGTGAAGGCGATTACTGTTGAAGAGAAGAAACTACGAGGGCTAAAGAATCTTGGCAATAGTTGCTTCATGAACTCTGTACTTCAGGCGTTGAAGTGAGTTTAATTTGTAACATTTTCGCTTAGACACTTCAAATTTGGCTATTTATTTCCTTCCTTTTTTTGGGTTCTCTCACATTTTACAATTTTCCATGCAGGATATTCTCATCGGAAGTTTTCCTAACTTTTGCATGATACCTTTTATCAGCCATATCGTCTGCGCGACATTCCTTTCAAACTGTAGTGATGGGGAGAGGGAAGTGGTGATCTCCGTTCATGACTAGGAAGAGTTTATGGTAAATGATACGTTGATTTTTCATGTTGATTGATGTAATAGTATACAATATTGACAGAAACATATGAAGGTTACTTTCAAATATCAATAAACTGCGTGAAATAAAGGCGATCAAAAGTTCAAAAAGTAAAAATGTCATAGGTGGTAGTGATCTCATTGAGTGCTGAAATGTGACTGTGAACACTTCAACTGGCTTGAAAACAACGTGCATTTATGTTTAAAGAGTCTCTTATCGAAGTGTACGCGGGTGCAATCTTTTCATTGCGAATTAGGTTGCGCTGCGGTGTGGAATAGTTACGCTTATTCGAACTTATGCCGTTACCTTTTTATTTTCGGTGTAGTTACATATCACTTTCAACCAAAATTGCTGTTTTAATGCATATCACATCACGTTCTGATCAGCGGTACTAGGTGATAACGACAGCAGCAAGAATATGACAATTTAGTGCCTTCCCATTAAAACCCGCACTCTGTTCACCTCAAATATGTAGATAAATCTTGAGTACTTTTTATTTTCTTTCAAAAAGTAGGGAAAATTTTAAAGCCGAATGAAAAAAGTGCCGAAGAGAGCAGTTATTCATTTTTCTGCTCTGCAGTAATTGTTATTCAATAATGTGGATTGGTAAGATGCTTTTTTTTTTTTGCAGTTCGGTCCAGATGTTTCGTTATTTTATTTGTTCGTTACCACCACTTGAAGTTGACGATGCTGTTGGTGGTGGTATTGAAACTCGTACTCCACGATACAATACGCGTAGCTCTATGCCATTATTGACAGCAGATAAACGTCCAGCACAAGCGTACGTCGTTTTATTAATTTATTCATTCTACTATTTATATGTATGCATCTGCTGTATGACTTTGATCCGATAGGTGAAAAGATCGATCTAGTTGCATCTGTGCATCAGAAGGTACGAAAATGATGGGCCATTTTTGTGCGAGAAAACAAGAAAACGAAAACTTTTGCTTTGCGTGTGCCAGAAATGAAATAAAGCTGAAAGCGTATCGCTACTTCGCAGAGCGGAATCTTATATTGTGAATGAAAATTCTAAAAAGGAAAATGCATGTTCTATGCAAATTTTAGCGAATTGTAAATTGAAGTGCTGAGTACAGAAAACGCCGGTTTAACACCTGATTCATTCTCTAATAACACCGTTTTTAATTACTAAGAAGAATCGTTTATTCGATTCGTAAAGTTAGATGTGCCTATAATATCCAAGAAATTTGGTCATATTTTCTTATCTCCGTTGTGCTATATTGCCTTATTGCCTCATGAAACGTTCGAATTCACTCGGACACTATGTGGGACTGCTTGAATGCTTATTTCATTATTCGTTTATGTCTATCTCGTACTAGATATTTCCAAGTTTCAATGTGAATCTGTCGATCAATTTTTCTGCATCAACGGATTTCATGCATCTCTTTTATAGACCGAATTTATCGTCTTTGATCTTTCTACTGTTACACATCTCCCTCCTTTATTGATACTTTTGAGTTTTTTAATAGCCTTTCAGTATGAAGGTGAGGATCTATCGATTGTTGTTAAGCTGAAATTTTTTTTTTTTTTGATAAAATTCATTGAATGGTTTTCATCTGAACACCCAAAAAATAGGTCAATAGAGATCCATGTAACAGTAAAATAAGCATTTTTTGTGTAACATAAGGTAAACTAAAGTTTGCCATTTTGCTAGCCAGTATTTCCTCCTCGGGCAGAAATTCTCTTGAAAAATTCATTTTTTTTTTCTGAATTACTGCCTTTATACACCTTTATTCTTATTTGTATAAACGAGAAACCGTCGTTTTTAGTAGTTCTTGTTATTTGTGAATGCGGAGGATCTATTTCCTTGCTTATTCTCCTCTAGATTAAATGACAAGTCATTGATACGAAAAGATACTTTGCGTTAATTTTCATCGGTGATGATCTGTGTTCGTTTTCTGGTGGCATTCGATATAACTGCAGCACAGCTATTGTTTTCATTGCAGAGAACTTCTGCTTTCAGTCTTGATTTTACATTACACTATTTAGGTTATATTATGAAAAATTTTTCTCCAAAGACTTATGGGCAAGAGGTTTCAGCTGTAATGGAGAGGCGATCGGATTTACTTGCTCTTTCTTGATCTAATTTTTGATCTTAGTTCAATTCGAGATTATGAGGTACGACTCTGGAAGCTATAAATTTCGATATGCAAATGAAGCAGAAATGCATTCAAAATTTTGCATTTGACGGCACTTGCATAAACCGATGCTTAATACGCAATTCTAATTGCTATTTTCAACTGAGTCTTTGGTGAAACAGTGTTGGTACTTCAAGCATGAGGGAGATGGTTAGGTTTAATCACTGTACATAGCACATCTAACATCTCATCGATGAAGGGAATGTGAACCGATATTTTCCTTCTGGAGTTATGGCGTTACTAGTGCACATTGTACCTTGTACACTGGGAAGTTAACTCACCACGGAAAAATGGAGCGTTTGAATTGCAGTCGTTATAATGCACTATGCAGCTGAAATATAGATGACGTCAGAACGTCGATACGAATCGTCACTTGTGAGCATCACTGAAAATTTGCAAAAAAAGCGTCGTCTCATTTGTAGCAGAGTGGGGTATCCGTTGTCAACTTATGTGGTTGGGAACGAGAGAGAGGGAAAGGGCAAATCAACTCCACTCAAAGAATAACGAACACCTAACGTCTTTACGAGAGGCTGTCTAGCGTGAGCTTCATCACTGGTAGGCGCAAATCGATTTCCAAGCAATTCGTTGGTGGGGGATGGATGGAAGTTGCTAGCCGTTAGCTGTGTGGTTCACGCTCTTTGTCTGCTTCTCGTTTTTGACGGCTTCTCTTTGCTCTGTGGGTTGATTGTCGTCTCTAACAAGTGACGCCGTGAGGCGCATTTTAATAGCACTTCCTTGCTTCGTTCACCGCCGAACGCCATGCTGCACACAGCTGTTCTCACGGGTATGAGCTTTTTTTTCACTTTATTTGCACATTTGAATCGCTTCACCGATCCATTCCTATTGCATTCCTCCTTTTCGTTATTTCGATTTGACTAGATTGCTTTTTTAAAGAATTACTTGCTACTCGTTATATTTTTTGCATAGAATCACCTGAGTATTCAGTTTTTAAGAGGGCCGTGCTTTGTGTAGGTCTTTGTTAATTGATCGGTGTGCTTCTCTTGCTTTTCTTTGCTCATCATATGTTCGAATGTCATCATTTTTATGCACAGCATTTCACATCTACCATCTATATTTTATACACCTCCTCTCTCTCCCCCCCCCCCCCCCCCGATTTGCACAATTTGGTGCTCTTGAAGTGCTTTCTGCATAAATGGAGGATAAGTTTTGAAAATTATCAGTGGTTTCTTACCAATTTTAATGCCATTTTTTAACAGAAAGTCGTTGAATAGTTGATTAGCGGTATTTACAAATTAATGAATTGCAGGGCAAATGAGTTTTTCCCTTCTAATTTCTGCTAAGTCTTCATAATTCTTTCCATGACTTTTTTTTAAATACTTCGGTACATATTGGAGTTCTCTCTACGCTTTGTTTATTTCTTGGATTTTGAATAGAGATATGCTGATTTGTGTTGGTAATTGAAAGAATAATTATTATAAATCATGCTTTTTCATTAATTTTGATAACAACACATCAACGAAAGACTGTTGAATTATTATGAAGGTAGGATTGCAAGTAGTCCATTACATTTATTCATGAATGCACTTTTCAATTTTTGCAAATTTTTATTTGCTCGTATTTATGCAAGTGGAAATGCTTGGATAGTATATTAGTTTTTGTATCGATTAAGCTTTAGGAGCAAATGCATTTGTAAGGGAAGGAGCGTAAATATCCGATTTGTTTGTGAAGATTACTTTGGGCATATGCCGATGAATTTCGTCCCTTTGCTGTAATAATAAAGTTACAGACCATCACGCCGGGATATTAGATTCTAGCTTTATGTTTATTCCACAATTGTGTGTTTTATTCAGAGTGAGTCTTACTGCTATTCTACCTGGGCAATTGCTGTCCATATTTATATGGCTTCTTTCAGTCCCGTCAATACTTGTTTATTGCACGATTGTGAAACTCATTAGATTTTTTTGTTTACGTGACGTTACATCAGAAATTATTCCGATTCGGCGGTGTTTAATTTTGTATGCGAAGATGATCGCAAGGCTCGCGGTAGGTGCACTAAAAAATATCGTTTTATCGTTGGCACTTAACCTTTTCCTGAGAATACCTCTTTCATATTGTGCGCATATACGTCGCTTCGCGCATGCTCGGAGGCCTGCTCTATATCGGATGACCTTAACTAAAGCATCATGCTCCTAAACAAGTCTAAGTTTTTAAAAGAGGGCTTCGCCGAGGAACGGAGAAGCTTATTTTTCGTTCCAGCATATAAATATATAAATATAAATATAAATATATATATAAATATATATAAATATAAATATAAATATAAATATAAATATAAATATAAATATAAATATAAATATAAATATGTATATATGTATATATATATATATATATATATATATATATATATATTATATATTATATATTATATATTATATATTATATATTATATATTATATATTATATATTATATATTATATATTATATATTATATATATGTACCGCTGATGTTAGTGAGCGCTGATGTTCGTGGTGCACATGCATACTATACACTTGCATGCAAATCTCTATGCAAGTATCGTATCAGTCGTACCTGATGAATAGCCGAACTCTTTCGCTCAACCATCTTGAAAGTCTTTGCTGCAGATTGGAGTCTTTTGGATGTAACAATAAAATATAAGTTTGACCGAATTCTGCGATGTGGATATATTGAATAAGGTGCAGAAAAACCTTTGTGAGTCTATAAGTTTGCAGCGCTTTAGGGCCGTTAAACTTGAAGTTTAAAAGCATCCTTAGGAAAGCATTCAAAGTTCCTATCGAATAATGAAAAGTTAAGATTGGTTAGTTAAGATAAGTGCCAAAAACTAACGGCGTTAGTTAAGATGCTGGCATAGGAAGTAGTGCCTTTTGTTGCTTGGAACCTACGTTGACTGTCTGCACGTCAAATGTAACACATTTGAAGGTTCACTATTATTTCATTGTATTTCTAGAGCATTTTCTGCCGGAAACGGTTATCGGCAATTCAACATTCTGCGATTACAGTTTTTGTTTTAGCTTCATCTCGGAAGAGCTGAGGAAAACTCTAAATGAAATCGGCAGTGGCACCGGTGCGTCTGGAGGTGCGGTTAATGCGTTTGGACCTGAGGGATTGTTGATGGAATTCTGCAAGGTCGCACCACGCTTCAGGTGCCACTCTTTGACTTTGCTCTTATGTTTCGTTCATAATCTTTATTTAGTTCGTAAGCAGTAGTGTGATGCAGGAAAGATGAACAGTATAAAAACGCAATAGTGAGAGAACTCAAAAGCCTAACAAAAATTGCATGCTTCTCGAGTGTTTTGACTAATTGTGCATGGAGGGAGGGGGGGGGGGGAGGGAGTGAAACGATTCACATTCTTATTGACATACTACCTTATGATTTTTATGGATACATCTCTACAGTTGGCAGGCATTTGCGAGTTATAACAAGGGTAGATCTCAGAGATTTCAATTATGCACCGCACTATTTTAGAAATGCGGAAACTTCTGTTGCGAGTAGGTTGTCTGGCAGCGTTGCCATATTTTTCAGGCAGCTTTTCTTAAGTTTTTATAATTTTGTGTGCAGCTTTTTTGGGATTGTAAGATCGATCGTATTGATCCCTTAAGCGTTTTTACTGGGACAGCCCATTCGGTTGTGCATGCTGCAATAACGTGTTCTCATTCTTGCTCTATTATAATTCACAGCATCGTACATTGTGCTATCAGCATATTCTGCATATTAATAGCGAAGCATTTGAAAAATTGTGCGAAAATATTAAGGCAACAAGCAGCAAAAAAAAAAAAAAAAATTGATATCCGCCGCTCATTGGTGTAGAATATGCAGAAAGAAACTGAAAATGAAAATTGTAAGAAGGAAACGGGAAACGACATTCGCGAAAATATAAGCAATAGAACTATTTAACTTACGAGATCTGCGAAGAGATCAAAACAATTAAAGCGTCACGAGAAACTTGGAAAGTTTTTTTTTTCTTACTTTTGCAACATTTTCAAGGAAAATATTCGAAGTACACACAGTACGGCAATGAAAACCGCATGAAACATTTTTTGCTACACAATTCCCTGACCAGCTGATATTGATTCCCATACTGCTGATATTCGAAGACAATTAGACTCTAGAAGGTGCACTTTGAGCAAATTGCTTTTGGACATCTTCGAGCAACAGAAAATCATAAACGAGATGAGGAGACCACACACGGGTGCAGCAATTCAGAATTGGCCAACTGTACGCCATCAAAGCTTTACGGTAATGTTCGAGAGATCTATGCAACAAGGCATGGAGAGTTCAATTTGCAATTTGAACGAATTCTTGCTAAGAGAGGATCACTTTTTCGCCAGTAAAACCCCGAACCAATTGTGGCATCGAGGTCGTATATGCCATCAAGTGCAAAGGCTATTAAGCTGAAAGGAAAACTTATGTCGCTGCTATTTTGAATAACAGTGCATTTGTCTTGAGATGTATTAAGCTGTCATAAATTTAACTATACAAAGCGATCGAGGTTTTTTTTTGCAAGATGTGAAAATCATCAGTGGAATCATTTAATGGTTGAAAAATATTAGGATTCTTTGCAGTGAGTATGACATTGATTTCCATCTTATAATGAAAAAATTTGATACAACACATTGCATTGAGATTAACCACTCCAAATCCGATCCTACGTCTAATTTTTATGTGTTCTGTCGTGCAGAAATCATCTGATCCATTCCAATAAAAAATCCACAGTCCTGTTATTGCTTAATTTTCGAAGTAATTTTTCATGGCAAATGACGCCAAAACCTTTGATATAATCGACATAAATGATATCAGTGTGAACTTTCAGGGGATTCCAGCAGCATGACGCGCATGAGTTTTTGCGCTGCCTTCTGGATAGGATGCATGTGGAGTTGAAAAGTTGTCGCATACCTGATTGGTTGTTATCTGAGATTTGCGATGGTGGTGTCAGGCTCGGTACTAGGTCACACTTCCTCACCAGTAAACGCAGAAGCAGGTAGGCGGTCTCCATTTTATTTGTTCTACGCTTCCGATTCGCTCAAGAATAGGCTGTGGGCTACACTTTGTTCAGCATACCACCTCGAAAACAAGCAGCCCATTCGTCATTATAACCGCTTGATCGCAGCACATTTCTTGTAACGTTATTTGTATTGCGATGCGTTTGAATTTCAGGTGGAATAAATCGATGCTGCATATTTGTTGAAAACGGGGGTAGATGTTTCGCTCGGAAATGGTGTGACATTTTATTTCGCCAAAAGGGTCGCATCATGTAAGGATGTCAAGAAGATTTCCTGGGCGTTTAATGAGAAGTGGGAAAAAACGAATGAAGGTTCTATAGCCAGAAATTAGAAAGAAGCAAACCATTTCAGGAAATGGAATTTTTTCCAAGTTTCCAATGGATTATTTATGTTTCGCATTTTCTGTTTTATTTAGTGTAAAACGTTGGGCATATTTTAGGATGTCTAGTTGTGAGAAGGCGTGCGCTATATCAGCGATGTTTGAGGGCACTCTGCAAAGTCAGGTGACATGTCTATCGTGTAGTGCTTGCAGCAACAAACATGACCCCTTTCTTGGTTAGTAGACTTTTCATTGCTTCTTTTCGTTTACAAGTGATATTTTCTTTCGTTGGCTGCGGGCGCTACTTAAAAATTTTGATCTTTCAATTCTTTGATTGTTAAATACTTTCGTTGAATTCAAATGTAGCCTACTGAGGGTTTTGTGAGCTTCTTAGAACTATGTGGATTTTGATTAAATTAAATACTACATTTAAATACTAGATCGAATACTGTATTTAATCCCAGCCCTAGACTAGTGGTTTTCGGTTTTGTTTTTTCAGTTTTTGAAGTAAGAATTCGAGTGTTTGATTATTAGCTTTAGGACTTTTACGGAAATCGGAAAAGTGCTCGTTTCATGATGGGAAGGGGAGAGGGTGGGTTATGGAACAGGTTGTGAATTATCGATGACTATGTGAACTGGGAGAGACTAATCTGTGATTCTGCTTCATTCATGGGCTAGCTAACACATAAATGAGAACACTATGCTATTAATGAGTAGAGTGGTAAGTTGGATTGGTATTGCTGACACGAACAATCTACACAACCATTATGCGTCTTTCTTAGCATAAGGCGATGAAACGTCGGTAGTAAATTATTTTGAATTGATCGTCGTGTGTTTACTATTAATTAGCGCGGCATCAATGTGTTACCAGTGCTGAGAAGAGTCATGGTAATCTCATAGAGGAAGGATCTCTTCATCACTGTTTGAACGGAAGTTGGATTTGAAACTTTCATAGTTTTGCGCAGTTGGGCGCATTTGTCAGTCTGCAATTTGAAGATCTTTCATTGGATATCTATGTGCCATCGAGTGGATCTCGTGCGGGAACGGTGCGATTAGTGGATTGTATGCGACGTTTTTTTGCCAAAGAGGAGCTCGATAGCCGTGAGCAATACACATGTAACAATTGCGAGGAGAAGAGACCCTCAACAAAGCAACTCTTCGTTAAAACACTTCCCAATGTATGCTTTGCGACTTTTCCAATTTGCTTCATCAGCGGGTGCGTACTGATGAGTTTTTTTATAATAATATTGCTGATGTCATTCTCTATCCGATGAGAGAAAAGTTTTAATTCGGTGAAAAATTTGATATACAAATTTGAAAAAAAGAAATTATTTGAAAAATAAAGCAATATGCAATTCTGCGGCCTGTGTCTCTTAGGCTGAATAACGTTCTAACTGTGTCGTGCGGGGCGAGATCCAACTATGCTTCGTAGCCATCGTTTTTTTAATTCGAAGTGATAGTGAACGGGTGTCGCTTGTCTATTGCTAGCATCTTGCTTATCAGTGTTACTCCTTATTAAAAGATGGTTGTGGAACACAGTTAGCCCTACCGTTGCTTTACTTCGCCCATTTGAAAGGACAGGATCAATGGATGAATGCTTTTTAACTATGCATATGTGTGGTCAATATCCGGCTAGGATGGCAGACAGACACTGAGATAACCACATAACGCTTGTTATTCCTAGCCACTGTCAGTGTGATAACGCCAGTTATCCTTATGTTTCATGTATACTTTTTCGGTTGTAAACGTTCTCTAAGTTTATACGTTTGCTGCAGATTTTATGTTTGCATCTGAAACGGTTTCGGTGGTCGAACTCATCGCATAGGGGCAAACTGGACAACATGGTCGATTTTCCACTCACAGCTCTTGACATGAAAAGCTTCATGATTCATGAAGTACAGTGTCTTTCTTTATTATTGCTTTTGCTAAACTGCTTAGTACTTTTTTTGGCATCGTTTTGTTAAATTAGTCATTTTCTAGTCTGTCGATATTCATTTCCCATCACGAGTGGATAAGGGTATTTCACATCATTGTACGTTTCACCTAAAAATGCATTTGCTACGTTCTCAAACAAAATAAACTTAATTTTGCCTATGTAGAGAATCACAACGCTTAAGAAGAAAGGTGGCATTCATAATTTTTGTCTTACAGTGGTGAAAGGCAGCCTGCTTAGGGATGCGTCTTGTCGGGAAATTGCTATTTTAATCTGATGAAGTATTGTATGCATAAAAGGATTTTGTTAACAGGAGGGTGATGCTGCGATAACAAATTCTACTAGCGATCCCGGCAGTATGACGGCTGAGAGGCGTTCCAATAGGTATGTGGTTTCCTTTTACATCTACAATAGCAGTTGATTTTTGGTGCAATAGTGGACCTTTTCAATAGCGTATATGTGCTTTCAGTGCTTTTTTTTGTTGGATTGAGTTAATATTTAAGTTATGTCGCTTTGAACTCATAAACAAACGTTGCTGCTGATTGAATTTTGCTGGGAGTATAATATGTGATGTCGTTATCTCGTCCAATATATCCATCTAGAATAACAATGAAATCTCTTAGCATTAAAAATAAACTCCATCATAATTGTACAAAAATGGTATCACTACTTTATTCGATTCGATCACAGATTAATTTGCTCATTTGTGGTTGTTTGCGAAATTTCGTTTTATTGCTGGAGATGTGGAAAGTGTTTACTATAGGTATTAACTCTCATCGTCTAAAAAAATAACGACACTTTTCATCTTTTTTTTTCTCTTACTACACAACTAAAAGACAGGTGAGCATATAAGCTAGCAAAAGAAAACGTTTGTGTGAATGTTCATCGGAATGTTAATTTCTGAGGGGTTTTGATGGCGATGGTTTCAAGCATAGAATTTTGATGAAATGAAAGATCTATGGATCATTTGGAAGGTGTTATGAAAAGGTTAAGCTGCCCCATTGCGATGTTGTTTATTGCTTCTGCTCTTGACTTCCGCAGTGTATATACTGATGCTCATTGTTAAGTTGTTCGTCGTGTTTATCTTCGAATGGAAGCAACGATGACTGCAACACGATTTATGATCTTTCGTCGTTGGTAGTTCATCATGGATCCGGGTAAGGCTACCACTTTCATGATTCATTCTGAGAGTAGTTATTTGCCCAGATTGTACTTCAGGTTTGTTAGTTCCATCTGTGGGTCATAATTTCTTCAAGGAACCTCTCTGTTGAAAAAAAAATCTTTTTGAGTCCCAATCTAAATTATCACTGAAGCGGTATGAATGCAAAATAAAGATTCTTTTTTTAATTTGGCTCTCTAATTACTGGACAGAAATTTCTGGAAAAAAGGGGGTAGGGCTGAAAACCACTGCTAGCACTTCGATGTTCCTATTGTTCATTTTGACGTTTTATCTGATGAATAATAGTTTAGCGGCATATTGCCGGCAAACACGCTTCTTAGCCACTGAGTGCGGGAGTGTTTGCAGCGTAAGTTCCGGTCACTATACTTGCTATGGTCGGCATGGGAATCACTGGTACCACTTCAACGACAGCTCGGTGAAGTCGTGTTCGGAGCAGTCTGTCGCCAAGCAGAAGGCCTATATATTATTCTACATGCGCAGAAATCGTCTATAGCAAGTTTAGCTAATGCAAATTGTTCGTCATTATTTCGGGTGTCGTTATGCACGACGTTGAATGTCTGTCTGCGGCTGTTTTTTTTTTTTTTTTTGTTATTCTGACCGGCACTTAATTTCTCTGATATTCTTTAACAAGAAGTCGTCTCCTTTTTGTTCGTTTCCTTAGAATATCCTCATGAAAACGTCCTTAGGCTTAGACGCTTAATCAAAGTGGTACAAGAAATTTTGGAATTTCTTTGTGCTGAGGTTTCCTTTCTGCTAATGTGTGCAACTGGCTTATGCGTTGTCTCTGAACGGTCATTTTCTAAAGGAAAAGGTTGGATGTTTCTGAGCTGTTTCTTTCTCTTTTTTTTTTTTTTTTTTTTTTAGCTGAAGTTCTTTAGACGAGCAAAATTTAGACGTATCTTGCTTGATTTGCCTTTCGTGATGATTTGCTTTAGCATCGTTGCATAATCCCATTAGTCGATTGATCTATGTCCAGGTGCATACAGCTTTGCTAATATGTACAGTAATGTGAGCAAACTTTCGTTGTTTTTACTGCTACAGTTATAAGCCGTGAGAGAGACTGTCGTCGTCGTGCTTATTGCATTCAAATGATCAACGGGTCAAATAATTCGGGTAGCATTCGGTCGTGTACAACGTTCGGTTGTGCCTCCCACGCACATCCACCCCCTCCCCTCCCCCTCCCCCGCCCAACCTCCCCGGTGGCACAATTCAGCCACGAGTGCTGAGTGCAACATCTAATGCCATCAAGCAGATCTACGTTCCCATTGCTGCATATCTTTTTTTTGCCCGTTTGCTAGTACTTCATTGTTGTTTTTAAAGTTTGCGCTTAAAACTTGCAACGATGGTGCAGTGGCTCTTTGCAATTTGCAGTTATATGCCAGTGATTTTTTACAGTGATATGCCAGTGGCACTTTTTAAGTGTACCCGCTAAAAGTGAGTGGCAGGCATCTTTTATGATTTCTAGGCATTGAGTGAATATGATAGACTTTTAGTATCATAAAATTGTCGAGTTTATTTTATTTTCTAGCATTCGAAACATATACTTGCTTTACTCTCCTCCAGCAAGTTCAGTTACAAGCATTTCAAAAGCAATATTCGGTGATGTGCGTTCATGAGTTTTAATTCCATCGAATTATGGAGGAATAATGGATCAGAAATCTATATTTTACTACCAAATGAACGTTGATATGCTACTAGTTTAATTCAGAGTTGATTATTGGTTTTTTTTTTCTCTCATTTTTTTTTCACTGTGCATACTGGTCGTTCTTCATCTCAGAAAGACGATTTTACGTGTTTATCTCAGATTAGTGTAGAATTGCTATTTGTAATTTATTGTCTATGTTTGTACTCTTCAAGTCTTCATGTCTCAGCTATCTGTCGGGTATTCTTCGATATTGGTCCACTCAATTTTTTTTTTTTTTTTTTTTATTTGTTAAAATCAATTGCTCGTTGCATTTTCTTTTGCTTATATTTGATTTGTGAATGCGATTGTATACATGAATATAACAACTACGGGTGCATATCGTAATGTTTCCCCGTTAAAGCACAACTTTGCGTTAGGCAGCAATCTTTTATATTTTCTCTTTTTTTTTTTTTTTAATCATTGCTTTTTCATAGCCATATAGGCAATTATAAGAGTTTTTGCATATGCGAAATGCGAATTAATTATCTAATGAATGCGATTTTCATTAGCAGATAACATTGAAATGATTTATTTGTTGTTGCTGATTAGAGTTTTTTTGTTGTGGGAAAGGGATATACTATCTCAGACGATAGCAAAGAGGCACAAATGGAACTCTGATTCGTTGAGAGGCAAATTGATGTTTTACATCGATATCTGTATACCGAGGAATGAGCATCGATTTGAGCACAACCAAATTCGATCTGCCAATTATTTAATTGCGATCTATAAGTGACGTATGTGGTATTTGCTCATTGCACCAATTTCTTTTGTTGAGCAATGTGAACATTGATGCGTTCGTTATTCATACAATAAGATTACATCGTCTAATGCTTCAATTGATACTTATTTTATCGCATTTCATTTGATATTGAGTTTTGATGAACATATTTTGAGGGGAATTATTTATTGAAATATCGACAGATTATTCATATTTCTCGTTAATTTTGCCTTAGAAAAAAAAAAAAAAAAAAACAAAACAAAAACGAAAGATCGCAGTTCATCGCTGTTTAAATATGTTTTTTCAACGTTTTATTATAAAGTCTTTAATTATTTAGGTTTATTTTTATTGTTGTTTATTTAATAGATGTTCAATTTTTTTTCAGTTTTCATCTTTGAATTCACTAAATGAATTTCCAACAAAATTGTAAAGCTGATTTTATTGTGCAAATTTCCCACTATTTGTAAACTTAATTTTCATTGAAATTTTCTGTCTCTCTAAACGATGGCTTATTGCCAAATTCAGCTGCAAATGATGACGTTGCTATCGAGTTTTATTTAGTGGTGTGAAGCTTTTTTGCATTTTCTAGTACGGTTTATTCAATGATCGCATCGTCGTTGTTGAATGCTTTTGAATGACATTCTTTTTGATGTTCGATATCAACACAAGCCATTTTTACATCAAATTTTTTCATTGAAGTTTATTACTAAATAATTAGGATATTGCCAATTTTATGGAATGTTGGAGTAGATCGAGAAAGAAGCAAAAAACAATGGGTTTTTATTTCCTGTGCGGAACACATTTCTCGCACTGAATGACTTATCAAGTGGACTGAAATGAAGAGGGAGAAAAAGTTTCGTAGAATTGAATGAGTGAAGTTTACATGATTTCTTAAGAACATTTTGCAATAGTGGGTCGGGCAGATATAAATCTCCTCGCTCACCCCATGTTCCTTTCTTTTGTACAAATATATTATTGCTATGTATGTTATGGCGAGCTTTTTTGTGCACTAATTGCGTCGTTTTGATGCGAACTTTTTCGTGGAAAATTTTTTTAGGAGTTTTGAATAAACGAGAGGTGCTTTTGTGGATTACTGTTGCCTGATTTTGAAAGGCTTTTTTTCCGAAAATCCGATCGGATTTTTCTTCTATTGCGATTATATTTCAGCATCGGTATTGCGACCAATTTGTACAAACTTGTAGAGTAGCTGTTTGTTTAATTTAGCTGTGTTATCCCATTTTACATTTCGGTCGGAAGCGAAGTGGAGTTGATCTTCCCTAATCGATTGCATCGTTTTAATGATGCGTTTCCTCGATGGAGATACAACCCCGACCACCGTTCATATGGAATTATGCCCGACATTTTGCATCTCTAATTTACCTGCAGCAAATTGCTTGCTTCTTTGAAAGATGCGCAATTAGCAAGCGAAAAAATGTTTGTATGCTCGTTTTCCGTTCGATAGATTAGGCGAATAGAGGTCTCTTAAGGATGGTGTCGGTTTAGTAGTTGAACAACCAGCAACAATATTAGGTTTTGATATCGTCCGATGTTTAAATTAAGAAAAACAGGGAGAACGCAGAAGAAAAGCAATAGTGGAAGGGGGTGGTGAATTTCAATCTGAATCGTTGTCATCTTGTAGCCCTTTGCCCACATTGGATGGCTGTTGGTGGGTGACATTCATTTACCTAGTGGGATTTCGTATACTCTTGACGACCTCTCTGATGGGTCACTTTTCTAGGACTCACGTCGCTGCAGTTTACTTCCGCAGTCCCATAGTGGCGATTTTTTCATGATCGTCCACTATAGGTGTTGGTGCGCAACATTTGAACGAATTGTTGCGGCGATATTTGAATATACAGCTGCTATCCGAACACCACCATCGCATGTTCAAACTAATGCATTCCACCTATCAATGCTTGAAGAAATGTTGATCTGTGAACATTTGCTTTAATATAGTGAAATTGTTATGACGTCTAGTCAGGTAACGAGCGAGCATCCTGGCTATTCCAGACAGCTACTGAGGGGCTCTGGAGGTTTTTCTGTGTTATGTTTGGAAAGTCGATGAGCATGATTCGCACGAAATGATCGATCCCTCACGAAGGCATAGTTAACTGTGTTGTGAAAATTCGCATGCGAACATTTTCATCAATTATTTTTGAAATTGATTTATGTTCGAATTTGCTGCATTAGATTTATGCAGAGATTCTGATCCCACAGAAGATACCTTCTGAAGTAACACTATTGCCATCATAGCCTATGAAAGATGTTTGTGCAATAAATAAATGTTTTGCCTCGTTTCAGCACAAAATTCTGTGGGATTAGTTCTCTTTCAGCGAAGTAGGGGGGGGGGGTGGATATGCATGGAGCCGACGGGCTGAGTGCTTCTGTACTTATGCAAACAGTTTCAGTACACGAACCTCTGAATAGGTCTTTCTTAAATACATTTGGCCCAGAGTTGCCGACCAAATAAGCCAACAAAAATTATGTTCCAGTGAAAATTCAGCGAAGTCTAAGTTTTGCCGTTGTCGGAAAATACTACATCGTTGTACAGCAAATTTTGAAGAATATATTAGGCATTTTACCACCGTAGTTCATAACTTCGTTTTGTTACCCAAACGTAACCCTTATGATCACCAATAGCCTTTACTACTTTTATCACTGCTCCTTTCTTCCGTTTCTCTCACTTAGTGGATATTAATAACGCGGTTGTTGGGTTGCATTTTAGTATTAAATCGCAAATGAGTGAAAAGTGATATGGAAAGTGGAAAAAAGGGAAACATCGATGAAAAAACAAAAATCTTTTTGTCTGACAGCCCCAATCATTATCATTCGTTGCCGAGATCACAACCAATTGCGAATAATAAGAGCGTAAACTTACCTATGCCCACCATTTAGGAACACAGCTTTTTTTGATCGATCATTTATGTTGTAACTCAGTCGGCTACCTTCTCACAGATCTATATGAGCAGGAAGTGGTCACCATTGGTTAGGTGGTCAAAGATTATAGGATTGCAGCCGCATTTCACCAAGGCAACGAATGCGGTATATCTTGCGAGACGTTCATTCGCCCATCGTGCATGCGAATGGAATGGCTGGGCGGACTGTTGTGTCGGTATCGGTGCGAATGGAAAACGTTGTGAAATGACGTATGATGTGATGACTTCATTGCTTTCTAGAGGCATTCTGTTTTATTGTTTATAATATCGCTGTTGTTTAATAATGTTTTCTTTAGAGGTGTTATCGATGAACAGTATTGATTCGCATATTGTTGTTTTAAGTTTGCATTTATATTGGTAAGGTGATATATTCAGGTGGTGCTAATGGCAATAACGGGATAGAATGACTTTCAAATGGCCATGGCAATATGAATTTCCGCCTTTTTTCACGTAAGTTGTTGCCTGCTTATGATTAGCATTGATTTTTATGTAAGAAAAAGGAGATGCAAATATACAAATAGTTTAATCGCTAATACGTATTGAGCACAACAAACATTTGGAAAAAAAATTTGCAAATTCCATGGACGTAGTTGAATTTAGAGTATAATTTCTGAAACGGGAGGAGTTAAATTCGAGATGGAGAATTATGTAGAGGGGTGTCCCAAATATGGGCACTGAACTCGAAGGGAAATTGTGCGGGAGTTCCGTCTCTAGAAAATTGTTTAAAAATTTCAAACGAGTAAGCACCATGCTTTCCTTAGGGGGGATAATCGTTCAGTAGTGTGGTGCTGAGAGGGGCCATATTTGCATATTTGAAACTGAAGGCTGATATGCAAATTGAAATAGTTAAATGTGGCACTGCATATAGCTGATGTACAAAGTGAACGAGATCTATCCTGGTCTGCCGTGTTATATTCGCTTTGATTATTGTGATGTTGTTCGCATTTTGCAATGACGTCTCACCGTTCTGCGTTTTCTTCTATAGCAATCTGAAAATGTTTTATATCTAACTTGCAGTGTGCTATCGGTTTTCTTAGGGATGTCACGATAAATTTAAGTGAAAAACTTGCAGGAAAGGAGGGGGATATTGCACTCGCATGATGATCACAATTAATTAAGGAGGGAACTCGAGAGTTTTTGATCGTTAGAGAAAAGAATCAAAAAGCTGCATATTTCCTCACCCATCCCCCCTAACATTTATTCTCCTCTCTTCATCACATTTTCTCCATGTCACCGTACTCTCCCCTCCCCTTGAATAAACCTGTGGTAATTCTAACATATAATTGCAGTACATTTTACCTAAAATATCTACACGTTGTTTTCAAGACGCATTTATTTTAGTCTTCAAACGACCCTAGTGACACGCGAGAAACAACTGGAAGCGTGGAGTCGTTTAGTTGTCGATTACTGTCAGTTTCACAAGATCTATACACTAGATATAACGGACATCTCGAATACAGAGTTGTTCGTGAACGCCACTCTCAATCGGAAACTACCGCTGGACGGTGTTCGTGCTGTTTTCGATTACCTCGAACACAAGCGTAAGCTCTCGTTGCATTCTATCGATTTCCGTTGTGCGTTTTGTTGAAAATTTAGCGTTTATTTCGCACAGAGGCGCTTCATTTGTGAGGGGAAAGCAAAAGCAACGGCAAATGTTTGGTAACACATGCGATCACTCGTTTATTTATTATGCTTATTATTGTTTGGAGTTTCGCTAAGGTTCAATAAAAAATGCCTAGTTCACAGGAGTCGCATCACCGTTTAGACCTTTGATTGTTCTTTAATAGTTTTTTTTTTAAATTATAACTGTTATTATATGAGAGTAAAAAATTTGCTATTCATATGCTTTCATATTTGCTGGATGATATTCACAGCCATTCTCCGATGAAGCCACCAGATCGGTATCTTTTAGTCAGATGGAAATTATATAACGAGGAGCACAAATATTGCGCATGTGGTGTTTTTTTTTTTTTTGAAAACTCGATCGTATTAGTCGCATTCTACCTTTGTACCTGCACTTTTCCATGAGGAAAGAAAGAGGTGAGGAGAGGAAAGTAGAGAATTGACGTTAAGTTTATCAAAGAGGGAGCCCCTGAAATATTTTATATCCACTTATTGCATTCTTTTCATCCCTGTGCACTCTGCATGCATTCATATGTCATGTGTCATCAGGTTTTATTAAAAAATTTAGTCGAATCACCGAAAAATGATGCTTTTTCAAGTGATTTTAACTGAGAGCTCCCTCGCTCTTTCTTTCACTTGCTGCAGTGAATATTGCCCTTGTGTTTGTTTGTCGTTTATGTGTTGAATTATTGAAGCTAAAGTTTGCATTTAAAATCTCCTTATTTGGGAGGGGAAGAAGGGAAGAGTGTCGGGATATAATCTAAGTTTTGAATGCCCATCAGAGTAAAAGATGGTGCTCGCGGCCATTCGTGACGCTTCCGTAGAATGCATCATAGATAAAAGTTAGGTCTTTGCAATATGCAAAATTTGTGAATTTTGCGCTTCCTAATTCTAAAAAACGATAGTCCTGATTTTAGTGAATTATTTGTTAAAATAGTCAGTTATTTTGTATTTAAAGAAATCATGAAGTAGCTGGTCTAAATTCATTTAATGAATAGCAGTTTCAACAGTCTAACTATAATGACATCCCTCCCTCTCTCTCCGGCTACTTTAACACTTTATACTTTAAAACCATCTCCCTCTGCCTTTTGCATCTCCTTCATTCGCTGCTTAGCGTTTATCTTCAAAACGCGTCTTAGAAGTTGCGCAGTTTGCGGTTATATAAAAACAACGATCATTTCAGGGCATATTGACTGGTTGGATAAGAGTAAGACCAGGTGTCATATATATTGGAGGCGACCTGAAGAGTGGGCCTCGTTAATTTACGAGTGGGCTGTCAGTAACGGGTTACTCAACACACCGTGCACTCTTTACGAAATCACTCAGGGTGACGACGTCGCACAGGAGTGTAAGTTCAGTTGCATCGTTTGTGAACGTTCTCATTGGTTCACTTATCCGCACCCATTTTGGGAATTCGGTTGAATAATCTTAGTCTTTTGGATGAATTCAATGAGATTTATTTACATATAATCGAAAATATGTATTGCATGGGATGCAAATGCTAAATGCTGTAATGTACTTGATTATTTTAGTTTTGCAGATGTTTTGAGATATGCTCGTGTATATTAGCACTCCGGATTTGTTTTGCCCACAAATTGATATTTATTTATTCATTTATTTCAAGGTCCCCGAGTCGGAGAACATGTAAAAGTATGTGAGCATTGACAACAAAGAGCAGAGCGTTCGCGAAGCTGCATTATAGGGGATTAGACAGGAAAATATTTCACGCGATTGTGCCTGCATCCTGAATGTTTAGTGATGACATTATTGATGGCAAAATATTTTTGTTTTGATTTAATACTCGATTGAATCGTTTAGCATTCTACGGACTCGACAAGGACGTTCTATTAAAGTCGTTAACTATATTGGTAAATCAGCGACGAGCACAACTTTTAAATATTGGCACGGAGGCAGAGGGTGTTAAATTTCTGCAATAGGTTTATGTAAGTCTTTTGTTGTTCAAGTTAAATATCACTACTATGACTAATATTTGATATGTTTCAGTGTTGAAAGATCTTTTCCACAGGGGGAATTCACTTTATTGGATAAGCTCAATTGCTTTAATTGATGTATTAGATCTCCTATTGTTGATGTGTCGATTTTAATGTTAAGATCTACATTTCGATCAGCAACGATCCTCTTGGAAGGGATGAAGGCATAACCTATGCAATTCGAGCGTTACGAATGAGCGATTGTTTAAATGGGACAAAAATCGCAAAGACCTTAAATTCCACCAACTACGTGTCATTTTAAAAGTTTGAAAAGAAAATAATACCTCTATTTATTGAGTACATTTGATTTATTGGCAAAGTGCACTCCTAGGCGTAGTGTTATTTGCAGTGGTGGATGTGGGATCGTGCAAGAGTGTGAAGTGCACTCGGGTGTGATACGTATGTGCCGGATGTACTTTTTGCATTTGACGCATGCGAACATATGGCTGAATATAAATGCAGTTCATTGATATTGCTGAATCTGATTGATACAATAAAAGTGGGTAACATGGTGCTTGTAATGCAATTTAAAATTAAGTATTCCAAAGAAAAGCGAAAAATATATAGTACTAAGTGAATAGTAACGTTTTCTAGGCGAACGTTTATTGGCGCAGTTTGTTGCACAGCGTTGAGATGCAGCACGCTGCGATCGGTGTTCGATTGCAGGTTTTTCTGAACTTAGATTGACTGATTGAAGAAGGGAGCGGCGAATGGATGTTTCGTCAGGCGATGTCGCTTTGCAGTTTGTCGCCCCTCAAAAGGTTTTCTGCATTCTTTATTGTTACGAAAGTCCAAATTCTTCACAGTTTTTCTTCGTTAATTAATTCAAATTTCCTGAATCAAACTGTACTAGGCACTGCTATAAAAAAAAACAATTTCTCATAGAAAATCATGACTATCCCACATAACCATTTTCAAGTCGTCACTTATAAGTGGCAGTCTTTTATGTTAACCTACGGAATGTATAATTTTGCGGTTAGTGGATAACCTCTCTGGATTTCCCCTTTTCCTCTCGATTATGGCAGAGATTACTGAAATGTGGATGAGAGTGAACTTTTTCCTCGTTCCTTTGACTATCCACTTTTCAGTAGTTTACTTTTCCCCTAGAAATCGGGTTTGGATTTTCGGTTTCAATAGTTTTATGTTAAGCGAATAATTATTACTGCTGGAGCAAGCTATACTTGAAAGGTGGGCTTATAAGCAGGTTATACTGTATTCAATGCTTTATAAAGAAAGAAAATTATTTCAGCGGTCGTCCGATTTTCTAACATATGGTGACACTATTGAGGAGGGTGACACAGTGATAATATATGTGAATTTTGGCACATGCCATGCGGTTGAGGTGAAGCGAGGCTGCACACTGAATATGCGATATGGCGCATTGAAGCATGAGTTCCTCATTGGAAAACGGTTCGTTTTGTTCATCGCTTCGTTGCCTCTTTTAAGCACACAACAGCGCCATTGTGAAATGCGCCATGCACCGACCACACATGAGGACATTCTTGATTTTAGAGTTGCAATAGTGAGTTCATTGCATTGCTGCATTCGATATTCGATCACTTGAATCATTTGAAAAATATAAACCTTTGTAATTACACTCTCAAAAATAGATATATTAATTAGGGTTGTTCATTTGGAAAGCCTGGAAATTATAAATGGAATTTGCCATCAAACCCTTGCACGTATATGTTAGCTGTGATATTTTGAAGGGAATCTAGCGTAAAATGATGCTTTTCTTTTGAGCATTTTCAAGGTAAGAAGTGAACTTAATCAATAATACAGAGAATATGTCATTTCTTGATGAAATTTGCTTCGTTTTTTATTCTTGCGTGGCATTCTTCCTTGTTATTGTAACATTTGAATGAGTTTTTTTAAATTATCTGAGCTGGTGTTAACGATGTGAAATATGTGCATATTAATTCAAATTTTCAATCAGCAAGTAATTTGGCTAGTGTTCCATCTTATTTCATTCTCTAATTCCTTCTATTGAAATTTCATTTGGCCATTACGCATATACAGCACAAATTTGCAGTTATGGCTCTCGAGTTTCGGCAACCGCAGGCTATGTGTACGTACTACGGCCGAGCGCTGACCTATGGACAAGAACTCTACCACGACGCACTCAGATTCTTTACACACCGGATTGTGCACTCATTCTTTTGCTTCTCGACGCAAAGCCAGGATCGGTTAATGATTGCTTCTTTGACGAAGAAACGAGGGTGGTGGGGGAAGCAAGGAATCTTTCTGAGCGCATTGCAAATATAATTATGCGCTAGAGTTAATTACTGGGTATTGCCCCATGCGAAGCAGTATGGTGTTGAGGTTAGCACGAGAGGATGTTGTACGGTTATTGCGGTTGGAGATCGTTGTAAATATACCAGCAATAGAATTGTGTTACGTTCGATAATCAGTTTTGTTAATGCATCATAAACAAAAAGTGCCCATCAAGTCCTACATAAGTAGGTTGTGTTGTTCCGAAGAAATTTTTGCAACTGTAATCATACGCCGCATAGCTAAGCTACTATCCTTTAGGGCAATGATGTGCACTTGACACACCGTTCTATGAACCAGTTGTATTGGAGAAGTAGGCTTCTTTATGCATTTACCATCAAAGAGATGGGGTGCACAAGTATGTATGATTTCAGCTGATCTATTAGATGGCTTTGATGTTCACTTTGATAGAATAAGAGATCCTTAAAGGTTATTTGTGAAAGCGGAACGGGTAGTGGCTCATTGTCACATGCTCTTGCGATGACCATTGCGCCGTCAGGACACCTCTATACGCACGACATCGAAGAACCGAGGGTGAAGCAAGTAGAAGAGGAGCTCAAGGTGACACTTTTTGTGCACTCACATTGTTTTTACTGTAAGCTGTGCGCACCGTTGAACTCTTATTCATATCTCTTCTAAAAATTTTCCATACAAATATGCAAAATTCGAACTTTCTGTGGTGGAAGGAGGCATTTTATATTGGCCGGTGAGTGTTCACGCTGTATGTTTCCTGTAATTGCTTCCTCATATTCGTTGTGCTAGATAATAAGAAGCAAGTTTGCTTGTTGCAAAAGCATTGCCAATCTTTTTACCATAAACTTTCATATTATTTGTACTGTGCATTAAAGTTCTTAATTCACCTCGATAGCTTTTTTTTTTTTCAAAAAATGATAACATCCCAAAATGAAACTATTTCAGCCAAAACATGGCTATCATAGAGAAAGAAAAATTTTGATGTAACCTTTTTCTAAATTTTAAAGAAAAGTCCTGTTTATTAAAATTCAGCTTAGCTTGTTAATGTGACGCTTAAGTCGTAAGGGACTGTCAAACGTATGCAGTTAAAACATTTATAATGTTCTTCAGTACATTATTGTTTGACCAAATATCCATTAATATTTCATCTACTTGCTTTATATCTAGAATCCTTTTTATTCGTATTTCCTTCTCTTCATTGTTTTTCTCTCTTCCATGAAATGCCCGATAATTTTTCCTCCTTCAGATGCCTAAATTCTTTTCATGTTTCCCAAAGATTCCGTTTGAGCAGTGCTAAATATTTTATTGGTGGTAGCCTCCGTTAGCCAAAAATTTTGGTTATGTTTAGAAAATCCAAGCCTAGATGAAGTACAAATTTTATAGTCGCCAAAAAAATAGAATCTTTATGCTCATCTGGTGGAATGTCTGCTTTTAGAAACACGGCCTCGGTGAGGTTACGACATGCGTGCACCAGAATGTTTGTGAGGATGGCTTCTTTGTCGAGAATGCATGTGATGGAGTTTTCTTGGACCTGCCGGCTCCATGGACTGCGATTCCACACGCGAAAAGGACATTGAGTCGTACTCGAGGCGGCCGTATTGTTAGCTTCTCGCCTTGCATCGAACAGGTTCTTCTTTTTAGTGACTGTGTTATTTGACATGTCTGCGACGGTAAAAAGGATGCAGATGTGCTTAATTTTAAGAATTCGCTTTTCCTTCATTCTTATGAACGCATGGAATGGGAAGCAATAAAAATTTGTTGATACACTAGTGGGATAGGAATGAAAGGGGGTTATTAACGTGTAGTGAGTCAGTTATGATTCCTGACAGTTGTTTTTATTTTTGAATAGGTAAACAGTGCGGTGTTTTAGGTGCAGAGAGTATGTAGTGTACTACAGCATCAAGGATTCGTACAAATCGAGACAATGGAGCTGGTACCGAGGAAGTTGAAGGTACGTCGAGTCACCCACATTCTTACATATGGCGTCGGAGAGCCCTAAGCACAATATCCACATGTTCTTTTGGTGTGATGCGTTGTGTTGCTTGGTTGTACACTTCAGCTTAAACCATCATCACTATAAATTACTGCTTTTCTTTTGCCTCACTCGGTCTATTTTTTTAGTGTATTTTGAAGAGTTCAAATGAGCCTTGATTAAGGGAAGAAAAGCGCATGCATTAGCAGGAAAAATCGCATTTGAATTGAGGGAAAGTTAAGAGTGTTGGCCTTTTCAGAAGATTGGTTGGCATTTTTACCAACCATGATGGCGCTGTTCTTGTGAGCAGCAAAATAAATCGAAAAGGATGCAGAGGGAACCTTCCCAATGAAATTTCATTAAATAAAGCGGCTATTTCTGCAATTCTAATTGTTGACGGAAGAATGGGTCCAGAAAACGGAAGCGTTTCAGAGGGTGGAGAGGGAAAAATAGCTTGGGTTTTTGTGAAAGAACGTTTCGAACTTCAGGTTTAATTAAAAGGTGCGTAGTGCTTATTTTAGTTATCTTGCGTCCTTTCGTTGTGGATTTGTCGAAGCTTTGAGTTTGTCATTTGCACGCTTGGCATATTCTCAGTTAGTTTATAAGCACTCTCTTCAAGCCTATTTCCAGCAGTGAGGCAATAAAGTTTGGTTAGCACTGCAGCTGTGATTATATGATGCAGCGTGTGAGTGCCAAAACGAGACTCCAGGAAGAGGCTATATATGAGCATTAAGGTAGCGGAAGTGTCGTTGGAAACGCTGAAAGAATTTGCTCAAGGGAATGCTGCTATCGATGAGCACCGAGAAGATGAAGAGCATGGCGGCAAGAGACGGCGTTTAGAAGGAGATGCCTCCGCTCAAGAAGCGTCTGAGGATCAGCCTGCAATACCGTCTCATTCGACGCTTCTTATTTATCCACCTGCACAGCCCACTCATACTGGTTATCTAACTTGCGCCACGTTGCTATCCTCGCTAACGAGTGCGTAGATATGAAATGCGACTTTGTGATTTCTCGCGCTGCACCCATATTTCAATTGTTGTTGCAACCTAGTCATCCCTGTTAATCGTAGGCCCTTCTGCCGTTTGTAGTGCACAAAATTTACGCATTCTTGTGAAATGTGCTCATGGAATGACCTCGTTTTGCATTATCGCGAATGTAGAGATTACAGGGTATTTTCAAAACGAATTTTTTTGGAACATCTGTAATAGTACTGAAGAGAGTTTGAAGTGCATGCGGGACAGGTTCACGTTTATATATGGGTGCCACTGTGAAGCGTGCTGTTTATTCATGAAAGTTCGCATCATTTAGTGTGCTTTCTTCGAGATCGCTTCTTTAGGAGACGTTGGTTGGCATGTGTAGCTAATGAATGCTTCATTTACTGCAATGAGGCGTCAAGCTTTCGTTTATCTTTTGCGATGACATCCGCACTGCTGCCTATAGGGAAACATCTTTCAAAATACGAAGCAAATTTTCCAATCTATTTAGCGCAACTCGGAAGTGTTTGTTCGCCTCTGTTCACGTCCCTTCTTTCATTCTCAGTCTTCCCTTCGTTTGCACTTATCGTAGTCGGTGTCAGCGCTGAGATGTCAATTTATGTGCGTACGATGGTGGCTTAGTTGCTTCTTGTGTGCAACCATTGCGGTCGGTTGGCTTCTGAGCGGGTTGTTATATAATTAGCTGACTGAGGTCAGTAGGACCCCACCTCGTAGTATAAGATTTTTGTTGTCTGTTTGGTTGACATTGTCATGACTGCATGAGGCGGCCTCCCCTTTAATGTTCTTTTCAAGCTTGATGATGAGTGAATGTTGTATTCATTATGGCTATCTTTAACATCTAGTTCGTCGACTAGAATCCAGATATTCCTCTGACGGGCCAAAATAAAACTAATTGCTCAAATTTCAAGGTAAGCAAGATATTGGCAATCCGCATATGTAAGGCAATGGTAATGAGCGAAACTTTCGTCCGTTAGATATTGCAGGTTGCAGGAATATGTTGAATAGTTAACGCAATAATCGAGTGGTCATTTATTTTGGGCAGTTGTGGCACGCCTTAGCGTTTAAGTAGTGTTCATCGATTTAGTAGTTGCGTGAGGCTTTCTCATGTTTCGTTTCGCGTTTCATTTGGTTTGTGTTTGGTGATCGTTAGTATCGTCAAGGTTTCGTTTTCCTCCTTTCTGTACTAAGCAATTGCACTCTATTTGCGATAAGTTTTTTTTTTTTTTTTTAATTGAAATATTTGGCTGTGAATCGCGTTTGTTTTATGTGATCAGTTTCGATATTCGATCTGAATAAATTTTTGTCTCGAAATTGTACAATTTCCTTAATGCTAACACGTGAAACGTTCGATCAGCGTTGTACATGTCGAAGATACTTGTGTGGTGCTTTAGCTTAAAGCGCTTACATAAAAACACTTCCTTGGATTGTGTATCATCATGCACAGTAAGATCTTCATCACCTCCTAAATTTTTACGTCTTCACCTCTCTCTCCACCCTTTTTACTTTATTTTTTGAAGACCAATTCCATCGTACATTCTTGGTGGGAAGCTTTTAGGAAGTCACCGTATTACAATTTTTAGTTTAATAACCTCCGTCTGGCTAGGATTGTTGTATAATTTAGCCGGCAGACGAAAAAGAACCTATCGTTTGTAATTATGGTACCACTAAAAACCACCCAAATCTTCCACTATCAGTCATTGTGAATTTCGAATAGCGAAAATCGCCGAAACCAATAGGCTGCTTAGTGACACGTAGCGTAGTCATGTAACGGACTTCTTCCAGGCGGGATCTTTAGAGAGGTAATTGTTTTATGCTGCAATGATCGCATTTAACGTTAATGGCACAATGTTAGTGAGTGACTTTAAAAGAGCCATTTCAGCACTGCTACGATTAACGCTGCAGTAGATGCACAATGTGGCATTATGCATGTAATCCTCAAAAACTTTAAGGGGATTGAGGAGAACGGCAGTTTTCCTCCCAAAACTTTCAAGAATTTAGCTTCATATTTTCCTCCCAAAAAACATCCCCGTCTTTTGATTTCTCAGGGTTCTTGTTACGTCACATGACCAATACCGATGCATTCCTCTATCCGATAGACGCTGCTTTTCGCCTCCACAATCTATATTAATGTCACAAATCCATGACAACGCCTCGTACTATCAAAAATATTTCGATTTATCGATCGAGCTGTTGATTTATTGTTGATTGAATGAGCAAGCTGTTGCAATTTACTGCTCGATTGCTTGTTGGTAGTTTTACTCAACTGTAATTCACCAACTCATGTTCGTTTCTTTATTTTAACTAATAAAGGATTTTTCGGTTTATGCAATATCTCATTGGCAAATACTTCAACACCGCGTGATGCACTATTGCACGATTGTAGAGAAGTTGGACACATCTAGAAAAAGAACTTTCAATGCCCCCTTGGAGCTGAAACTTTGCATAATAGTATCATTTGGCATTCTAGAGTGAATGCTTGAGAAAAAAATGCATCTTTATATTGGGAGTTTCCGCTCGGTAGACAATGGCTCACCGGCTCACCCAACTGCAGATTACGGTAGTGCTGCGTTCCATTATTAGACGATGAACATGGCTCGGTTCGCTGTTCGCAGCCAGTTGTCTGCAGTAGTTTATGCCTAAGGGTGCTGTCGTACTCCAGTTTCTTTGCTTTGAGCAGCCTGTTGCACGATGTTGATAGAGATGTAATTTTCGTGAATTTACTTTATTCTACGATCACTTAGGCAATGAAAAAAAGAAGATCGCAAGCCATTAGTTGAGAAATTATTCTACGTGAACGCAGATCAGCCTTTTATCACAAATATTTCAATATCGTTTATAGATTCATTCATTTATCCAATCATCAACGTTCAGATATTTAGGACAATTTGGGCTTATTCAAAATACCGGGTTGCTAATCAAATCCTAATATTAGCAGCAGTAACAATTTTATAACGAAAATATTTGAGCGAAGAATGTGGATTTCATCGATTGCCGAGTGGAAGTTGTTAAAACTCGCACTTCTAGGATCCAAGAAATCCGCGTTTTAATGCTAGTATAGAAAATTATTAGGAGATGACCACTGGACGGCTTTTTTTCTTTTTTTTTTAAGTTTGCACCAACATAATGTTTGTGTTTTTAAGGCATCTAGATTAAATCCGGCTCTGGTCCCGGTCGCGATCGGAGCAGGAATTAAATTTAACTCAAACTCATGCAAATGTTTGCGATTTAGCACGTGTGCACACACAGATTATGACGATGTTGTGTCTGGCGCTTGTATTTTTGTGTCTGTCTTCGAAAAGTCCCAATTTGGGAACCGATAAAGCCATACCTTGAAGTTTGATAGATGTTATCTACGTCTATGGTTAACCCTCTTCTTTAGTTTTCAGGTTGATTTTTATGCTTCAAAACTAGCTCTTGGAGCCAGGGTCTCCTAAAATTTGCATATTTATAGGGCATTCTACATCGGTTGGGTCACCTTTAATAGTTGGTTGGTGGAATATGCAGCGATGCATTAACTTGGTTGCCTTTTTATTCACTAGCAGTTCACAAAAAATGTTGTTATGAATATAATTACTAAAGCGCATATTGTACCTGCTCATTCGACACACTTTCCCATTTGTTTTCTTTGTTTGGTGGATAACACCTTTACACTCAGTGATATTTCTTGATGAGTTGTGAGCAGTTTAAAGGTGTCATAAAATTTGTACTACATTTTTTTCGAGTAGCTTTCAGGCATAGCCCAAATACGCTGCTTGATTCATAATCCAGGTTCGGGTGCAAAATGCAACGGATAGCAGTGACATTGTGGATCTAACCTACTTTGGAAAGGTGGGCACTCAGTTATAACCCCTTTTTTGACAGTGACGTTGTGGTTACTGAATAATGCAAATGGGGGATTACATAATTCCTAGCACAACTGTACCGAAATGAGCATTCAAATGGTAGAAGCAGGTTCTAAAATAATTTATTTTTCGCCTCGGGTGATAAGCTAATACTGCACTCATAGCTTATACCACCGATAAGTTCCGTGAAGAAACGTATCCGTGAGCGATTTGTTGTTATTTCGTATTTTTAAGCAGTGGTTAGCATGGTTGACTAAGATGCGGAAACGTGTATTTTGAAGGCATCGCAGATGTACATTTCCCCTCGTTTACTTCTCTAGCACATGTCCAGGATAAATTCGCTTCGAAATTTAATTTGCTTTAAATAAATTTCTTAAAAATTTGATCACGCTATAAAAAAATTCTACATATGACCTGTTGTTGTGGAAATTTCGCATGTGCCTTCCTTTGGCTTATCGCTTTTTTTGTGCTTATACGCGTACTTTGCGATGTTGTGTATTGGGAGTAATTTCAAGAAAGGTTGAACCAAGTTTTTTGCGTTGTTCCTTGGAAGCGAAACATTGCACATAACGAATCTTCGAATGAAATATTTTTGTAGTGATAATCGAATATACGTTAAATGTTTTAAGGACAATCAGTATGCTTCTATAGATATGATGGAAGAGGGAGACGTTGTCGATCGACTCAGTGGGGCGTTAAAAAATACATGTGCTGCTCACGAGCTTTCATCCGTTCTTGAGTAGGTGCTTTTCGCTTCTCTCATCATTTGAACGGTGATTTGGATTCTTCCATGTTTTTGATAGTTCCATGGAAGTTGGCAGCTTTCTCACTTTGGGCGGGTTTTCAATAAGTGATATATTTTTATCGCTTTGGCTTATCAATCTACTCTCGTTCGATTATCCATCTTCGCTGCGAAAGATGTATATAGAGCCAAGCGGAAATTGAAACATTATGAAAGACTGTCTGTAAGTGACAATTTCATTTCCAAAAATATAGACAGTAAAAATTGGCTGATAAGGAGTAAGCTGCAACCGAGGTCCTATTCATAGTTGCTCAGAATCTGAGCACAATGAAAACGCGACTCCATTTCGAAACAAGTTAAGTTTAAACTGCGTCCGCATTTTGCTAATTTTCCATGTTTTTACTGATTACGGTCAGTCCACGGCCATCTTTCATCCACTCTCACGTTGTGTTCTTGTATGTTGAAAAAGCTCCCTTGCGCATTGCTGTTTGCATCAGTGACTCTCAATAATACTCAGACGGAGGTGAGAGTCAGCTACGAATAGGTATACTGCATGATGGTGCAGTTTGCATTTTCAGAAATTGTTATTGCACAACTTAGTCCCGCTGATATTTGTTGAATCCAGAAACTGATGTATCTTCAGTTTTTTGTAACGTTCCAAACCTTCGTTGGCTTTAAACTACTGGCAAAAAGATCAGTGAAGAATACTTCGTAGAGTGCTGAATGATAGAAATGAGTATTAATGGCCATGATGGTTTTATGGTGATTGCGGTATGTTTCAGTGAGCTGAAATATCTCACCTATGGGAATAAACGCCGCAAAAGGGAACTGTTATCACGAAGTGCCTTCAAAAGGTTAGTCAGAGAAGTTTTTACCAACCCACCACGTATGTGCTGAAGGCATTTTTCACACAAGGGGTTTTGCTTTCACCTATTCGGTTGAAAAATTCCATGAGCACAAACAAAAAAACCCTCACAAATTGTCTAATATTTTGGAATAGGAAGTATACGTTTTGCTGCGTGGATGAAAATTATATGCTTATGATTATATGCTTATGAACATTATATTGTTCGTCGTTTGTGTGCATATGCATGGATGAAATAATTCTATTCATCTTCTATAGGTAAATCACATGAATTAGTCATAAAAAGCCTTTGAAGCGTTTATTTAGAGGATGAAGACGTATTTTGCACTTTTTTTTTGAAATGTTTCAATGTTTGATGCATTTTCTAATTGACGATGGGATGTAGTTAAAGATATTGGAATGCAGTAAAGGTGCTAATTTGTTGCATATGCAAATTGAGCGCAATTAATTAAAATCGTTCATTGTAGTTTGGTTGAATTATTCGAGAATGAAACAACACTCGATACGCATCGTGAATCGATCTTCAACATTCTTAGCAGTTTATTGAAGTCAAACGAAAGTGTTGTCGATGAGGTCACTGCTGAACGTGTATTCCGTTTATGTTTCAGCTGTAAGTTTTTAATGGGATTTCTTTTTTTTTTTCAAAATGTTTATGGCATTCAAGACCAGATAAAAAAAAACAACTTTTCTGAGTTTACATCCTTCCACTTAATTTACGTATTTATAAAACGTTCTGTTAGAAGCTGAATCGAATAACAAACAAAGTTCGTACGTAATAGAAGATGCCTATTCCGCGCCGCTTGTAATAGGAACTTTCGAGTTTTGTTGCCTCTTGTATGCGACATTCTAGCAACGGAATATTGAAGGTGGAAATTTCCTTTCCATAGAAAAAAGTAGAACTCTGTACCCACAATAGGGGTCGACTTTTACCGGTACATGCCAGTCATAGTTGGCATTGTTTTACGAATTGCGAAGCTATGGTCAGTGTTCCTTGGTTCGCAGGCGTTACCACAAGAACGCAAATCGTTTGCTGCAGTTATCTCGAACCGTTTAGGTAGTTTAATAGCCACTTCGATGTATTCAACTCTCATGTCATATTCGATTACAAACTTCGTAATTCGATTTCAATTAAAGTTCACTACACAGTGTTAATCAGAAATTTTTTAAAAGAGCCTCTAAAATACGCACTCAATGCTCACGTCTAAGAAACGTGGCGCTCTAGTCACATTCAAATGAATTCAGGTCGAATTTTAATTCAAGCGGCAAATGAATTCACTTATTCAATTGGCAATCTGAAATTCCTCGAATACTAGTACGTTTCACTATTAACATGATGCACTCTAATATAATGCTGTTTCATATAGATCATTTTATAGTTGAATATATTGAATAGTTGTTGCAGATGTAAACAGTGAAAGACTTAGTGTGAGCGCTTTACGAGCAGCAAGTTCATTGCTTCGTTATCCGCTACCCGCATTCGTTGTGAATACGCTTATCGCCGATCAGTCCGACACTATGCTTACTGCGTTGCTTTCGCAAACGTCCACTACCAAAGCTTATTTCGTTCTAAAGATACTTTCATGCTTGATCCAGGTAGTTCCACTACATTATGCACTTGCTCATCGTTTCTCTTAAATGACATTTGCAACCTTCATAAAAACGTGGCAATTGAAATTTGCTCGCGTTTTCCTTCAAGCTTAGGAAATTCTTTCTTATCGTTGGGTTCCTATATGTGCACATATGTTCGTATGTCCGGACTGTTCTAATTTGTCTTTTGTTGGCACAGCGATTATGAACTGCTTGGATTCTTTTTTGAATGGAAGGGATATCCTTACTAAGCCGATTTTGGTGCAGCACCAATTTGGGATCGAGGAGGCGGAACCACTACGAGTGAAAAGAGGAACATATCTGAAGGGCCGCTGCAGATGTTGCTTTTGAAATGAAAAAGAGGACATTTGGCCTTGAATTTCCTTATGCACTTTGTACGTTAACTATCGGCCGTGCATCTTCGTTTGTTACTTCTTATTTATTGCTCCTCTATGACCATTTTTTCCTTCTCACATATAGTTATAATGATTTCCCTATTTGGGATGTCGAATAAACGAACAAGTAAATAAATAGATAAAATTCAAAATATTCGGCCTGTATTTTAAACCAAACACTCTCCTATTCGCCTCCTCGCGTCCCATAAAAGAAAGAGGAGAAGAGAAGTGGAAAGGAGCTTTTAATCTTCCATTGGAGCAGGGGCGTCGAAAGACATTTCGTTGCTCAGCACATCCTAGAAGTCAGCAAATTTTCATTTATCGTTTGCTCGTCTTCACATTTTCTAGACAAAGCGATCGATGTTCTGCTAAAAGTTTGAGCATCCCTAAGGAGTTATTTTGAGGAAAGGCAAATCATGGAAAAGTTGGTTGCACTTGGCGTCTCCGACATGATATACTCTCGTCTGCTTTCGAATGATTTACAGGTATGCCCTTCTGCGTCATTTCTGGAAGTATTTAATCTACAGTCGTCGCACAATAATCACTGTTTTTATGATAGTAAGAAATGAACGGATAGGAGGGAGGAAAGGGTAAAATAAAGTGGTTTTGGCTCTGTTGAATCTATTTAAAATATTGCACCTTAAAACGCAATGCGGTGTTGTATTTCTAGTGGTTGCACAAATTCTTTGTCCCTCGGGAACTGTTTTCCTCGTTATCTAGTCTCATCCTACTTCTTCGCGTACATTTTCCACTAGTAGAGTCAACCCAGTTGTTAGAATATCCTTCCTTAAATTCTATGGCCGTTTATTGCTCCAAATCACCGTGGGGATTTGTTCTCTTCTATTGCATTCACATTCATGATGTCGTATTAAGTGTATTCGGTAAAAAAGATGTGCCAATCCCTGGTAGGGAAGTCAGCATAAATTACTGAATCCTCAAAGGTTCTCAACAGTGGCACAAATTGGACAGCACGGAAAAAACAAACAAACAACCGAATCGCTCCACAATCGCAATATCTGTGCTCCGACTCATTTTATGCCGACCTGCTACGGGCTAGCCGACCAAATAGGGTTCGTCGTTCGTCCTTTCGAATACAATCCTCGTTTCCGTATCACTGTGCACCGCTTGACTTCGGTGGATAGTTGGAAGACACAACGAAGTGGTGGCAATTGTGCTCGCAGCCGGCTTCGAGGGGTGTCTACTGAACGATGGTTTGATAGTAAGCGGTCGCACAAAGAAAAAGTGATCCGGCGACGGGAAGAGTGGTGGTCCAGGTCGTACGTCACTCGGGTCGCATCGGTCGACTTGTCGCACTTCCACGAAATCTTTAGCTCCAACGTTGGTCGCGGATTGGTTAGCAGACGTGAATGGCGGGTATTGGTCAGCGGTGAATCAGGAGAAGGGCACTTCAGCTCAGGTGTGACGACAGCAGGCAGTGGAAGACGAACAGCAGTGATACGAGCCTCATTTTCAAAAAGATTTTGTCTTGCTTTGTCCATTTTTATTGTTCGTTCACGAACCTTTGGGGGAATACTAACCTTTTCGGGGCCTACTAACCTTTTCGTTGATCTCACTACCAGGGGTTGGTGCAAGAGGGTTTGAGGGAAAGAAAATGGTTATTTTTGAAGAAAAATGTTAGAAGAAGAATGAAATCGTGGAAGTTCCACGGAAGTTTTATAAATGTCTTAAGGAAAATAAATTTTTTCCATCCCTCATTTCGAATCCAGTAATGGTGCTACGTAATGGTCGTTCACGGCTCTATGGAGTATAGGTTCCATTTATTTGAAGGTCCTGAAATGAAGACTGTTTCAAGCATTTATGAAAACCTCAAAGACGTAAGTCATGAAATGATTCAGGCATCGAATGAAGGAAAATTTCAAGCTTCAGGAAGTGGAATGGGTGCTGCAGTGTCTCCTGCATATTTTGCCAGATCACAGCGATTCGCAGCAGAAATTGTGGCAGGATGCCGAGGCAGTGGCTAGGATGAACGCCCTTGCGGGTCCGTTTTTCCCGGCGAGGATTCAGATTGCCGCTGTGAGGTGTCTCTTATATGGTGTTCAGGTGCTCCTTTGTCCTCGCTTTTTATTTGCATTGCTTTCCGCCATGGCTTGCGGACGACATGGAGTACTTTTTTTTGCAGGAGTCAAAGAAGGGAGAGGTGGAATTGGCAAAACTCGATAACTCCTAATGTTTATGTTCTTCAGTTTCATCTTCCTTGTTCTGTTTTTAGCCTCGTTGCCTCAAATAGCAAAAGTATCCCCCATTTACTTTTTCTGCCGCTGAAGTTGTGTTTGACATGTTGAGCAAATACATAAATATTTGCGTAGTTAGAAATAGACTTTTTCGTATTCATTCTTGCGCTATCGGAATGGCTTGATAAATTGGGTCTTTTAAACGATAGGGAAATGTTTTTTCGGAGCTTAGAGGGCTATGCATTATATACTTCTAGGGGTAGCAAATCATGGCTTGTACTGAATCGTCCTAGTGAAGCTGCTTAACTGTGAAATTTTATTGAGTCCTGCATAAATATTATAGATCCGAGTAAAAAGATCCTTTGTATATAATAGGCGCATACTTCTTGAAGTTGACTTGACAATTCCTATCGATTCTGTAATTTTAATTCACTGTGAGCTTTTAAGGCTAAGAGTGTGAAGAAGGAAGAAGTATTGAAAAGTTGTCTTCTTTCATTGTTACGATGCTGTCGGTGCACGGAAGACGAAGAGAGGCGCGGCGAAGCTGTTGGCCTCTTGTCACTGGCGTTGAGCCTGAGGGATACGCCATCGCAAGATGAGGACTCGAGATATCTTAAAGAAATGTTTCTTTGCGTTCTACCAACCGCCAGCACTTCCTCAGAAAATCCCTCAGTCGATGCAGTAAGCTGTTTTTTTCCACTTGCTTTTCACGATTGAATCCTCAAGCCTTGAGATTTCAATTACTCATTTTATTGTTGTGGAACGTATTGGATCGAATTTTTTATGCTTATGAGCCTCTTGTCTATCACGATCGCAGACATTCACTTCCCACCCCCTTCCTTGCCCAATTTTGTTTGGGAGACCAGTACTTGAGGCATCACCATGTTATATTATCTTCGTCATAACTTTGGTGCATTGTCGCTTTTCCTCTTAGATAAATATCCCGCCTCGCAGCTAATGTTTTAGAGTTCATTCTTGATACTGTTTTTCTAATTTGTTTGAAATCCCCCTTTGCATTGTACCCTATGGCATAGCTCTCCAAAATAGCACCAGATTGTAAGCTATATTGGCGTGCCGCGTAGCTCAACTCCGTCGGCGGGTACGGTCGTAGGTGAATCCACCATCTTTAAAGACCATCGTATTGTATACTACTGTATATATATATATATATATATATATATATATATATATATATATATATATATATATATATGTATGTGTATATATAGTTTATATACATACACTCTCATATTTAGTGATGGATTATTTATATGCTTTATATAATTCGGCCAAAGCAGATGGTGCGAATGTTGATAAACTTTTAAGGTACTGCAGAGTAACGCATTGCTTGTCATATCCCAGCTACTTCTTAACAGCGAACACTCTCGGACGAGTGTGCAATCATCACAAGTAAATGCTGCTGCTTCACGTATCTCACGCAGTAATCCTCCTCAACAGGTACGGTTTATCCTCTTCCTTCTTGCCTCATTCATTTAACTCTTCGAAAATATCGTAGTGAGTAGTGCTTTTAGATGCCGTAACGCATGAAGAACAGTTACTCCATAATGGTCACTTCCTTCAGCTCCTAATAGTTAAGTTGAAACAGGTAGCCGATACATTCCATTGTTATTTGATCGTCCTCGAACATACAGCAAGTAAAAAACAGTAGCTCACTCAAAAGTTAAACCTAGGTAGTACTTCCATATCGAATTTGAATGTAGTGACATTGCCACTTGGAATCTTGTATTGGTTACCTGGTGACTTTCACATTTCGAAGCAGGCGTTAATAATTTCCACACTGCGATTCTCGCCTTAATGGCCTTCCTACTCGGATCGAAACGTTTGGATCATGTGCTGCGGCAGAAGTGCATGGTAAATTTAGCAAACCATTCGGAAATGCAAATCATGTTGCGATGTAGTTCACAACTTTCCTAATTTGCATGCCAACCAACTTTCGGTTTTCATCTTTTTTTTGCGGTTTTTGGCTATCGCCAATACTCCATTCTTACCGGATGCCTTTGGTCGGTAAGCGATAGACGAAGTTTCGCTCAGATACCATCACTACCGTGGAACATTGGGTGCAGTCAGTGTAAATATTCGGGCATTTAGTCATCCTACCGATTGCTTGTAGTTATAATCTTGGTCGGCTGTTAAGTCTTCTTTGCAATTTGTCTGTTCTTTGGCATATGGCTGATGTGAATTAGTGTCCATGTAGTCATGCTAGTACCGGGGCTGCATCGGCGGAGTTCGTGAAATCCTTCCATCGCCATTCACGATTTGAAAACTGTATGCGAACGTTATCGATTCATGTGACTAGGAGGTCCCAGATCAATATTAATTGTATACTGCACATTTCTGAACGGAGGAAAGTCGATGGCGGGTTTTATTTCATATCAGGTGAAGTCATTATTGCGTGCTCTTCATGCACTCAGCCGATCGGTGCACCATCTGAAGACAACATTCGATAACAAGCATTTCGTTGAGTTCGTTGTCGATTGCCTCCTCAATGAAAGCGACTCCGAGTTTTTGACTCTTGCCACCTCTCTTATAGGTTACTTTTCATTCTTTTCTTCTGTTTTCCTCTTCTATCGTATTTGAAAACTGCACCTTTTTTTGCGAAAGGCATGAGAATCATCTGTATCAGAAATGATAAGCATAAGATGAGATGAAAATTATCGATTGGAATGGGTGTGAGCGAGTTTTTTATCGACATTTTGGGCTATAGAACCTTGTTTTCAGTGGCCTTCTAACTTGAATAGTTAAATTTGCACTCAGGTTTTATTCCTCGTTTCCTGAATTCTCAACCGCAAGAGATCGTGACACTTTCTTTATTGCTTATTTCAGCTGCACGGTTATTCCACTGAACTTGACGTCCTTTCCATACAACGTTTGTATTATCTTCCTCAGTGGTTTTATTCTTCCTTTGTTAAGATATTTCATGATTTATTGCGAAATATGCGTATGTTTTCAGCGAACTTGTCACTACACTTCTGTTCGGCTCGTTCTTTTCTTACGGACGCGGTAGCACCTCTTTCGGCCTTGGCCCAGCGCAATAAGAACCCATCAATCACACTCAATGCCGTTTGGGCCCTTATGGTAGACCTTATCTTCCATCGTTTTTGTTTCAAATGCTGTTGCAGGGCTGCAAGGCGGTGGATATTGTTCGATAGCCATTGAAAAATTAAGTTCTTAAATGTTGTTAGAAATAAATATGGTATGCACATAGCACAGTTTCATCATTCTAATTTTGCCTCTATAGGCCATGCGGGTGATGAGTTTGAACAGATTGTAGCTTGTTTTAAGAGAGGGACTTGCTGATTTCAAGCAATAAATAGGTCTCCCAGTTCAGAGATTCGGCCAAAGTTACGAAATTTCCGAAAAGATTATAAACCTGACGAACTTTAATAGGTGATCTGGAAATCCTGTCCATTGATGAGCAGAACAAACAAGGCCGGAGAAACATTCATCTTTTGCTTGTGTGAAGCAGTTCGGCGGCTGCAGGTTAGCTGTAGCCGTCGAACACACTATCCGATAAACACATTGGCTGCTGAGTGAGATTGGGCAGAATATCTCCGTAATGATTGGAGATCGATGCTTATGGGGGATCTTCATTTTTTGGACGTCGATGTGTTTGAGATGTTGTTGCTGTTTATGGGTTATTGCTGCAATTGTGGCTATCGAATTTGTCGGCAGTTGAAAAAGCTTTCACATTGATTGGGAAACGTCGTGCATTTTGGTTCTCTCCCTTCGATTGTTCATAAGGCACGGCGTATCCCCATTGTAAATCCACGTGCATATTACAGTTGGAAAAAAGAGTAACTTGTACTGTTATTAGTTATATTAGTTCGGGTGGAAAAAATTTCTTCTACTTTTGAATCGTTTTGATCTTATATCAAATAGACGATGACTAAGTTGCCACCTCGCTACAGAAGTTTATTTCAGAATCTGAGTTGCCAGTCGACGGCAGCCGTCAAGCTGAGTATACTCGGTCACTTTGCGAGTGTAGAAGCATTGACATTACTCTCTGATGCAGACGAGTATCTATTTGCGAAGATGCTTTCCTTATATCGCAACCTATATTGTCAAGATGCGTCCATACGGGAGCCAGCCGATATTCTGAGTGCACTCAGCGAACAGTCCTATAAAAATGCTCCAAGTGTTTTGGAGATGATTAAGCGTGCATTCGAGTCTCATTTTTCGGCACACACGAAGGTACTTTGTTTTATGTGGCTGTTTCTGTCTTGTCGCCATTTCTAACGATTTATGAGTGAAGAGGGTGGAAGAAGGCACAAAGTCAGCAAGAGTTAGGAAGAGCGGGCAAGTCGAATTATAATTCAAGATGCTTGCAGGATGAGGTTGTCTCTGTTAAGGTGTTGGCAAAGTTTATGATTTTACAGGAGATAGCTTTAAATCTTTTGGCAAATGTGTGCGCAGTGCCCAGCTGTCAAATGATGGTCGCCAATGATGAAATTCTTATCGCATGCGTAATGAACGAGCTGGTAAGCTGTTATTTGTCCTAGATGTGTGCCATTAAAGAAATGCGCTTTCGATTCTCATTTATAGGTATATCGACGGTCCAGAATTTTATTCATTATACAGTGGGCAAGTGTTTCTCATTTAGCTACTCTTGATAAACTTATATCATATAGCTTATAAATGTAGTAAGTTTATGAAGTTTACACTTATATAAGTTAGCGATAAATTTATAAATTTTAAAGTTACAAACGTGATATAAATTAAAATAAACTTATGGTTTTATCATATACATTTAGCATATAACTATTTACAGATTGCCTTTCTTATAAATAGTGCTGTACATAAAAGTTATGCAGTTTTTTTCTTTTTTTTTTTTAGTTTGATTCTGAATGCTTCTCGGAAAAGAAAGCACAAAACGATGAAGTCTAGTGAGATATTCTTTTGAGGATTTCAGTAAAATTATTTCATTTTGTTATTGCGCAACATTGTCGACCAGAATTTGCGACGTGGGATATAATTGCTAATTACGATATAAATGATTTTAGCGAAGTGTTGAAAGCATCGCTCATATTGGTGCCGTATTAGCGATCTATAATTTGCTTTCGGGTGATGAAAGAACACGCCGCAATGTGCAGCCATTATTGGCCAATTCTGCACTACCTCATCTTCTTTCGCATATTCATCGTACAAGCCCACCACACAATGTGCACCTTATTCGACGGTTCGTTCGTCTTTTGTGTCTTTTTCCTCTACGTTTACGGCATTGAACATATTTTAGTGGCCTATTTTATCGATAAGGAAAACCTCATTGCAGTAATGCTTCCGCTTTATTACTTTATTATGTGATGAATGGAATTCGTAGAACGAAACGAAGTAGCATTCCCATCATATCGTGGCCTACCGCTGGCATCGCTAAATAGACACTTCACAAAATTCCTAAACGTTTATCGTGTATGAGAATTTCATATCGCACATAAGTATTGGTTTCGTACGTTTGTCTTAGGAAGAGTTTCGTGAAGTCAAATTTGTTCATCGAATTCTTTACCTGCCGTCAGTTGAAGCCGAAAGTAAAGCGGGATTTCGGTGGGCAGGTGGGCGACGGATTGCGATGATTGGACGATCAAATTTGAGTAACTGAGTAACGCGCAAAGAAGATTGGATGTTTTTTGAATTTGCTGTTTCCTGTATATGATCCAGTGAATTTTTCCTCAGAAGTAAACTCAGTCTTTCTCTTCCTTCGTTTGTTAAAGAATAAAATGAGAAAAGGGAGAGGGAGAAGGACTTGGCAGCTAGGAATCCCTCTTCTGAAAACCTAAGAAAAAACTTACGTTCTAAAAAAACTTGAAAGTAAGCTTTAGTGGTCTCAGAGTAAAGTTTGAGGAAGCAAAGACCGTGTGCGGTGAGGAAGTGGAAAGAGTGTTCTCTGTTTTGGGGCGTCATATTTTGGGAAGGAAATCGTCCAATATTACACTTCATCATATAAGGATGACAGTCGTATGTGTTATTATGCAAGCATCCACGACTTCGAAACGAGGATTTCTGGAACTCCTTTGGGCTCGGTTTTTTCTCTGTCAGCCCACATCACAGCGTGAAAGTAACCACAGACAAATTTTAAAGTAATTGCTGCGAAAGTTGTTAATTTTATTGGCTTTGCTAGTTGGATAGCCTTACTGAAGGAATCAAATACGTTTGAAAGTTGTTCGTCTTTGCTGCCAAAAAAGTTGACTGATGTGTCGAATGTGATGCAACCTCAGGGCACAAAACTGATCCAGTTAGAGTGCGATGAGCATCGAAGTTCGTTTTGAGGTTATTTGTACTGCTTTAATCCACCAACAACCAACTACTTGCGCGCGATCGCATCACTGATTGTAGATTTACAAAAAGTTTGTTTAAGAGTGAATGACACGATTCGGCAGCTTCTTGGTTAACGATTTGTCGCTCTGGAATTTCTCAGGTTCGAAATATACCGTTGATATCTGAAAGCGCCGTCAACTTATTCGTTTTGTGATGGCTTTTGACGAAGAGTTGTTTACGCTGATTTATGTTGATTTCTAATATCGCTTGGCTAATTGGCTTGTTTTTAAGCCTTCTAAGTTGTTTACGCTGATATCTAGGCCTATATGCATGAGAAGCGTTCAAGTGCGTTTAAAAAAAGAGAGGGATGCGAAATACAATGCCCTTTCTAATGGATCGCCATATAAGGTACCAATCATCCATGCTTAGTATCTGCCAATAAAGGCGAACAAAAAATTAAGCCAACAAAAATTTGCTTATGCCAAGAAAGTTCCAAGTTTCGGAGCACTGTATATTGGCAGTCTTTACTAAATTTTTCTAAAGATTTACCCTTTCTTGTCCGAATCCTCTCTTGCGTTAGAAACCTTGTCTTGATTCAGTGGACAAGTCTTGCATCCTTTTGAAGGCTTCCGATCATCTTTTAAGTTGTACGTATGAGGTTGGGAGATAGCTTTTTGAGGGATTTGCATGTTTGATTTTTTGCTCTTTTTTTCGATTGCTTTCCATCGTAAGTCTGTGGCCTAGACGCCTTATTTATATTCGTGGCAAAAGAGTTGACTTGCTGTCGTAGCTCGATTTGGAGGAATATGCAGCGATTGATTCATGAACACGATTATAAGTCGACAACACACGCTGCAAAGCAAGCTGGTTGCTTGCCTGTGACCGTAAAAGCGCTGTCGTGAGCCGGGAGCAATACTGTAGAATTTACTTGCATCTCATTACGGTGAGAGAAGAAGGATGAGCTCATGTTATTATATTTTCTCATAACTTTTTTTTATGGAGTCTATTTCACCGGAAAAACTTTGATTGCGAAAAAAAAGTTGGGTTTTTGAAATTTGTTTGAGCGCTGTTATGTGCTTTTGAAAGTTTATTGTGGATCGTATGGCCAAATATATGCCGGTTGTATTCACATCTTCGAATATGGTCAGCATTTTGAATTACTTGGCAAGCAATCGAAAAATTGCTCGTTGTGTATTTTTTATTAATTTCAATTTTAGCTATATATCTCTGTATATCGGCCGTAATTGTGCATCATGTGCACGAGTTGTATCATAAGTTTTGATACGTTAATACAAGTCTTATATTTAAATGCTACCACCCTGAATTAATATTTGTGATGAATGCATGCAAATTATCACTTAGCAACGGCATCTTGTACCAGCACCTTGCGCGAAGCATTGCACCAATAAAACGGCATCTTTAAGATATTCGAGTACCGCAGACGATTGGCACCTTATTCTGAAGAAAAATGGAAAGGAAGGGGGGGGGGGTGTGGGGGAGAGGTTGTTATTAAATGACTAAGGTTTGACCTTTTTCTGACAATTTGCAGTCCCACGCCTCTCAGTATCATTGCATAAGTTGGCAACATGCTACTGCTTAATTGCACGAGCGCACATTTATATCATTTGCAAATATGTCGCTTGATAGTGTAAGTTATTAGAGAAAACAGCACTTGTTGGGTTTCGCTTAAAAGAGGAGTGCGGGAAATGCTGAAACAAGTGCGTCTAATTTCATTAGACGTGATTGAAAACATTTTTTATTCTTGAAAAAAACGACCTTCAAGATAGTTTTGTTGAAAATCCATTCAAGGGTGAAATATGCGCATTGCATTTTCCTTTTCGAGTATTTATCCTGCTTGCTTCTTTCTTATGTGTGTTTATAGTTGAAGGTTATGGTAAACGGCGCAATTGTATGTGACACATTTATTTGTGGGTAATAATTGTTGCAACAATGCATCTCGCAAGGCACATCATATAAATTATTGGCTTAAGAGTAGGAAGCATCTGATCGCATATTTGGCGGAGTTTTCAGGATTCCGTTTCTTTAAGTTATAAGTTACATTTCCGTTTCTTAGAGCGGAAAAAATATGAAAGCAACAGTTATGTACGACACTACCAAATGAGACCGTAGTTAAGCTGTGATTTATACACGAAGTATGCTGCCGACATCGGTGTTCATCTTTCACCTCACAAGTGCCAGTCCGCGAGCCAATGGCCACAGGAAATCGCAACCTCAGTTTTGACTTCGGAGCGTAAAGACTAATAAGAAATTTCGACCTGCCTGTACGACTGCGACAGACGAGTCTTATCCAAAACACGAGTATTTCTTCCAAAAATCGTGGAGTACTCCCAGCGGTTGTCGAGATAGCACTGTTGTACTGCATAAACCCGCGGAAATTCAAAGCAGTAGGAAATTCAAAATCCAACGCTATACTTCCCGCGAACTCGTCTTCGCCTCTGTCGTAGAGCATATCAGCATTCATGGTGGTACAGATTAACCTCAAGCGGAAAATGCGATCGCGAAAGGAGTGCTGCAACAAAGAATGTTCTCAGTTCTCACAAGGTCAGTTTCCTGATTTTGTCAGCAGCCATCAACCGTTTGCCTTTCGAGGCTCCACCCAAATCCACACAGGGAACCCCGCAGAAACTCGCATTATTTGTTATCGTGAAACTTCCGCCGTGCAGCCATAAATTTCCTGCCGGTATTGTGCAACTATTCCCAAAGAATTTTTTTTGCTATTTACTTATTTTGCCTTTGGCCAGTTGCAATAACTTGCATGTATCAAGTCATTGCATTTGAAAACTGGTAAGCAGCCAAAATGTTTTTTGAATGCTTTTTTTTTGAATCGCTAAACGTCTTAGACGCTCAGTCTGCAGCCTCAGAATTGATCTACGAGAATGTTTTTTGTTTCAGTAAGATTGTTGGGTTTTCCTTGACATGTACTCGAACCCAAAAACCTACCCTTTGCGCATGGTTTTAATTCAGAAGTAAGTATTATAAATGTTAGTCATAATCGCTTTCATTTCTGAAGTGATTCACAGGTTGTATGCGCTCTATTTACTTTGAATGAAGAAATTAGTCGATTTGCTTGCAATTAATGAAGGAAAGAGCGGAGTGAACAAAATATGAATGTGAGCATTTGTTCAGGACACGAGTAAAAACAAGCAAACGAAAAGTAAAACACAAAATGAAATCGTGTGTACGGAAATGGACACACGTGACGAGGCACTATTCAAGTAGTGATGATGCCTTGCCCATTTGTCGAGCACTGTTTTCGGCACCGATTGTGCATAAATTCGGGTTGGGCTTGGTACGCCACGTCCAGAACCTGCGGATGTTCCTGGCGCGATCTTCTCCCATCCATCTGTTAATGGCGCTTTTGCGCGCCGATTCAACGTGCCATCGTAGCCCTCTCCAATTTTCTCAATCGCTATTGGTATTGCAACGTACGCGATCTGTGGCTCAGCTGCAGAGATCTCATCACTTGCGTCATCAGCTGGCAGTTCGTTTTTCTCGTTTTCAGACGATATATTTGGACGCTCTGTAGTGATTGTTGTTGTTGTTGTTGTTGTTGTAGAGGCGGTTGTCGAGGGAATCCTGTATGTTGTAGGTCTTGGATGTGAGGTGATTGTCGTTGAAGGGGTCGTTGTTTCTATTGTTGATGTGGAAGTGCTTACTGTTGTTGATGGCACTGTTGTGGTCGTTGTTGTTGTACTTGCTGCTGTGGTACTTATCGAAACCACATTTGAAACCACGGATACAGTCGATTCCGTCGTCGTACTTGTTGTTAACTTCGGTGCCGATGTTCTTAATGAGGGCGGTGCTGCTTCGGCTTGTAATGGAACTGCAAACTTTGTTGCAGAGGGTGGTGTTAAATAATCCGGTACGGTTGCCGTCTTGAGGATTACTGCTGTTAGCTTTTCTTCGTTTGCTGTTTTACTTGCTTTTCGATGCTGCCACCCAGATGAAGTAGTAGCTCCTTGTTGGTCACCACCCGAGAAGCTGCAAAAGGAGGTACTTTAAGAGTGCATTTTGCAATGTCGCCTTCATTATTGCAATCATTGAGGCGCATAAAATTTGTCATTTTTCAGCTACGGTGAAGAATTCGCATCTGAGAAGTGGTGAAAAGAATCCCTCAGTGTTTTGTCCACAGTATTAGTGCGGTCAGTACATTTGTTAAAACTATACGTCGTTTCTTTCAAATCTTGGATGATTGCTAACCGAAGCTTCAAGCAGCGCAAAAGTTCGGTGGCCATTGTCATCGTTTTTGTAAAACTGTTGATTTGATAACAAAACAGGCGGAAATTGAACGTTGGGTTAGATGGTCAAAGTTTTAAAACTCTTGCGTAGATCCATCTTAAAGGGAACTCAATGGCTTCCTTTTAACACCGATGCAAAGTTTATCTCAGCGGACACCGGAAACATGCCACCTTTCAAAGTAATTCAAACTTTCCGGATGGCCATGCATAATGTAGGTAAACACAGCGCGATGAGTTTGATTTATCATTTGAAGTTTTTCGATTAGGAATTTATGCGAAACACTGTAAGAATAGGTAAGTAAACCTGTCAGTTGAACTTCCGCCGGCAATATCCATCTGGTATTCGTCATCCCTGAAATACACGTACGGATTATGCATTGACGAGTTGTTTTCTCTTCCCTGCGGAGTCAAGCTAGCTAAAAGTTTGTGACCTGCAATACGTTGCTAAAGGAGAACTGAGAAGAAGTGGCTATTTTTGAGAACGGCCACCGGAAAGAATCGAAAATTTCTGTAATTTGAGATTCATTGGTGTTTGCTTAACGAAAGAGATACGCACTGAGGAGCAGCGATGGACCGTAAGGATGGAAAAGACCAGCGGTGGTCTGCTAGCAGAATTTTTTTGCAGAGGTGGATTATTTTTGAAAACTCATCAGCCTAAAGCTACAAAGTTTTCTGATGGAGGTAACGCCTATCATTACAGAGCAGATTTACTTCCATTTCAAGAGTGATTGCTTAGGAAAACTCATTAGAAGACCATTGTTTCACAAGGGGTTCGTCAACGCTGATTCGTTTCCGGCAGATAGGGGATGTTAAAAATTTAGGAATTACGATTTAAAAGAGCATAATTTATGGCCAATAATATCGAAAATTAACGCAGAAACAATTTGGTCATCTATGCATATATGTAGTGCAGAAATATGTGCTGCTCGTTTCAAATATAGATGTCTGTACTATCTGTTCTTGATCATAGTGATGCAATCTATTCGGCTGAGAATTCGCATTTGCTAGAGCTTGTTGAGTGCCGTTTTAATGAATCATTTAAAGAATTCGGCCGATATTCATTAACGCATATGGCAGATTAAAACATATAGCATTACAATTTCTGCAGATGCGAACATTCATAAATAATTCAATGGAAGATTTCATAAAAAAAAAGTCGTTTACGATGTAGAGTACGTGAATTAGTTTCGATTCACTCTCGCCGCCAGTGTACACAACAAATGGTGCAAATGTTTGAAAGGTGCTATAAAAGAGCTTATAGATCGCTAATGGTATCGCAAGTATGTAATAGACAGAGATGTTAATGAATTAGAAACGGATAATTCTACCAACATATGATGGCATAGTAGTGGTGAACGGAATGTTAATCAACGAGCAAAAACGAGTCCTGTCAGAAAAGTGCATGCCATTGTTATCGGTGTGCAATGAAAGAAGATAGTAGTGAATAATGCATAAAGCAATGAGATTTTTTTTGGGGGTATAAGTAAGGTGTACTTAAGAAGTTGTAATGTTTGGCGATAATCGGAAAAACCTGCGAAGTAAAAACTATTTGCCACTGATCCAACAATATGACACCGCCCAAACGAGATTTTACAATCCTACAGCTAAAGCAATCCTAAGAGACGTCTATATTATTACGTGTGATTCCAACTGACTGAGATATCACCTCATAAACATATGCTGTGCTAGTCCAGCAATTGGCGAAAAAAAATGTGCGGCATTAAATAAGTATTATAGGTGATCCTTCCATTACGCAGAATGCAAATAATTATCTAAGAGTTCTTGTGCAAAACATTGTTTGTGAGGTTCTACGACTCTAGGATGAAGTATCTTAAATATATATGCGTATTCCGTGCTACATTTGCGGAATATTTTTCACTAACCTAAAAGGAACGAACTAACCCTTTCGATCTTAATTGCAGGTTGTATTTTAATAATCCACAGAGCTAGCTGCTCAAAGAACTTTTCATAAGACGCCTCTTTTCCTTTTCTTGTATTAATTCTGCACCTTTACTACTTATGTACAGGTGCAAAGTTAATACACTCTTCCGCTGTGGTACCGTGTTGACTAGCGTAAAAAAACTACTGTAAAGGCTTAATTTATCAATCCAATCGGTAGTAAAATACAACTTGGCCATCACTCGCAAAATACTTGCAAACATTTTTGATAATCTTAACCATCTATAACACCATCGGAAGTTAATGTGCCAAAATAAAAGGAGGTAAAGAGTATTATCATATGCCAGCAAATTTCCCGTAGTTTTTGAGATGCAACTACTGCACAAAGAGACAGGTAAGTGAGGCGACCTCGATGTAATGCGTTCGCAAGTGCAAAGTTGTGAAAATTCATAAAAGCCAAAATTGGATGTTTTCTTTTGTGATCAGCGTTATGCTATGAAATTCGAAAGTCTTTTTTTTTTTTAGCAACAACAAAACGGTAGGTTCGTTCAAAGGGAAAAAGTGCCAACAATCAATTTTCCCAATTTTCTATTCATCACGAAGTCGATTGGTTCGATAGGCCGAATTTAAAGATTGCACTCGCTCAATCCTTACTGGCTTGTTTTCCCGTTTCTTTCATAAAATCTCAGTTTCGCTAAGTTCATCGATCGTTTCTCAAGCTTTTATCACTTTCGATTACTTCCATAGGTTCGAACCTTATAAGAGATAAGGATTCTTTGAAAATTGACTTGTGTGCAATAAATGCTCAAAAAAAAAGTCTGTTAGACTTTTATTGTTTCTAGTCGCATAAGCATTAGATGGGCGATGGCTGTGAGGGGAAACTTAACGAGAAGGTAGAGATTGTTTGTGCTAACAATTAATTAGGAATGAATTTCATTTAAAGCATGATTAGGTCCCTTTCTGGGATGCCGCCAAAGGTACCGCATGAAGGCAACGCCGCAAAAAAGGTATCTGATAAGAACTTTTATTTGCGATGTTTTGTTGACATACAATGATTTTTTGATGGTCCTCCATTTTGCAGATGCAACTATCAGTGGCTGAAACGTTGCTAAAAAAAAATCAGTCAACCTTAGCAAAGTGGAAAATAATTTAGACGAGTGGCAATGCTAGATTTTTCTTGCAAAACCATTTATCGGCGAATTAGGTGCAGCAAAAAGAAAATGCTGCTGATGGTAGAGCGTTGTTTATAAGGAATAGAAAACCATTAAACTTCAAATTTTATGATTATAATGATTGCAAATGAAAATTTAATATGAATATAAATAAAAAGCATGTTGGGCTAAAATTTCAGATGACCAACTAAACCTTCGAACTCAATTATAGCTGAGCTCGTCAATTTCAGTACTTATTTTAAATGTTAGAAATTTCAGTGATTTTTTGCTCACGAAGAACACTCATCGCTACAGCTTCAGAGAGGTGCCCGTTGTCCTTCGATATTTGATATAACCTCAGTGGAAAAATATATGGCTCATGAATTTCAAGTCAGGAGCCCTTCATCGAAGTGGTGTCGCATTCCGAAATCGCCAAGTCCCTGTGAGTGATTTTCGGGTTATAAGACTCTTGGGTGGAGGTCAAAGGAGCCACAAAAAGCTCTTCCTTCTCGCGAGGGATTTGGCAATCAATTGCAGCGGCAGGCGTATGCGGAAACCTCTCAGGCGGGAAGGGAATTAATCGGACCCCTAAAACATGTGACATTTCAAGAGTGTCAGATATAAAATATCTCAGCTCTTGAGGCCATCATCAAAGCAGTGGATTAAATTATATATCACGCCTGATTCTAATGATGATTTAAGCAGCAAAACAGAGGTAGTCAAGCTATTATTCGGGAAGTAGTATCAACGCGTGTTGCATCGGTTAATCCATATATACATCTGATCCTCATTGATGTATTTGGGTGTTCCCTCAATTTTTGGCCACACCTTTTCCCATCTACAGTTGATTTTGAAGGGCAGAGGTGTGCTCTGAGAATTTCGCAGTGAGCAAAGCTGCTGTCAACTCAGTGAAAGCTGAAATATTGCATCACGCTGAGTGGGATGGGTGTCTCTAGTTACAAAGCATACAATGCTGACGATTTGGCAGCATGAATGTTGTGCTAAGCGGCGCTGCTTGGCCATATATACTACGTCAATTCCCAATGTAGCCGGACTGTCCATTGAAAGTGCCTGATCACACGATTTGACAGTAACCCTCTGAAAATGTCTTGATATATGCTGCACATTTATGTTTTGCAGTTCTTGCTCCTCGACAAATCTCTTTTTTTCCACACCATTTGTGGAATTTTCCAGAATTCATTTGTTCTAATCTCATTAATTAGCACTCCAACGATATAATGTTCTGCTCATGACGCTTAGAATTGTCTTAGGAGCTCACTTTAAACAATCAAATCTATTATGGTAACCAACAATAAAGACTGGACTAGTGATAATTGTTAACCTATTCTAAACAAGAAAAACGTTACTGCAGCAATTTTGTTATTTAGCATTAACAAGTTTTAAACCACGCGGTAAATAACATAAAAACATTGCAACAAGGAGTGTGCCGAAAGGAAAACGCATGCATTGCTTCTAAATTTGGTTGACTAGTGAGTACATTTAATTCTCACTCAAGAATCGACCACTTTCAGTTATTTCCTTTCGCGCAAGTGTGCCTCTGTCATCAAATCAAAATTCTAAAGCATTGTCTTATGATGATGACGCCAGCTTACTGTCAACAAATATTCTGAATCAAATGCTGACAACTGGTGGTCGGGATTTGTTGGTGACAGCCGACCGCCTTTGATGTTCTTCTTTACACTCTTTATTGTGTCACCCAGTTATCCAGTGAAACTTTTTTGCCCGGTACAGATTATACACTCGTATTACTGTAAGTTCGTAAGACCACATTCAGTTATGCTAAAGGGCTGCATCGTTGTTGATAAAGCGCTCATATGCGTTCCAGCACCTAGCATTTCTAGCTTCGCTGCAAAAGTTTTGATTCGGTTTCTTTGAGTTTTGATATTATTGCAGTTCTCACAAGTGTTGCAGTAAAAGGATGCTGCCAGAAGTGCTAAAAAAATTTATCGTGTGATTTCTCGAAATGAATGCGATCCTTCAACCACTGACCATAGATTCAAGGAACGACATTTTTCTCGACTCTTCCATTACCTGCCTTATCGCCTCATCCTAGAATTTATGAATTGCTTTGATGAAAGTGTATTCTTTTGTGGTGAACCGATAGGTGAACCGATATAAAGGCGATTCTCGAAAGACCTGACCAAATGGGGTTAGTTCATAGCGATGGAAATGAAAGACTTTTGAAATGGATGCACTAAAAAACGAAATGCAACTATTGCGTATAGCATATTTGGAATTGAAACTTCCACAGACCAAATCGGATTATTTCACAGTTATTTGAAGTGCATTTAAACTTTATCTGTTTCGAAGCGGCTGAGGGAAGATTTCGATAAATCACTGATATATCAAAGTCGATTCTTATCTTCTTTTAATTGTAATGAGTTAAATTGGTAATTTATTGCGATAAATAAAAATCTTTTCATTATGAAAGATCTGCGTAATTCCTAAATGACTTCGGCTCTAAAAATTAGCTGAAACAAGGAATATTCTTATAAAAAACAATTTAAAAAAATGAAATTTGCCCACCAAACAATGGCTAATATACTGACTGAACAGGTGGAAATGTGGTTTATGATCCCTTTTTTAATGATGAAGCGATTGTGAAATAATTGGTGTATCACCAAGCGAAGCAAATAACGAGTGCTTAAACAAACGGAGGTTTTCACTTCTGAGTGCTGTTCCTCTACATTCGATTAGCACAGCGATCTCTATGACTAAGTCAGCGAGCGAGGCGTATTTGCAGCTAGAACTGGCCAGCTCATATTCCTGTGAGATCATTTGTACGCAAGTGCTCGATGGTTCTATGATATGCCAAAAAATTGTACAACAGAAGGTTGGTAACATACGAAAAAGTCTGGGTGAACACACTCTTGCAGTGACCATTGATATTGCTTATCTGTCCAATCAAAAGCTTCTTTTATGGAGAATAAAAGAAATGAATTATAAGCCATAAGATTATGGCAAATGAGTTGGCTGTCATATTCTATAAGCGTCGAATCAAAATGATAGTTAAACGATTGCAATAGAGGTAATAGTCCACATTTGAAATGATGAGAGAACATTACTGTTAACTAGCTTGAAGATTATGCAAATGATTTCTCTTTAAGCAATATGTCAAAGATAGATAAGAATTTAGAGGAGCACTGATTACAATGATTGCAGTCACTATCAAAAAAAGATTAAAATGAAGTCAGTAAGCAGCTGCTGCTGTCAATTTTCTTACTTTGTCATCACAGCATTTTCACGCGGCTATCATAAGTATAGTTGAAGCAATCATTTCTTCTTTTCTTCACGAGTGGAGAGGAGGGGGAACCAAGACGATGTTGGAATAAAGTTATTTAATAGCTTCAGTTAAATATGTAACAGTAAAGTCGATCATCGCAGTCCGCAACAAAAAAAAAGGCAAAAACAAGCATTTAGAAAATAATTTGTCAATGGAAGCACGCTTTACAGCCGAAATATTTGCAAAGTCTAAGATGAATGCAGCTGAATAAGTGTAGCAGCAGTCTACGAATGGTCAAACCAAAAAAGCTACACAGCGGCAATGAAGTAACCACTGATGCAATGAGAAATCACCTCTAACTGTGCTGCAATTAGAAAGACTTTTTTGGAACATCCGATATCACGAAACATTCTCAACCTACACTTCCCGTCAACTGTTTAATAATATTTCGTTGCTATCAATAGCCTAAGGAGTTGCGATAAGTTATCCTGCTCATTCCCAAGTTTTCGGTAACAACTTTTTTTTGGATATTTTCCATAAAAGATGGTGTCCAATAGCAGAAAGATTTACGTGGTAACCCAAACACAAATCCTTTCAATTTTTAGAAATTAATTCAGAAAGCTCATTTAAAGCCCTTTTTTTAAATACATATCAATATAACGATTGACGCGTCCGGTTGGTCTGGAGATACATAGCTCGTATTCATTCCAGATATAGTGATCTCCTACTATTTTGTTCTCATCGAGTGATCAGTCACCGGAAGGTCCCGAAAAGCACTGAAAAGAACGACGGAGAACATCTGGAAATGCCTATTCATCTAAGTTTTCACTCGCCTTTATACATTTTTGTATTTGCCGGCTTCTTTCTAGACCCATTAAAATTAAGAAACGTAAGATTCGTTGGCTGCTGGTTAAAGCAGCTCAAAATTTCTGGAGCGTTTAAAAAGCGCAAATTTCATGTTTTGGGCTATTGGCGACGCTATTGTCCATATTTGAGGTTCCAGTGAGAATTTTTAGGTAAAACTACATGGAAAGCGGCAACCTCCAAATTCTGGTGAGAAATAGAAATCCGTAAAGCTTATCGAATAGAGGAAGGAGTCGGGGAAGAGGTGAAGTGGATTATGTTTGTACGATTCGAATTCAGAACGGTTTACTTCGGTGCACTTTAGTCATGCTGTCAACAAACCGCTCAGCTAAAGAGATTTGCAAAGAAGTGCGAAAATTTTGCAAACGTTCCGGCTGACGCATTCCAAAAAAAAAAACCGTTACCAAATGTAATATGTACGCTCTCTACACATTCGATAATAGTATCGCTTTTGAAATTTTCTATGCTCATTGTTATGGACGCTGAGCGAATGGTTCGCCGTTCGCAAAAACAAAGAAATTAACCATCAGATATTGAAAACTCCATCTTCTGGAGAAAAATTTCTACCAACGACAACCAAATGAACAATGGAATGTAATCCTTTCGTTCTCGTCATTATATGGTAGTGGACACCAATATTTTTCGGCCGGTTAATCTTGAACGGAAGCGGCAATGAAGAAAATGATAAAAATTTTCAGTGAAATGTGATCCGTATTCCAAGAATGAGTTTCGTTTTGGTAAACTTTTTGCAGTAGCTGGATAATTCAGCATGTAGCATAGATCATATAAGAGTGAGATGCTTGATTTTCTAGCATTTGCTCCAAAATTGATAAGAAATTCCTTTAAAAAATTGACTAACACCATGGTTTACGTTCAATAAGTTTATCGCGACCTTAGCAGTAAAAGTAGTGAAAAAACAAACACAATACCCAAAAAGGTATCAACAAGCGTTCAGTTTCTTATTGAAATGGCAGAATTAATAATTCATATCAACCATCTCTGGCTTATTTGTTTTTGGTAGACATGCTTCGGCAAAGTGTGTATCCAGTCAAAAAAAAATAAAAAATCAGCATATATACGACCGTTTTGAACAGTAGTCAGAGAACGTTGGCTTGACCAAACTTGCGAAAAAAAATGCATGCCATCACAATGTATTATTCACTACGTTCACACCTCTATGCATCCAAAAAAAAAATGTTTTGCAATGCCATCATTGTTATTCATTCACAGAAAAAGCAGCACGAAAATAATTAGATTTTGGAATAAAGGAAGAGAAAACAAGCATGGTAAGGGACTAGAATAAGGCAACAGTTTTGCGGATTTCAAGTAAAGCAACAAAAAATTCTAGACAAAGGAATTTTGCTACTGTTCCTATTCCCTAGTCATTAAAAGCAAGGATTAAAATGGTATCATGATGCTTCATCTTCTCGCTTTGCTTATTCTACTAAGAAAATTACTCTTAGAAACATTTTGGACGACGAAGCGATTCTTAATTATGAGAAAGTGCGCATATTTTATTTTCTTTCTTTTTGCTATTGCTCATCAAATTGCACGATTTAAAAAAGTGATCCATCAACTACGGCTAATAAAGGATGCAAAAATTTTCATTTCCTGATCTGATTTCAACAAAATTATTGATGAGGGCTGTTAAAGCATTAGTAGTAGACAAAATACTTGTATTCATAAAAAACGTTGTTATTTTATCTGACTCAACTGCTGATCGAAGCCTTTCACAAAGTACTTGCTTACTATGACCACACAGGTGTGAAATAAAAATCTGACCTGGAACAAATCAGTGGAAGTTCTCTGGTATCTTAAAACACCTATGAGCCCTTTCGAAGTTGATTGATCAACATTAAATCTTCTAAGAGGACTACTTATAAGAGATCTACCTATGGTTTTATATATATATATATATATATATATATATATATATATATATATATATATATATATATATATATATATATATATATATATATATATATATATATATATATATATATATATATATATATATATATATATAAGAACACGACATTACTGCAATGCACTTTTATAAGACAGATTTGTAAAAATCCATAGTAGCTATCAATAACAATTCAGAATGTTTAGCGTAGAGACAATCGATTCTAAATGTTCGAGGGTATCGCAAATTACTTTTTCAGTTTCCTTTCTACGGAACCATCTACAGTAGTCACCACTTGTCTTGTTGAATTAAATGCAGACAATCAGGGCTGATTATTCAATTACTTGGTTAATTGCTGCAACAAATGGGTCACACATATGAAATATTTCTAAGTAATCATAAACACGTTTCCATTTCCAATAGACGAGAAGCCAAAGCGCTCAAAAATCTATTGGATCTTATTCGCAGGTGGAGGAATAATATCGTCCCGGTCTGTCCGTTCGTATGCATCAATGCCTGCAAAATCTTTCACAGCAGATCCAAGAAGAAGTAAGTAACCAAAACTTTAGTCCTTGGTCCGGTGGAGCCCCAAACGTCCAAATCCAATCTGATCACTTAATCACCTGATAAGTTACACAACTCTTAAATGTGAAGCGACTCTTCGAGATCTACGAAGTCCACTTCAGCAGATGGACTTGGACGCTAAAGTGGTTTTCATGACAATTGATACGGAGGGATGTGTAATTTCAAATGTGATTTCAAAGCGTACTTCTTACAGCTAAGTTCCTTCTTATTAACTGAACGTTTTCTTCGGCTGCAGGGTTCTTTTCTTGAATCCTTTATTATGTGCATTCAAGAGAATCTTCTAATATTATAGAATAGTATGAAAATGCTGTTGCCGTAAATAGTTTATAATTTTACCGTCAAAATTTACTATTCGCTCAAAGATGTTTTCAATGAGTGCGGAAATAGGCGATGGTTTCAAACACCAATGTTTAACGGAAACGGAAAGCGAGCGGAAACATGCCCAATACTAGCATAAAAAAAGGTTTAACATGACAAGGTTGTGCAAAATGTTTACGCAAAATGATACTCGCACATCGTTATAGTATTTGTGCAGTTCTTTGATGTTCGATACAAAGGCATAATCCACTCTAATTTGAGTGTGGGTGTTACACATTTCTACTACAAATGTTACTCATCAAAATTAACAAGATATGTAAGTAATTTTTTGCACACGGATACCTTGGCTGGAATTAGGCTGCTGTACGGTGAAAAAAAAAAGAATCTCATCTTCATGCGATTCATAATAAACGCAAAACAAAAATTATTGGTCAACAAACCGTTTCCAAACTCTGTAGTCATTGCTATGCAAAAGATGACTGACTGCATTTTAACTGATGGACGTCATTAATGTCACTGGTGTATTCACGTGTGGAACTTGCAAGAACCATTGATATGCAGGTGGCGAAGGCTCAAAGGCTATTCATTTAGTTATTTCTTTTGTAAATAAACACTATAAAAAACAAAATGACAAACGCTGTGATCGTTATAAATACTTTCTGAGGACACTGACAAGACAAATGAATGAAAAATCAACGAAGTCGCCTGATGCCTTTGAGTCGTCCAAACGACTAAATGATATATGAAAAAAAAAAAAAATGCTTGCAGAATCGTGAAGCACCAAAGGCTATCGTAAGGAAAGACTCATATAATTTAGAGCATTTGAGCGAGATGTTTTGTTAAGAGACAATATTGAAGAAGGGCTGATTCACAGGTGGGTTATGTCTGGGAAGAGAGTTTCTCAGCAAAGGTCACAACATCATTTGAAAAAAAAAAACGTTTGCCTGCATATCGCTACAAAAAATAAAAGCGCCTCAACTGATCGCCACTGTGTGGATGTTTATGTGGTGATAACAGTACAAAAATGTGGTCGAAGTATTCACAGTGTATTTTTGAAGCCATGCGAATGGGAAAAAAATAGATAAAGAAAATTATCCGAATAATTCGGTGACGCTAACTACACAAGAAGAAAAAAGTATTGCCTTCATGGTTTCGGTCAAATATTTCAAAATAAGTGGAATAGATGAGGAAGTGCTTATTAGAATAGAAAAACATCGAACTAAATCGCACAAAGCAAACGGATCGAGTATTGAATTACTAGCTAGTGTTGTGGGGGGTCATCATCAATAGCATCATATGAGTGATTCACTAATAAGTGCATTTCAATGAAAGCAGTTTATATGGGTGTATAGTGGAGAAAAGCTTCGATGGTGGAAGCTCTAGCACTCCCGATATGTAAATAAATGGTTATAGCGTAAAATGGAATAGCTACCTTACGGAGACTTTCAGACACACGTACGAAAAGTGGTATATCAATGAGTTTGCCGAAATTTTGTGGGATTCTATGTAAATACAAAAGTCATCTTATGGTGGGATAGGTGAGCTTTGTTTAAACGCACACTCTCATTCGCTGAACTTTTCATGCGCTATTACAAAATTTGCATATGGCAGGCATTTGGTATTCATATTTGTGCATGCCTACGCACTTCGTTTGTCTACCCCGTTATTTAAAACACAGCAACCAATGAAGCAAAAGTTATGTGTATGAGGTACGTCGAGGCTATCCTTTTGTACCGATTTTCAATTTGATTCACAATAACTAAAGGAATTATAGACATTGAAAGAAATTAAAAATTTGCATGGATTTTTTTATTGATATCCATGAAAATGTAGCCCTGTTATGGAAGACTTCTAACGACCGATCGGAATAATTAAAAGATAAACGGCTTGTTCCGCATATTTTATTACTTGTTGATAGCTTATGAGTGTAACTTATGAGCGTATATGAGTGTACAGCATATGATCCCAAAGGCACTTTTTAACTCCCTCCAAGAAGCACATATCCATGTTTTATACTGTAAATAAGGTAGAACACAGGATACTCGAATTCAAAAACGGCATTTTCTGCTCTAATATCCTTGTAATGATAAAGTTACTTTGCTTCTGCAAATAACATTAAGTCCCTTAAAACAACAAGTCATTACAATCGAAAAATGAATTCACAGAAAAAAAACACAAACACAGTAAGAGTTCGAAATGAAAAGCGATTTTAACAAGCTTCACAACGTTATTTCAGAATGCAAATAGCAAAAATTGACAGCTGCTAATCTCGGTAAACGGTCATGCCTATGTTTGTATTAGGAGCGTATGGGCACATTTCGGTCTTCAAAAGCAAAATCGAAAGGGAAATAATCAAAATCATCCCATTCCTTCGCGGAAACGGATGCAGGTGTGCCAATCACCACTCGTATTATCTTCAAAACCGAATCCTATTCATTTCTAGGCAAACTTTAAAACTCAACGGCAACTTCATTAATCAATTGCAAGTGTGCGCTTTATGGACTTTAGCAGCAATCACTGTATCGAACAAGGTGTGCTTAACTACAATGGTACGCCAGGAACGTACCTTCTCAAAAAAAAGAAGAAAAACGCTAATCCCTTGCAATTGTATGTCAACAAGGCAAAGCGCAAAAGCATAAACCATATAAAAGTGGTTTATTGATAAAACAAAAGGCTTTCCAACTCTCCAACGCCCACGAAAGTCCCCACACTCTGGAAATTTTCCTCACTAGCTGAAGGTTTCTAAAACATATGCAACTCCCAAGGGTGTCAAATGAACCTCAAAAAAAAAAAAACTTCCTGCTTTCCGGGATAGATGATATATCCTAACGTCTCAGACAAAGCATCCTCCGCACATGAGATCCAAAGGTGTTGATGCATGTGCTCCAAACGTCGAAAATAAGCGACGAGAAAGTACAAAACGATTCAAACGGATGTCGTGGTGACATGTGGACGCCAATTAAATTCAAATTTCTCCACACATGCACGATCGTTGCTATTAAATGGGTCACAGGAAGGTAATTTGGTATCGCATTAGTCGAATTTTTATTTTAGTTGCAGCATCAAAATTTCAAAGAAATATGCGTGCTTCAATTTCGACAATCCAAACACCTACACGGCGCAAAATTTACCATCTTAAAAGGCGTCGAAATCTCGAGCAAGCATCGCACCGCATATGGGCTGTACAACTATGGAAAAACATCCATAGCCCCAAATTTATTTGAAAACATTAGAATAGTTTCCGGTGATTTTCAACTCTACCCATGAAATGTTTTAGAACTCACAATTTGGTAAGGATCATCTTTATAAAATTACATGAAAACAAAAGCTAATTTCAGTTTGAGTTCAAGAATAACATCAGATAACGCAAAATTCCCTCTCAGTTTCCAATATGGTCTAATCACGGAATACTAAACGTTCTATTAGTAGCTACTTGAAAGAAGACGCCAATAAAACAGCTAAAGATTATTATTACCCGCTGATTTGTGGGAACAGAACAAAAGTCCGTATTCGGGTAGAACCTGCAACTGAGCCAGTCTTCTAAAGCTGCTATAGCCGCATTCTTAGGACCAGCTAGTTATCGAAAATTTTTTGCTTTCATACACCTCAGCATCGATACCCTTGCATTTCGTATATGCTCTGCGTCGGTATCCTTTCAGTTTTTTATTCGAGGCCTCCCCCCTTCCACCTCCAGAAGCCGGCAACCGCGAAACGGACAACCGCGGAAAGTGCGAAAAAAAAACGGTGCTTACATCAGTTCAAAGACATATCATGTAGGAAATACAACGGCAGTAAGCTGACGCTCCATCACGTCACTTCGTTATAATCATATCTCATTCACTGACACGTACAAACGGTTGAAACAGAAAAAAAGCTACGTTGAAAGAGAAAAGCAAATGAAAATAGTCGCATTGCTGCGATGTATAAGATCCTTAATTTATGGTTTCTCATTTTCAAAATTTCTCAGTAGAGTTCTAAATGTCGAAACGTCTATATAGACATATAATGCCGAAACGTCTACTGTATACATATATGGTGCAGAGAAACTATGATGGATGAGGGTAACTAAATACCAATGCGACCAACTAAAACCGTGAATGAGTAATGGTTCGGAACGGCTATACGACAATGAAGTCATGCATGAACATTTTGAATCCACTAACTACGAGGTACGATAATCAGGCTTCCCTCGCTCTTGGTTTATTCATAAAGAAGTTGCATATTGCGAGAAAAACTGCCGATTAGTGAAGGATATATGTAATTTCGCTGGTTTTGGCTTCTTCTCACAATCTGACGACCTCAGAGTGCCGTGAACTTCAGATAGCCTCCGTGCTTATCCAGACTTTGCTCCGTTGCTACTGCCCATTAGGTGACGGACGTCCTATCACTGCTACAACGTTGTTTCTCAATTTATAAGACTCTTTACTGCACGTTTCATGAATGATGTAATCACGAGAATGTGCGACGCCATACGGTCGCCAAGACGCTTTGCTACAACAATGTCTTCAAAGTTTAGGAGGCAAAGATCGAATGCGAGTGAACGTGGAACAGCACTTATCCAAGAACTAGAACAATGGGCTGGGAGATGAGTTGGATTGTAATTGTTTCATGTGGTTTTCAACTGTTTATGTTTGTTTCGGATTTTATGACTCTATGAAGACATTTGTGATTTACTTCGCTAGAGGTAAATTACATCTTTAGAAGTGAACTCCAACTTCTTCACTGCAAAATCCGTTAAGCACACACACAGACAGGATTGAAACTGAATCTCATTTAAACGCAGCAAAGATAAAGCAATACCATCAGAACGTCAAAATAGTGGCAGCTGGACTCGTTCTGTTAAAGAAAAGGACAAACAATTATATTGCGAAGTAAACCCCTTAAAGCTTCAATATCCAGAACGTTAAAGTGGGAGAACTGAGAATAACGATTCAAATAAAAAAGACAATCTAATGGAAAAAACTTTGCAATTCTGAAGAAAGATATTTCGAAATAGGATTTCCGGGAAAAATGATTCGAAGGATTTCCCTCTATATCAGACCATATTTACGGTTGAAAATTCTGCGCCATCGACACCCTCTCGATATTAAACAATCTGCTCTAGAAATTCAAATCGATGAAGTATTCCGGTTGTAACGCTAATTGACTGAACAAAGAAACAATGAAAATATTTAGGCGATGTTTGCATAAATTCGCTACCTTTTCATCCTCTTATCGTGTGTGCATCACGTATGGGTCAGTGACAAAGACTGAAGGTGAGTCATTTTAATTGACTTAATCACTTAATTCCAACGTTTCATAGGGAAAACTCTTGGGAAACTTTGTTGCTATGAAAGTAACGATGCACTCAACGATACCTGAACAGAACATGTGCAGTAGTAGACTTCTGCCGTAATTGCTTCAAATGGTCAATTAAATAGCGTAAAAGTGCGAAATGATGAAGCAGCTTGAAAAATGGAGAAATTCAGCCAAACACTCCGCTTCTCGAATAGAAAAAACAGAAGGTACTAAAATACGTTCAAATTCTTGCGAATAGAGGGAAAAGATAGTACACTATGAACGTAGAACTAATGCACTGGATTATGCAATGAAAAAACACGTGGTTAACGCACTAAATGAAAGACACAAGAAAACAAATGGAAAAAGTTCAACTCTCGGCTGTCGTAATGTTTAGATAGCGCTTTATTTACTGAGCGCACAACCCCGTATCGACCGTTTGAGACACATGATGCACATAGGCGAACCACACTTCTCGAATCGAATTGACCTCAGGTGTTAGCGCAATGAGAATGCAATCGCTTCAGAGAACATGAATAACGTCACAGCTCCACTATGCTGCTCCACTCCAGTGCTAATTTTCATAAAAATGAATATTCGAAATAGGTTCGAGTAATGCTTGAAATGAATTTCAGTAATGTTTATTGCTTCGTTACGATAGACGTTTGATGCGTTCGCAAACGCAGAATAGCGTGAATCACGGTCTCTGTCCTCCTCCTCTCCTCTCATCCCCACCCTCCATCTGCAGTCTACAACTAGAAAATTTTGATGGCATTTCAGCGGAAAAATAATTGAAAAGTGTACTAGCGAGATCAGCATGATATGACGTCTATTTGCTGAGCGAAACGGTTCGGCTGATACATGAATGATAGATTGCACTTCAAATGAAACAAAGAATGCTTCTAATTGTTTCTCGCGACTGCTTCCTTTCGTAGCCCTAGACTTATGCCCCCACTTGAATTCCGAAAATGAAACCACACACTACTAACTGCTGATATTTGCACACGCGCAGATATATGTATTCATTCATACGAGTGGATTTGTGCGCTTTCGCGAAAATTCATTCAATGCGCGCGCAAAAAGGGCAATCGACGCTTTTGAATGACTGACACAGAATCATATGTGATGCTTAAGAAGGAAAATTGCTGCAAGTAAAGCAAAACATTTCGAACTCACTTTATGGCAACTATAAAATTGCATTTTTCAGTTAACGTAAGCAGAGTTACAGTATTCTCCCAATACAAACCCTATAGAATGAAATGCTTTCTCGGATAGCCGTTTGTGAGCAAAAATTGTAAATTTTTCTCACATAAACACCACATTTTGAATACGACTTCTTCGTCATAAAACAGCGCATATCGAAAGACCCCTTAAAGTTTCTGTTCAAAAACCGATGAAGTTACGCAGCAATGTGCGACATCAACGATCATTCGAGCAACGTCCCATTACGCACAGAGAGAACATTTAAATCCTTGATTACGCAGATAGTATTTAAATTAGCACTAGAAAGAGAAAAAGTAGAACCACAGACCCTTATCACCACTAAAAATATTTGAAGTTTCTACTCTTTAATAAAAGCCCTTTTCTCGGACATAGTGAGAAAAGGAATCTCTTGGATTTCTGTTGAATAAGAAACTTTCTTTGGATTTTGAAAAATGCTATTAAACAGAATACAAATCACACAATGAAACGCTCATACAACAAAAATGAGGAAGGGAGGAAGGCAGAGGGAATGCTATTGGCAGGGGAATGTTGATCAGGAAAGCTGGAACAAATTAAGCACATTTCAGAAAAATCGAATCCGTAGTAATTAAGTTCTCATTGGAACGACTCCAAGTGGAAATATTTGACCAACGATGAGGACGGCACACACAAGACAGAGCGAAACTGATCTGGAGCCTATGACAAGTGCAGCAGCCTAAGGAGAAAGTAACAGTTTGACGATGAAAGAACGGAGATAGAATGATTTACGTTCAGAGAGCAATAGAAAAATCGGAAGATTCGAGCAATGAACAGTATAAATTATCATCACTTGATGAAGTTCCTCATTTACCACTTCTATTAAACTACAATCCAACCATTGACGGACATTCATTTTGCTTTATACTTTCGAATTTTTCTTTTTTCTAGCTTCTTCAGCATCTGCATTTTCTGGCTTTTTCATTGACATCTCATCCCAATCTACCTCAACTCAAGCTAGTTTTTTTATAGCGGTCCCGTCTATATCCACTCGTAAGTGTTTGTTCTTTACAGTGATGATGGCTACGATTACAGTATCCTTAGAGCTGGAGAATCAGAAGTGATTAATCATTACACACCTTCTCCTTGTCATCAATTTTATAAAGAAACACACAAAAAGCCGGTCAAAGCGACTAGAAAATTTCGCTCAGTGCCGCATATTTCCGGCAACGACGTAAAATTAGCGCGAACATGAATCAGCCATAGGGCCAGCATGAGAAAAAATCCAGCTAGCATAGCACAACCGTTGTGTTTGTCAGGCCCTCATTAATGCAACATTCAACGCAGCTGCATGTTGAATGCCACAGAATGCGTTTCTATTCACCGCGACCAACTACCTTCTTGTCTAAAACCCATCGCCTCACATGGTATGCGCAATTCACCTTCATGTATAGGGAATGGGGAAAATGGAGACGATCTATCCGCATTCAAAGAATTCCATTTCAGGCTTTAAATTACGCTCATAATGGCACAGCGCTTCACTTAAAATAATCCTGCAATGCACATAACAGGTAATACGGTTGCGGCGTATGTGGTGCTAATCCTACGTTTTCCTGGTAGCCTTCTATATGACGATTTGCATCAGATTGCCGCTAGCAGGAAAGAGCTCACTGAAGAGCAAATAACTTAATGGACGTTTTCACATAGCCGCTCGCTTGTTCAAACACTCTTTGGCTTGCGCGCTTAGTCTTATCTACAGCCGAATTCCATCGGCCGATCCGTTCATTGAGGAATAATGACTCTGACCACGATTTCGTTGATGCTGAATATTTTCAAAAATTTCTATCGCAAAAGAAACAAGAAGTAATTGTTGGCTTTCGATCTGAAAAACCTATCGAAAAAATTCGCTCGCTGTTGATAGCATTATTTTTTTGTTGACGCACAATGGCATAGGTGAATGATTGTGTGAATATGAAGTTGTGATATTCAAATAGAGCAATATCTCTCCTAGCAAATATCTTCCACTTTATGTGTTACAGACTCAAATTGTAGAATATACGTTTCAGCGTTGTTTTCAATTTCCTACTCATTCATCTTCGACAGCTCTGATATAGTACATAAATGAGTATTTCATACGAACTGAGATCACGCATTACTGCTTTAAGTATTGAAAATAGAGAATTCTTATGTGAGGGAATGAGGAATACGAGTAATTTGCATTGACGAGTTGAAAGATTCAATGAAGGCGTATGTGTTGCCGACAAGGGTTGTGACACGCTCACGCTTCGCCTTCCGGTGGGCTTGTTTAAGAGCAAACAACGATGCAGCTATAAACAAAATCAAGCATGAAGCCGTTTAACACGCCATGAATCTCTCCTTCTGCGTTGACGTCCCCAACGCATTGTTGTTCATTCCGTCCTAATTACTTTCAAATTCACCACTAACTCCACGCTGCCTACTCAAAACAAGCCCTCTCCCTACTTACTTCTCTTTCCTCTCCCCCATCCTTCTCCTCTTCCCCTTGCTGCTTTTTTGGACACCCTAACGTTACAGTGAGTATGGAATCGGCGCAGAGAATGCGAATGAGGCAACTGAACAAAAAACGCGTTGTGTGGGAAATCTTTTTATGATTGTTGACTATTGGCAACGCAGAATTCTGATTAACAAAGGTGCCTCATCACCTTACCTACGCAAACAGGTGGAATGCTAACATCGAATTTATTTATGCAAATGTTTAATATTGCAACTCGAAAATCAAAACTTATTCTAAAAGTAATTCTAACGAAATCAGCTCGAACAGTTATTAAAATGCAATTTCTAAAAACAACAACTGAATTCTTTCACAATTTTACAATAATTTTGACCTTTCAATATTAAAAAAAAATGTTAGGCAAACTTTCGCCAGAGGGAATTAGATTATGGAGACTATATAATGAATTTTTCTTTAACGAAATAGAACAAGGATTTGTGTTGATTAACGAATAGTATCGAACATTAGTGCTATAGTAAGCAATCTCAAAACTGATGATTTGCAACGCTAACGGATTTTCCAAATATAAGAGAAATCGGAAATAATACTGCTACAAACTACTGCTAAAAACTGATCCATGAATTCAGCATATATTAAGGTGGTGTTGTATGGTCTGGATTCGTGAAGTCTAACTTTGAGCGTCGCTGAATTTTTGTCATTGTAATTAATTTTTCCTCATCGATGCATTCAGTTCAGTGGAAGTGGACATACGTATAAAACTCTCTTCGCATGGTGCGCATTTTTATAGTCAGAAAAGAATGCAAACGCATAGTGAGCAAAAAAAGAATAAAAAAAAAAAAACAATTCTGCATCATTGGCAACAATCAGCGTGCCGTGATTTTTCATTAAGAGATCTAAAAAAAAAGTTCGAATGCCGAAATACGTGCAACTAGTAGAATGATAGTTTTTTCATAATTTTCCAACTATTCTTATCAAAAGAATAGCAAAGAAAACAATTTCTATGTTGACAAATATTATATGCCTATTAGACTAATCATCCGATGAAATCACATTTGTGCGCCATTTTGTAACAAAATTCTCAAAGAACGTCTCACCAAAAATGCGCCAAAATTCTCAAAATTCTCAAAAATTCTATAATGCTTTTTTTCAAAGGAAATTTCTCATCGCTAATGGCATGCTTATACAGAAAGGGCGAGAGGGGGGGGGGAAGGGGGCGGGGAGGGAAGAAGTGAGCGCTAATGGTACGACATGCGATCACACCGTCTATCGCTCTTTTGGCATAAAATCTGGACAATCTTTTTTCTTTCCGATTTGCTTTTTTTTTTTTCAGTTGATTTAGTTCTAAATGGAGGCAGCTTCTTTATATGGCAGCTTCCATAAAGAGGCAGCTTCCATAGGCATATCACTTAAAAGAAACTCAGTCGTATGCCCTTGGCCATAATATTTCTTTAAAGGACGAAAAGAATTTCTGGAAGTTGCCACCACGTCGTGCGTGCAGTGCAGGAGTCTGCAGGCAGAAGAGCAACAATGAACGGATCGAAACATACCCCCCGTCCAATTCGTCGCCGTACTCTTCTAAATAGTCATCTGGTGATATTGACGGCGGTATCGACTTGGTGCCAGGCGTGAGTTGCAAATGGTCAATTGCGTCTAACCTGGTCGCCGTTTTCAGCTCCACCGTTTTCATGTCATCCAATCGCGTTGCTGTGATAATAAAAGTGTCATGCGGCATTTCCTCTTCAGAGGACTCCTCGTCAAGTGGCTCTTCTTGTTCCTCCTCGTCCTCATCGACGTCAAACAATTCAGCCTCAAGATCTACGTTGCAGAAGTCGACGTTACGGCACCAGCAGGCTGTCGCGCTTTTGATCACATGACAAAACGTGTCATTTGAGGTATGCTTAATGTGCACACAAGCAAAGTGCGTTTGACGCGCCACACGAACAGCACCACACGCAGCACGCTTATCGCTAGTGCCATGAACGTCGCAGAAATAACCGTTACACTCCGAGACACCCTTACTGGTGGTACACCTGCAACGTAGAGCCAGCGCTCGATGCACCACTACGATCGTCAACAGATAGGGCAGTGCGCGAAACACATGCATTGCCATGCAGCAGCCGCATGCAGCACCCGGCTTCGCCAGCTGCCACTGCTAGCTGAATGCAGTGAGCCGCAACGAGGCAAGTTGGCTAGCTCAGTGGTGACACCCACCGCGTGTCTAACCTTCTGAAGGAAGCCTCAGCGACAACTGGCTGCACCGATCCGATTACGCCCGCGTTTGTCCTAACAGCTCGATGTGTCGTCGCCAATAGCCGCAGAATTAACGAGGTGATTCAAACAGCTGGTCGTTGTCGCTCAAAATTACCGTTGTCAAATGAAACCGACGACTGTTACGAGGTAAAAGAGTACGTATGTAAGAAGCTCATTCACTTGTGGGCGGGGTCAATAGCTTTTAGAGGCGGGGCCAGCTTTCAGCTTCCTCTTCACGACGCGCTTCTCCAACAGGCTCCAGAGCACCGAGGCATAGCGTGCAAACGGAAGTTTAAACTTTGTCATACGAATGTACAAATCCCATCTGCCAAGAGGATCGATGTTGCTAACGCATGATAGCTAGCAGATCATATGCCGGATCACTATAAAATGCAACTTCAGAGACGTGGGATTGTTTCTGTTTGCTTGAAGCATATAAGGCGTATATACAGTCACCTTCGGCAGTCTCATTTGCCTTATGAATTTCATGTTCTTCTCACACCTCTGCTTTTCAAGACGCAATAAATTGCTTTTTGGGATTGTTTTGTTTGTATTGCGTTGCTGTTATTTTGTTTTCTGCAGTTCCTTCCGAAGGCACTGAGTTTAGAAATCTGAGAGTCTAATTTATTCTGGTGCATAATGATTTTCCAACAGCGGCACTGTCCTCTCCAACTTCGCCCATACCACAAATATTTCTTTGACTTATATGAAGACAAAATGTTATTTTTTCTGCTGGTGATGCTTTCTTTTCTGATTATTTTCGACACTGATGATGCTGTTGAATTATGAATTAGCCTGCATTTATTTTGCCGGTTTTTTCGACCTGTAAGAGTGTAGCTAGCTCGCTGCGCTATACGAATTGTTGACTGTAAGCCTTTCAATAAGCTGTTCTACCCTGCTCTTGAAAAAGGATTGCTTTTCCGAAATGTGCGCTTCTATAAAATTTAAAATGATTCTATACGCTTATTAAAAATAAAGGTGAAGAGGTCGCTTTACCAGAAGAGCAGATGCATATTTCTCTCTGCATTTTGTTGAGAAGCAAAACTATTTAATGCGTTTTTTTCCAAGGGCATATGCACAAAATGCGCAGAATTCACCTCAATGTATCAACTGATAAAAGAAATGATGAAAAAAAGTTCGAATGTTTTTTGAGACAAATAAATTTCACAGCGACCATGCTATGCATAAAGGCACTCACGACAACAGCATCGAATGAAAGTTAATTTCGATCGGAGGAAAAATCTTTCAATATTCTCTGGAAAAACCCACAAGTTCGAAATTTATGTGCTAAAGTGGTAAAAATAAGGAAATTCCCAAATGCGTTAGCTACCTACCCATCAACTACCCAACATCACTTTGCATATCGCTTCGAGTACGTTTGCGCGTGGTAGTATCAACGAAGAATTTTATGGAAGATATTTCTATGAGCCCTCTCTATTTCTTCCAAATAAATGCTCCACTTCGCCAATGTCATTCTTAAAACATTAAAAATTAATGCGACAATTCAACTCATTCTTTGATATGCATTGTGAGAGAACAATTTAAATTTTAATCTTGCTGGGATTCCTCATAATTTGCTATCGAAACAGATTTTCATCAACTTCTAATCACTCAACATCATAATATTTTCAAATTTTTGCTTGAAATCTTTTTTCAACTGCAAATTTTTTGCTTGCCATTATTTTCTGCCGAATATCAATAATTTTCAAAGATCGGTTGAGAATAAGCAAAGCCCCTTATCGTCTATCCTCAGGTCTGATAAAGTGTTTATTTGTGTTTATCACTGCGGAAGTTGTGTTTGCTCGTCCATTCACATATTTAAACTTAGTAGCGATGTCTTATATCCCTTTGGTCCTGATTTCAAAAATTATCTCCTGTTCAAACAGCCCCACCTCACTATTATAACGGTAAAATTTTCGCAAAATTTTCCACCTTATTCAAAGTGGTTCATTTGATTGTGCCATGCGGCATGTACCATGTCAAATCGAAAGCAACCTGCAGTACACATATCCAGATTGTTCTTTAGAATAAATTCCAAAAAATGGAGGCTAAGAAATCGACTGCATTGTTTAAGCTCTTCCGTCAAAACTAGTAACTGATGACCACTGATTCGGTACCGACAGACTGCAAACGTTCTGTACTCACTATTCACTGAGGCGATCAAAAAAATTTTACGGGGCAGATACCGGGGCATTCCCCGTTCGGTTTCATCTTCATAAATGACTCCGCAGTGCTTCAGCACCTCATAAAAAACAAGCATTGCACACTAGCAGATAAAGTTCAAAAAGTGTTTTTATTCATCACAGGAAGATCATAAACGCCCTGGAAAACGAAAATCGTTGATGTAATTCAAGTGACGCAGCAAGGTAAACAATACAGCTTCTTTCAAGGGTTAGGAACTCAGATATCTGAATTAGCTATCTGAAGAAAGAAACTCAAATGGGCCGATCAAATATTTTTAAGGGTCAGGAATTCAGGAATTTAGCCCGACTTCAGGTCTTCGGATTTCTTAGACAGACCCAAATTTTAGCAGAAAGGAAAGAGTTGTGGCCTGTAAAATTTGGGTTCGTCGAAAGTAGACTGGTGAACTCCTAGGAATTAGGAAAGAACCAATCAGCGTTTCAAGTAGGAAAGACATCATATGGCAATATGTGAACCGAAAAAAACGGTAATAGGCTTCCAACGAGACAAGAAAAATGTTATTGAACCTCCGATGAGGTAACCAAAAGTGCTACTAAGCGTCGGGTGAAGTACAGAAAGAATTGATCGATCTGCAATGAAGCAAAAACGGGATGGTTAAACGTCAAACAAGTCATCTAAAGAACAACGACTCTCAAAAAGTGGAAAAATTCATAACTTCATGCAGCATTATAATTTTAAGATCAACGCATACTGCTCTGAATAACATCGCATCGATAAAAATCAGCAGGAAGTGTAGACCTTCACTAAAATAAATAGTTGCAATTGTATTAGCAATTGCTGCCATAAAACGATTTTAGGAAGGAACCGAACTGTATGAATTAAGGGAAGGAAGGAGAAGAGGAGGTCAGGGGAAAGGTGAATGGCATGTACTAAAATTCGGGTAAATCTGAATCCGAAAACTCCGAAATTTAGTGGTTCAAATCGAGCTCATTTTCGATAGCTTGCCGATTTTTAAATTCAAGATTTTTGATGCGCGTCAATTTTTTTCAGCTGCTGAGAATAATTGGCGAGCAACTTTTTCGAACACAGGTTTAGCCCCTATGGAAAAATTATAGCTCAATATATATGAGCATTGCTATGTGACTCTCAAGTGTTGCTCGTTGATTCATGATGATTACCTGCAATGTTTATTTCCATGTTGGATTAAATTACTCCAAGCGAATGTGCACCGCTTATTTGTACTTGAATGCGAACATAGATAAAAACGTCTTGTTCATGAATCACCTGGCGTACTGCTTCCGGAGAATGTTAGCGCTTTGTTATGACTGCCGCTAAAAACGTGAGAAAACGAAACGACGATGAACTAAGAGCATATTTATAAACGAGAAAAAAACACTCTTTTAGAATTATTTCCGCTAGCGGCTGAGATAAATTTTCAATCACATTGGACGCAATACACTCACAGCACTTCCGCCGGGGACAGATGGATAGTAGAGGCAGCCGAGAAATTACATACGGTATAGGTTGATGTTCGTTTACTTCGCATATCGGTAGTTGTTCAAAAAATTTCATTATATAAATTAATTATATCACCTAACGTGAAAGATTATGCAAGAAATAAGAGTGTGAAGCATAAAATGCAGCATTCTTCACAATGAAATTCGATGCACACTATCGCTAAACGTTGTCGTTCAATGTAGTAGAAACTTAAGAGGAGATCAGCAAATGTACGATGTAGTTGAACAAGTCAAAGGACAGCGTAACTGAATTGTTCGTAAATATAGGTAATTAGTTAAAATATGAGGAAGAACAGTGAAATTAGACAATGGCGTCCATTAGCGAGTCAAATTGGCAATACATGAAAGGAATCCACGCCCGATGGTGCTTATGCGTTTGGAATCAAAGAAAATATAAGCGTCCGTTGAAATCCACGGATAATAGAGCAAGTTTTACAATGGCCAAAAAATCTTCGCGCAAGGGGCACATTAGAGAACAACTACTGCAAACAGGCACGAAAAAGACTGAAGCGACATCGGTTTTCCTGCTCATGAAAACTGAGACATTACTAATGAAAAGTGAAGGACTGCAAGATGCGTAAGCCAGACAGAGGCAACATCACTTTCAAACCATCTGGAGTTTCGCATAGAAAAGATGCATGCGATTGCTGGCCGATATTTCGACGAACAGTCACGTGACCGCTATGAAGAAAAAAAAAACAGTTGGCATGATATGATCTTCCAGTGCTACTGCCAGTAAAACGGATGCCTCATTCCGAGTATGTACTTGAAAGAAGATTGCAGCAGTGACAAACCTTAGGAAAATCTTGGTTACTACCTTTCAAATTAAATATTATGTGATTTTGTAGCCAGAGAAAGAGGCTAAACTCTAGTATCGATCGTAGGCTGTATAAATCGACCATGATAGGCATCAGATTTTGACTTTATGGGTTTCCTGAGAAAATTCTATAAACTCAGCAAAACACAAAAAATACATGAGCAAACATACAGAAGGATAAACAGGGATCAAAATACAGTTTGCAGTAGGATAAGTTCTGCTTTTCTTGAGGACAGCGCTATGATGGAGCAATTAATGCTTTCCGTGAATCTGAAAAGGACCCTCAAAAAGTTAAAACCTCAGTCCAATATATTGCATTGTCAATAATCGACAGATGTTAACACAGCAACAAAATTTCTTTAATAAAGAACAATTAATTTCACGGCAACAACTATTCTGGTTGTCGGCAAATCCTGAACAACATAAGCCGACAGACAAATAGACAAACTCATACGACATTCAAAGAGTGTAGAATTGCTTTTTCTAAATGACGTGTTCCGATGTGAAAAACGCATCAGAACATCAAGATCAAATAGTCGTTAGGCTTGGCATTCGCATTTCGCACTATTCAAGGGATCAGCCATTTAATAGTCAAATCGACAAAAAAAGCACCAGCTAGCACAAACGTTCGCCATCTGGTGCCTATAAATCATAAGGAGAACACGGTTTCAAAAGCGGTTCAGTGCGTAGGCGACAACGAAAAAGCGAAGCCATTTAGCTACTGCTTGCTGCTATAAGGAGGCGTTTCTTTTCCAAAAATTCATCGCTATTATTCACTCAAAACTGATACATTTTTTGATTATTCATTGCCTCTCATTCAACCGAATAAGCCAAAAGATAAAATGATCGCAGCAATAACGTTCCATAGAAATACGAGTTGTTGTTCTAAGATATGGTTGTTCACATCGGCGACGCACTGCTTAAAATTAGAGGAAGGCAACGAAAGCAGGAGGACAACGCTGGAATATAAAACACGAACTAGAAAAGTAAAAGTGGGAGCGACGACAGGAAACATAAGCAATTAAAAAATCCAGGAATTCATCAAGACATGATGTCGCTATTTAAATTAATATTTTTTTTTTGTTAGGAATATAGGTGAAGGAAAGCGGTAGGATTTCAAAAAAGGAGATGAGAAGCCTCCTAGGAGTTCACTAGAAAAATTTCCTCACAAATTTCATCGACAACCAGTGCTAAGTTTAAGCTTGGAGTTATTTGAATTTTTATTGGTCAACGTAAAAGACCAGCGGAATTGCAATGTAGTGTTAGTTGCTAAAATTGAGAAAAACAAACGAAAATTCACATGACGATGCTGGCACAACATACGTTTTTTTTTACAATTTCGTCTACTAAAGCAGCTGACTACCGTTCATAAAACAGTGAAACTGTTCATAATCTGTTCAAGTGAATAAGCACCTGCAAAAATTCTCATCTAAAGATTGGTTCTTTGTTCGCATCCGATTAGTTATAGGATGAAACTGCCATTGTGCTGCATTCTTAAGTTTCTGTTTCTCACAGGGAAGGTATTCAAATTGAATGGAATCGGAAAGAAGACAGAAGCATTATAGAGTCAACAATTAAACATAACGTATTTAAGCTTACTTCCGTCGAAGCATCAGTGACGTCAATGCTTTCTGCATGCACCTAAGCAAATATAGATAATTCTGCCACATAGCACACTCAAGCTGATTGTAAGAAATTCTTTCGCTTTGCAGCAATATTTCAGCGCTACAGGCAGACTTTACGACGAGTGTGTCTTCCTTGAGAATCCTGGTAGAGAGTGAGTGATGCGTACCACAAACGCTGATATTACGGTATGAAGATAGACAGCATAATACCGCGATACCACAAACTTAGCATCAATACTTGCTGGCGTCTGTTAGTATTTCCACATTAAACTAACATCCAACCGACCTCTTGCCCAAATATCTTCCATACCTATGTCAGTCTCATTTACTCGGAATTTAGGAAGCAGTAGTAAATCGCAGGCTACCGAGGAGAAATAAAATGAAGAGAAATAAAGAGGAAAGTTTAGCTCAACGTTGTTGATTTATTCAGTCAAGTAGGTGTAACGCTTTGAAAATTCAACGAACTTGTTGCAGTGAATTTCACCAGTTACCTCGAAACCTAAATAGTCAGTTTTGTAGTGAGTTTTCAACGGCGATAGAATCGAGCTTCTCTATTTCGAACTGACATAAAAACCATTAATTCCGACTTGGCAAGCAAGCCCAACCAGGTATCCTCCACGTAACCAAATTTCGACGAAAGAATCCTTCGATGGTTCGCCCAGTACAATTGCACGTAGGCAGTAGTTGCAAAGAACTTGTTGGTGCTATGACTTCCTTAACAGAATCGTAAGGAAGCACTCCCCATATGTAACAACATCCGAAACCACGAAACATACAGAAGAAAATTGAAGAAATACGGAAAAATGCGGAGAAATCCTAAAGGCTAGTTTTTAATCTAGAGTTAAAGGTGAGAAATGAAATTCTCCATTAGCTTCGTCTACGTGACGCACATAGCTGCGTCTGACCTCAACTTCTTTCGTTTTGGCCAACGGCTCATTTTTAAAGAAGAGATTAAACAAATATGGTCTTTAGCTTTTTTGCTTCAAAATCAACTGAAAGTGGAGGTGGTTCAAACGATGGCCCCGATGCCGCAGAATCACCTGTGCAAATGTGCAAGCATACCTCGTCGGCTGTCCTCCACTGCTCATGACCTCCTCGGAAGACAGATGGCTTGTAGGGGAAGGGGAGGGGCAGTTGGGATAACGCGGCCCTCGCGAGAGCGAGATGACTGTAAACACACGAAATGAGAAGTACAGTTCTTTGAAAATGAAGACAGCAGAATGTGGATATTGTTTTTCACTCAATCCAGTGTATCGACTGCTAGTCCGGAATTCGATCCATGATCGTTTTCCAGCCAGCCAACCACAACGCTTACCACCAGAGAGATGTTACAGCTTTTATTTAACATCCGACCAATTCAACTGTAACGACACCTGAATAAGCTAAAAGAAGAAGCACTGCAGAAAAAAATTTTAAAATCTATTTCTCTTCGAACGAAGTTAAATATGTAAGCTCCCTCCGCTAAACCTGTGTGCTAGTCTGCAATACATCCTTCCGTGATCAGGACTCCGCGCCACTCATGTCGCAGAAGGGCTTGGAGATTTGAGTGGGTTATCAATGAAGTGCTTGCAACGAAATGGTAGGTGAAAAATCGCGGAAATACGCAGGGGATGGCGCATGTACAGTGCTGTGAAAAACATTTTGGACGAATCATTGACGCTTGAAGTTCAACCAAACATCTTTAGTAATAGTGAAGTCTTTTCTGCGAAGCTGTACGGAAGCGGAATTGGCCGTTACAAAAATCAGGATAGCATAAGCTAGCTTTCACGAAGTACACAATGAAACGCAGATGCTGCATATGTTCTTACCGAATTGTGCGCACAACGAAGAAGTCAAGCTTCCAGCAACGATATAGGCATCGTATCTGGAAACAAAACGCAAAAATTATAATAGGAAGGACATCTTACCTACTATGAAGATCAGGCCTGAGCACAACATGTTCTCAGTTGGTGCAAACTCAAGATGAAGCATTCATCGAGCTCGCGGTAGTGGAAGGTGCGCTTAGTGATGATGCAAACTCGATCGCTAAAAACGTTGATTTGCCGCAGCTAGATGTTATTACGACTCTCATCAGCTGGATCACGTGGTGACAAACTAGATGCTGCGACGGTATTGCAGATTTATTGGTGTTTATGGGTTTTGCAGACTTGCTGGTATTTATCATACATTGGTACCAATGTATGATCAAATTTTATCGAGTGTGCATCAAGTTATTTCATTTTATGTTCATATCAAAATGTCACGTGTTCAAAGATAAGTCTATGCCTTCAACATGCTGCCTGGGGTTAAGAGAAAAGAAACTTCAACCTGTGGGTACACCGATTTACCCCAGGCGATCGGCAAGCATTTAAAAAATCTTCCAGTGAGTACTCTAAGATCTGAGAGGAATATTGCAAAGAACTATGAAAAACTTGTATTATTTTCGAGCAATGTATAATCTTTCGTAATAAATTTGGTAATCGAAAGAAAATGTAATATTCAGTATGTTAAAAATAATATGGATATCATAGTCACTGACGACTCTGCAAATGCAAAATTGTTTGCAGAATATTAATCAAACATTTTCAAAGAGGAAAATAATGTGATGCTTTCTTTTGAAGTTCGAACATGGAGGTGATCGTTCGGGATTCGCTTTACAATCATTGGAGTAGTTTGGTTCTGTGAAAGGGAAGTTAGCGATTTTACAACTGCTCAGCTATTGTAATGATTGAGTTTCGGTACTAAATGATGAACTCAGATTGATGTTGTATATGTCGATTATTTCAATTCGTTTCATATGATGAATTATGAAAAACATTTACTCAAGTTGTCTTGTTATATCGAAACTTTCGAACTAAATGGGCGAATCTCCTTCCCAATCATATGATATTGCTAGTACCGTTCGGCAATGTAGCGTATTAGGCTTCACGTTATTCCTAGTGAGTGCACCATCGACGGTTTGACCAATACCTGCAGCTTTTTGCTGAGATTTGCAAATTTATGGGTCCATTAATGATCCTCTTTCAGAATTTCAGGAGCTGGAGCGTGTTTTTGATCGTTTAACGTAATGACCAACTCTTGGCAGCTTGATCTATTGGATCGAAACTTGAATGGCCATCACGAATCTCCCAGGTTTTGATTCTTACTGCCAGTTCTGGTCCAGATTTGGGAGTGTTCGTTGACGAATCTTTGCATAGAAAGACTTATTGTGACTCGGCGACAGTATTCGCGTTTACTGTGGCAAATTGCATTCAATGGGCAATTCACTAAAGCTGCATTCAGCAGTATAAGGGTACCTTTAATGAAAATCATTTCTCCAGTCTGGTCGTCATCTTTGAAATCGGAAATTGAGATGTTGGAAAATTTGCAAATACCTAACTTTTTTGAGAGTTTTTCCATGTCCACACAGTTGGAACCATAAAACTCGTCTAAAATTGCTTAAATATCGCCGCTTTGAGTTACACTTCACAATGTGTTTTTAAATAGTTAACGATTATTATGATCCTGCATTTAATTCAATGTTCTGCTATTCCGACCAATGTAATTTATTATGAGTTCATAGAATTGAATTGTTTTCGCGAGTCTCAATCTTCAGTTCATAACTTCTTTCCTTTTCGAGATCGTCAGTGTCGAATAAACTTCTTGCTGATATCATCTCAGCATCCAATGTCTTTGCATTCACTAGTCGTCTAAAACATTTCAACCCTGCATAATTCTACGAGTTTGTGTTTTTCTGACGCCGGCTTTTCGATCGTTGTGATTGCATGCTTTACTTCTTTTGTTTTCTTTTTTGTGTTGTCTATTTTGCTAATGAAATAAAGTCTTTGCAAAAAACAATAACAATAAGAAAAGAAATACGAACAAAAGCATGAGATACAGGCAACAGGTGTTACACGCGAAGGATTGCATTCTTTCTGATGACATATGCAAAAGGAGAGCACAAACAATTGCTGATTATGGCGTACATGTTCGTTTGCGAGAGGTGATGCTAGATGAAAGTGAAGGAGCACTGTCGGAGTGCCCGTGGATGAGGGGAGGGAAGGAATGAAAAGGTTCACATTATTGCCAATAGCATGCTCGCATTGCGGTGTTAAAATGATTGCCGTCGAATTTTTGTTGGACAGAGTACATAGGCCTTAAACCAGAGTACCTTTTGCGCTTCTCCAAAGCCTAGAAACAAGTTTAATGAATTCCATTTTGTTAAACATTTTTTCGGCTTACTTTGTGTTGAACAATTCAAGAATGCTGTTAGATTCCTTTCTGATGAGCGGTGAATAAAACTAGTCAAAGGTCGACGCAGTCCAACTTGGTCCAACTTAGTGATAACAAGGCCAACTTGGCCGAGCTCTTCCCTTGGCGTGTTGCAATTAGACCATCACGTTTAGTGTTGCAAATTTACCTACTGAAACTTTTCACAATTTTCCAATGCTTTATAGGAAGAGTACAGAGAAACTTACAAAAATTGAAGCCAATAAAATACTGCATAATATTATTCACAAAGTTTTCTATTAGGGAAAGTACAACAATGTCTAGTTTTAGTATCATAAATGCCTTATAGGTTATTTAAATCGATGGAGGTGAGGAATTTTCGAATGGTTTCAATATCTGCAGCGGTATCTTCTTTTGAACATTTATTTGAAGCCAATTATGTTCGTTTCTTTCTGAATACACTCGGAATCCGACTACATATCATTTCGCTTATTTAGGCCCGTTCCCTCAATGTTTTCAACTAGATCCTTCAATAAATTGCTCATAGACTTCATAGAAGACTTATATTGACGAATACTGCTTTCGTCCACTTCACCTCTGTTCGTTATAAAAATGCGCAGAATAGTGATTTTATACCTGTTCGTATACTGTCCCACTTTCTTGACAAGCTTCCTCACACTGTCATTCAGTTATCGATTCACAATATTGCTACTATGAAAGTTTAACTGATGCATTTGAAAAGTTAGCTGGGGCAATCATTGTTTGCCAAAATTGAGCGAACAACGTTTATTGAACAACAAGTTGACCGACTTGTTCAAATGCGGCTTAGTTTGCCTCTCCACACATTAAACATACATTGATTGCATTGCAGTTGCGCTATGAGAATATTTTATTTCCTAGTAAGGTCACTGACCACATCCATTTCTATGCGATATATAAACCATGATTGAAAGTAATTATATTCAGCTAGAAAATTTTGAAAACGATAATGCTTATGAAGTTTACGAGGTTCCGACAATATAAATTATAATATGACATAATATGTGAAAATTATGAGACAATAAAGCATAGATTTCATGAATAACGAAATATTCAAATAGGACAAAAACACAGCACATTGACAACATCAAGCATCTTATAACGTATAAAGTGAATGTATTTACGTTTTAATTTAGGAACTAATAAAAGCATTTCTTCTTGCGAAAAATGAACAGAAAATTACACTATGAAACGATCGGTTTTACTAACGATTCAATGACAGTGAGAAATTTCTATAGTATGCAAAAGCTGTGTTAAGCACTGAGGTTCTATGTTAAAATATGATTAATTGAGTGCAATTGTCAGTGAAAACATTTACTGTCTTATTTTAAGTGGGAAAATGTTGTGTTTTAGTGGCTATTCTGACGGAAATGTTCGGGAGTGTGCACTCAGATTGCACATATCGCAAGAACAAACGTCTCATCGAAGGCTTGCACGAAGAGCTTAGAGTGCCCACCACACTCCTCGAGAAAATATTTACACATCGGATGCGGACATTGGCCAAATAGGCTGAATTCTCTTTTATTGTTGTTTCGTCCTCGCAAATAATGTTACATTAAAGATGTCACTGTTGCTAGACAAGCTGTGCTTGTTTATGGAGGTGCAAACACATTGTTCACTATCGCACGTAGACAGCCGATAATGATCTACCCGAAGATGGATGTCAAACATAAAATTTGATAATACTTAGGAAGATTTTCATCCAGAACTACGAAATAAATCTGAAGGTTTCTTTTGAATTTGTCGAACTCATCTTTTTTTATAGCTTCCTGCTTCAGAGCATCAAAATACTTCAAAAGACGGCTTGAGAAGGCAATGCGTACGAGATGAGAAGCTGCTACTAAAATTCGCAAAAAATCACACCTGAATTCATCCCAGTGAACTTATATGCTCGAAAGCTGTAAGAGCGAAAATATTCAAAAACTCTGAAGCGCGGTCCTTCTTCCATATGCAGTAGCATAGAGCTAGCTGCATTAACGTTTAGTCCCGATTCCTCTGAAGCACCTAAGCAAAATTTCGACAAGATTTTGAAACCTAGTTTCGCGAATTGGCACTTTCTGCCACTGTCGTTTCCTTATTGAATTTGAGCAGTGGTCCTCCTCTGTTTTTCTCCTTATTATATATGATTAAATCTGTATAAGGAATTTTGTGGCTTCATCATTGCCATATACATAAAAACCATTTGATGGCAAAAATTTTGCCGTCAGACAAAATTTGCTGCAAAATTTAGGAGTGACAGCGTTTCACAGTTTATAGCTGGCGGATCATTTTATTTCTCAGCTGTTTTTTGAAAGCTCCATGCGGATGTCGAAATCAACGCGTCATCAGCACCGATAATGCAGTTGTTATAGCTCGTTTATCATAAAGCTGCAATGACTACACTCTACCAGTATATTTCTTACTAATATGCTGAAAAGTGAATCGCGAAGGGATTCGATGTAAGTTTCGAAAAAGATTTTTCCATTTCGTTGGTTGATAAATCACGAGAGTTCTTCGTAGATATTCCAGGTTTTGCCTCAAAAATCCATTGAAAGCTGCTCCAAGTAGTGATTTTTTTGTTCTCATAAAAACTAAATCTTCGTTCCATAGATGAGTCTCTTCAAGTGCTAAATATTCACACAATTTGGTGCACTTCTAATGTAACGCATCATTGAAGATGATTGTGCTGAACAAGTACACTGCAGCGATACTTTAGAAAAGGATCGTCGAACTATCGCACTGTTTGTCTTTTCCACTCCCCCACTCCTCTCTTCTCAAACATTTTTGAAAGCATTTCACTCATCACACTGAAAAAAAAAAAAAACTGCTCTTCATCTTCTATTCATTGTGTCAACAGTTTTTGCAAATTTGTTTTGTTTTCATTTCAATTGAAATTACCCTGGTTTTTTGAGAGAAAACATGCTAATGATGGATCAGTTCCAGGATTTATTCGCCAATATTCCCTTGAGATTATTTTTGAGACAGACACCGTGTTAAGGAAGCTTTGAAAATCGCAACATCAGGGATTACATTAATAAATTGAATTAATTTGATTTTGGGTTGTTTTATTATAAATTCACATCTCGAATTTTCATAATCTTCGTCGGTAATATTTTAAAATCGCTACAACGCATCTCACGTCGAAATTTGTATTGGTAACTTTACTAAGAGCAACAATTTGTGCAACAATAAGAATTTCCCAAATTCAAGTGAGAAAACCCCTGGTGGACGAAGAAAAATTTATGCTCAACGACATAAAGTTTTTTGCAATTGATGTCATAAATCGTTAAATGCAAACGAATTGCAAATACTTCGAAAATTTCTATAATGTGGCTATTTTCACATCATCCAGAAGTTGCCAACGAAGTCAATGAAAAACAATGAGACCTGAATTTTTAAAAAGCAAAAATCTTTGAGCAAGCATTTAATTGGTGGTCACTTTGCAAAGATTGAAAGCCTTAACTGCCCTAGTGAGAAAATGTGTCAGCATCTTTGTGGGGCAAAAAACAAGTATCGAACGGAAGAACAAAGCTACTTAATGGTGCATTGCAAGAAAAAAAAAACGATTTCTGAATGACCAAAGAAGAACCAAAATCGATTGGTGGCGAATGGTGCAATACGTTGCGTATAGTGACTACCGAACAAGACTATACACTTTTCGATGTTTCTTTCGTTTGAAATGTTTGCACTTCATTTTGCTTTCTCACATTTATTCTTACGTAGCTTCTGTGCTTTTCCTTAGTAACGTTAAGGCGCAGGGAAGAGTTATGGGCATTTGAAAGGTAACCAGCCAGTACTGCAATTCAATCGTCGAATTTATGTCAGTTTGTTAATAGAACCTGCAGGTCTAGTCGATGGAGTTGCAGAGACTCATAACTTGCCGCTACCTACCTATTGCTGTGCTTTCACATTTACTGTCGGCGTGGGTATTGCATTGTGGGTGGGCGCAGCTGAACTGATCGTAGATTGTGCTGTCGATTCTACACTATGAACTAAAGATTCACATTATTTACGCAATGTTTTGTCGAGGTGAAGCACGATAGCGCAGCGCCTATAAACATACATCTATGCACCGAACACAGGATTTCTTCTCTTTTCACCTGAGTTCTGTAGTCTCAGAATAAATGTGGGTTGAAGAACGATCTGGGAAGATTTGGGAGGAAGGGAGGTGGAGTAGGGGGCATTGGAATCCAGATTTGAGGAAAATTGTACTCATGAGATGAAATTTCAATAATTTTCCATTTTTTCGCCTCGAAACTAATGCTGACTCTTCTCAGGTTCATTCAGCTTCCAGATGCTGCGAAAAGGCAAGCCAAATTTTTCTTAATGGAAGACAGCTGTTACGCATTCACACGCGCACACGTACATCGATGGACAATGCACGCAAAGAATTTGCACACACAACACGTTCTCACTGTGGTTATGGGGGATTTGATTTTAAACAGAAATTCAATTAATTCACCTAACTCATATCCACCTGTGAAATTTAGGAGTTATCTAACACAGTTCGACACGGCTTCAAAAGAAGTAGTAAGAAAACGCTTAAGACACCATCAGTCAGCAAGTTGCGTATGGGATTTAGAGCATATACTGTTCATGTCCTCCGTGATATGAGTGCGACCATCATCTCAGGAAAAGGTCCGACCTGCCACCCACGCGAATCGGTGCACGCAATCTTCTTGACCTCAAAGCTGCTCCTGAGCAGTAAGTTGATCCATAACCGCTCATCATTCAATTAAGTTATTCAGAGTTTCTAATTTGAACTTTTGAACGCATAGCAACCCAGCAAAATACAAATTTATTAGCTTACAGTCCAAAAAAGCTGATAGGACCGAATTCGAGATAAGTTAGAAACTGGTAAGATCTGATATTAATGATCCATCGATATAAGGAGTTTCACATATGCAAATTCACTCTCATTATGCAGTTAAGTGGGTAATTGCTATATAAAAGTGTGGAAGTTCATATTTGGGATCCTTCTAACTGGAACAACTTTGCATATGTCAATTAAGCCTCATTAACTCTCTTCATCTTTTCTGTTGCTGAATCATCAAGTCTAACGAATAGGCATAAGATCTGATCAGAACAATGCAAATTCTTTGATAAGTTAGAAATTGTAACTGGGTGAAGATTTTGTGTTTGTGTTCCTTGAACAATACCAAATAAGAGTTCGTTGAGCTAAACGATACTTGCAACGCCGACATCCAAGATAGAGACTATTAAGTGCGATCTAGCACCATTCATAGCACCGTTTCAGTTGTCCGCTACGCTTCCTCTTTGAGATGAAAAGAAAAATGAGCGTTTGCTGCTATCGCTCTTAGAACATTGTGTTCGTCATCTGCGTACATGGCGTATTAGCAAGCAAACGGTGGAAAGACTATTGTAAACGTCACGAGAGAGCATTTCCGTCGAAGGCGTTGTAATCACAACAAAGATTTGATGGCGCTTAGCTACCAACGCGTCATGACGCAGCGTTGGCTTGTTATCAAGCCTTTGCATAGCAGCATGGTTGACGATTTAGCAAAGCCGACCGGGTGCTCGCAAAATAAGAGGTGCTCGTTGATTGCAAGTGTGGAATATATTGATTTGTAAGGAGATTGTGGTGAATAAAGTGGGTGGGTTGTGTGCAGGTGCGGGCGTGTCCTATACGCACTCGTTATAACTCCACCACTCCCTCTTTGGAAAGCGTCGGCCGTCAAGAGAAAGGCGTAGATAGATAGATAGATGCTCGTCGGTAGACCGCTACGAGCATTGCTGATGATAATTCGTATAATTCTCATATTACTTTGTTTCGGTGTTGCTTTACCGGTCTCATTCGCCAGTGATGTGTTTTGTGGAAAACTTCACGTCTACAAGCAGCAGTGGTTCGGCCAACATACCACCGCAATTTCTTCGCAAGCCACTAGTGACCTCAAGCAGTGCCTCGAATTATGTTGCAATGTATCAGGTCAGTTCGTTTACCTACATGCAATCTTTTCCTCCCAGAAATTCTTTAAGGCAAAGTTAGCCCTCAGTGAATTCGCGTTCAGCACTTTCATATTTCGTAGGAGAGAGGCGAAGGGAGAAGGGGAAGAGGTAGGTAAGAAGAACGGATAACAAAGTCTTTAGCTGGCTACAAGTCGCTAACTCATGTCAGGCAAAGAGAGAAAGCAAATGTTTTCTTTGTCTTGTAGGCCAGTATGTATCGAACAAGCCTATCATTGTCCCAAAATTTTCTAAAATTCCATTCTATCTTAATCATCTATACGAATGTTCCCGTCACTTCCCTCTCTCCTCTTCCCTCCTCCCCCCTATGGAAACTCCTACCCCGTGTTTTCAACGACGGCAGCTATTGTTAAGTATGTGCGTATGTAATTACGCAACTTCATATGTTTCTATGCTTAGGGAAACGTAATCACCTAAGGAACGCTGCTTCAGTTCTAGTTAGATTGTTGTCATATCATCATATTATGATCAACTCGTGGCGAAGTGTCATAGTTATTCACCGTTTCTTTTATCTACTCACATTTCGATTAATTTTTCCCATTTTCATGAGCAGTTTGAAGGCTATTGTTTCTTAATAATATTACCAAGGCGCAGTTTTCGATGCCGTGCTTCTTTATGAGTTAATTGACCTGTTGAAGTAATTGCATTAATCGACACGCTGATCTCGCACCGTTGAGCGAGAGCGTTTGATTGGGCCGTTATGTGTTGTCGATTTTCCTTTGGTGTGCTGATTGCTTCCGTACTCTTATGACCGAAAGCATATTACACCTTTAGTTGCACCGCTGCACGTTTTATGCAATTGCAATCTCGATTATCTTCTGCACTGAGCAATTAGGTTCATACCTAATTTTGCCTCATTCGTAGAAATTATTCTTTTGCAATCGTCTTTTCTTTTTTAGATTATCCTTCGATCAAAAATGCATTTTTCAAAAAGAGTACAAAAAATGTCATTTATTTCAGTCACTTCTCATATTAGAAAAAAAAGCGTTATTATCATTACTTCATTGGGAAGGCAACGTTAACGCTATCGTTAATAATGTGCTGAACGTTCATTTTGCACTCAGCGAAATAAAACATCTATTTAACACGCACATTTATATTGTTATATTCGCATATTCAACGAAATCTGCTAGTGTTTCGTCCAAGAGAGCAAAATTTCCACTGCTAAAAAATAATTTTCAATTATTTATATTCTTAAAGAAGGTATAAACGCGGAAAGTGAGATTTTTCTTCAGAATGTTATTGCTCCACAATTTATTGGTGGTGTAATTTGTTCAAATTTTACCTTTGAACTCGACATCCCAAATAATGTGTACATTGCAAAGTCACGTTGTAGATACATCATAGCACTTGCAGGAATGATTTTTACACTAAAATAGGCAGGTTTTCCTTAATCTTTTTTTCTCGAAAAGGAAATTTTGAAAAAAATTTTTTTTCACTCATCAAGTTAGAGCATTATTTAGTGCTTGACTAAGTAGGATCATTTTTAGTGTGCTACATAGTACATCAGTTTCAGCAATTGTAACAGATTTTTGAGCCTTTTCATTGATTCATTTTTCTTCAATAAAAATAGAGGTATGAATCTCTGAATGCTTTAGCGATTGTTTTGTTTCACTGTTTTTCTTTGTTTTTTTTTTTGCAGAAGAAATATATATATATATATATATATCCGTGACTTTTGTAAAGATCGCACCAAATATATGCTGTTCTGGCTTAAAAAAATAGCATTTTCCAACTTTTGGTGAAATTTTTATTCGGGCGATTGCATGAAGAGCGTTCCTATACTTTTTTTTAAAGACAATAGCAAATTCATTTAGTGGTTATTTTGAACGGTAATGAATGCATATTGGCGCATATGCTTTTCGATAGATTCACGGCTATTATTCATATGGGCTTTAGACAGCAGATATTATCTCAAGTTCCTCTTGAATAGAGTTTTTCCTATTTTTCATCGAATTTTTAATTTTTCCTCACGTATTTTGTTAGAGTTCGATGGTGATTATGACGTTCCTAGTGGTAATGTGTTTTCCTTCTTTGGTCAGACTGGCTGCCATGTACCGCAACAATTATGCATTTCACACTTCCGCCACCCGCTATTTCGTGCGCATGAGTCGCGCGCAGTCGACCTAAGGATTCGTTTGATGGCCTTAATTTGTGGTTCCTTTTTAATTAAATGAGCTTTTCTTTGATAGTGTTTAATAGGCCTGTCTCTTTTTCCGCTTGGCCCCCCACCACTCACACAACAGAAAAAATCCGTTAAATTGAATTAATTTGTACAGAACGGAGGGTGAACGTTTTGTGGATGTCCTACACATCGTGTTGATGGTACATTTGGAAGGCTGTGGCTAAAATGGCTAGGATTATTTTTGCTCACAAGGAAGACAAATGAGGAAAAATCCAAAGGTGTTATGTGGCATCGGAATGTGTGACAAATCGCAAGATTTCTGTGGATGATAACGCTTCATCCACCATTTGATTGCTATCATTTTATGAGACCCTCTAAAAATAGCGCCAAAATTTTCAATTTCGCTATGAAAACATCATCGACGAATATCTTTGAGAGACTAGCATACCAGTTTCTTTGTTTCTTTAGAAACGATCCGAGACATTGAGTATGCACTGACAACTCGTTAAGCTATTTAGTCAAATCATATTGAATGCTCATTATAGTGGCAAATTGAATAATCACTAACAAATTTAAGTTTTCTGGAAACTTGAAAAATAAAGTTTCATGAATTCCATTCTCTTTATTTAATCTTACACCGTTACTGTTATGTGAAAAGTAGACGCTGCTGTCTTCTGTCATCTATCACGTTTCGTCTGGAGGACTAAGCCTCAATTATTGCGATACGTTAAAACCTTTCCCCTCTATCGAGTAAGTAATATCAGGGAATTAGTGAAAGCTTACTCAACATAGATGTTCCTCTATTTAAGAATCCCCTGAGCACAACAACAAAAAACACTGAAGACTTTTATGGAGTTAGAGTAAAAACGATCGAATCGACGAAATACTTCGAGATTATTCTTCTCTTATGTTTTTAATAGTGTCCCAATTTTTTTCAAAAGTTTTCCGAAATTCTTCCCGAAACTTCATATATTTATGCCTATACTTCATTGAAATTGAATTTAATAGCCATGCAGTTAGTAGCGAGACTGGTAAATCGCATATAATGATCGGAATTAAATCATAATAAGAAAAGAAGTGGTGTTAACAATCATGATTGAATGCATTTTGGCTGCACTGAAAATTTATTTTGTTTGCATTTAGTGATCTTCCCTATACCAAAAATAATGCATGGTGTAGTCAAACGCGGTGTACAGTTATTTACAATACAGTAGCTAGTACAGTACAGTTTATTTACAATACTAATTCATATTAATAAGTGAAGTACAGCAACCATTTGGGTTGTGCTGAATAGCGTTCACAAGATTCGATCATGTCAATGCAATTGCAGTTGGCTGGCAGCAATGAACGGAGCAGTGATACAAATCGGGCAGTAAACGGAGGCCGTGTATTTGTGTTTACCAGAGGATAGTCTGTGTTAGGCCTATTTAAAATGCAAATAATGTTATCTCGTTATAAAATGCTACGCTAGCTTCCCTTAGCAAAATCACTCCAACTATTTACAGCAGCTCTTTTTTCAATTTTGTTGTGCAGTTATCGATCAGAATCCCTATATAATTTATGTTGTTTTCCCATCACAAGAATAGCAGACGTCTTTCACTTGAATGAATGAGAATCTATTTTTAATAGTGACGAATCACAACAATATTGCTTCGGTTCATAACCTGCAGGTCTTTTCTCACATTCTACGTACGAAAAGGAAACTAGAGATTTCTAGAGCGAATCGAATGATAATAAAACAACGTTCCAATTAGAGCGAATCGCAAAAACATCCGTCATCGAGTGAAAGCAACGAGAAAAACACCCTCTTACTGAGCATTGTTTCGTTGAAGAGAGTGCAGAATATATATTGAACCAGTCAGTACCCCGTCGGTGTAGTCGCTGTCGATGACAATCGCAATGACCGTGGTTGTTACCTTAATGACGTAACAGATACAATAATGTTCGCGTTAAAGCGCCAAATTTTATCACGAAATGGCAGTTTTTTTGGATTTTATAAAAACTATCAAAACCTAATCCATTCATACCTTCTTTCATTTCATTACTACTTCCTTTAAACAGCTAGTACAAGAAAAATTTAGGTAGGAGAATTTAGACGTTGGGCATCACGGTCTTTTTCTAGAAGATTATACATTATTCAATCGTTGCTACCAATTTCAAATATTAGCGAAAAAAACATCTTAAAAATATGAAGGTCAAATTTTGAAGTTCTTTAATTTCCAAATTACGACGAGCTTCAATCGAAGATGACATCGACGATCGAAAAAAAAACATACTAACAATGCGAGTGTCATCTTGATATGCACACATGGCCATCTTATAGACGAATTCTTTACTCAGGCATTCTTCTGCCTTCTAGAAGAAAGAAATCTTTTTCTTGCTTGCTATCTTGCATCTGTCCTGATTCAACTGCTTGCTCCAGTCATTTGCACATAGACAAATGCAGCTCGTAGGGAAAGCGTCGTTGCTATTTTATTGTCGCGGAAGGTAGCGCCTATGCAGTTCCATTTCCCCTTTTTTCGACGTTCACAAATTATAAGGAATTTTTCTTTGAAAAATCTTTGAAATTTTATATATTTCAGCCTCGATTTGTCGCACTTTTTATTGCTCGACCTGTCCAGCCTGCTCGGCGCTTGCATTTCAAATGTGCACTTCAAAAAACGGCCTGCTTTTCGTTCGCGCAACTTGAAGTGCACCCATCAAGTCTATAGATTGTAATATGAGAATTGAAATTCAGGCATGTTTGCTCATTGTTCCAGTTGAAATGTACGAGGCGAATATCAATTCCATCAAGTGGTAATGCTATTTGAATTCCATCAGCTCAAGACTGTTCACTCGTTAAGTGATTAGCATCAGGCTTTTACTCAACTTTCAAAAAATGAGGAGACCCCTGCACATTAATTCTCTCTAAAATATGTCGAATGAAACTTTAAGCACGAGTCTTCTAGACAATCTTCGATTACGTTTCCGGGTTGAAGCTCCTGGCAGTTATTTTATCAATTAGTTTGCAACGGCTGTTTTCTTTTTTTTTTTCGCACTTCGATACCGATTTAGGTAAACGATTTTTTTGAGCGATTCCAATGCTAACCATCTCAAATGGCCGGCTATCAAATGTTTAACGAGGGGAAACGTTTCAATAATCGTTGTTTTATATGAACTATTTGCGTAGGTTGCTGCATATTGAAGGATTTCACGAAGTAACGCCTACAGCAGCTCATAGTGATTATTTTACAGTCCCGTGCTTATATTTTTCTCCAACTTTTAACAATTAAATATGCCTTTGCACTTTTGTCTATTAATGGACGTTATCTGTTGGTCATCGGAGGGATATTCGAAGCGAGAAGTGACCGCATTCAAGATCACTCAAGATGCGTGAGTACATGAGTGGGAATATTATGCTGAATGGGGTATTATGTTACGCGGATGACTAGTTGGCTATTCGTTCATGCCAAGATGATGCTCCAGTTGCCCATCACATAAGAGAGTTTTTGATCGTCGAAACGATTCACATCAACTCGAACTTGTTCATCTTCCTCTCAATTATGATGTCCCATTCTTCAAATAACAATAGCAGTGCTCAACATTTGTGACGTTGATTCATCAACGCGTTGATGATGTATCCAACAACGAATAGACCCTAAATTTGAAGAGTTTTTCCAACTTGCTTTCTTTAGTCTTATATCTATTTACCTTTTACAGTATTTCATCTTGGTCTCTGAAATGAGGATCATTACAATTGTGAGCAAAGAAATGTTAGATTATAACAAGTTTTCTTTGCTAGTTACTGGCGCACCATGTCGCACTTAATAAACAGGTTGTTGCGGTAGTGGATTTATTTGTTATCGCTACCACTTACTACGAGTCTCCGTCTTACAAGTAAAGAGGATTGTGTAAGAACATTTTAGAGTGCCTCCATGTAGGGCATCCCTCATTTTAACCCCTCCAGTGTGCTACATTTTGGTGCAAATTGCCTCATTCGGGAACCATTGAGAATTTAGGGAGCAATATTATCTTTTCATCTAATCATGGTATCGCTCTTCTTTTTCCTTACAATCTCGGTGCCACTCACTCACCTGAGATCTTTAAATTCTCATATCCTATAGTACTGCTTAATTCAATACTTATCCTCTACTGACATGTCGGTTACTACTGTTTTTAGGCAGAGTTAATGCATTGAACTCCTTCTATATGTATCATTTAATGTTGCATTAATGTTGGTGAATCGTTGTTTTCGACTATGTGTCGATTGGTGGTGTATCTATCGACGGTTGGTGTTTGAATGGATAAGATCGATGAGATGCTGTGAGGCGTGAAAAAAATTGTTTTGCGGTGAGTTTCTAACAATGTGCATTAACGTTCGGATCGCATATTAAGGGGGATAAAATAGAGAACAACGTCGCAGGTGAATAAGCTCAATGCAGCATTATTCAACGCAACTCATACTTCAAGGTCACGTCATCTTTCGATAGGTGGCACCCAATTATACTCAATTATACGCACATAAAACTCGCATATCTTGCACGATTCTGAAATTATTTTCAGGGTTACGAAATTAAATAAGCACCACTCTCGTTAGTGCACCTCGTGAAATCAAATATATTTGACCGATATGAGCAGATAGTGTCTTTCAAATGTTTACGTTTTATGCATTGCTTTGCTTCCTTTTTGAAGCTGATAAACAGTCACCAAGTGCAAAATCTTCCCAATTAACAGCACATATCCGATTTTTTGCACATCCTTCTTATTGCAAAAATGCGCTTTGAAAGGTCTTAAGCGGTCTTTAGATGAGCTAAAAATTTGATAGCACTCTCGTCACGTTTTCTTGCTTCTCGCCTTCAGACTTATGGCACATGACGATGGTGTTCTTCGAAAATAAACGTTTCCAAGCCTGTAAAAATCTTGTTCATCTCACTTCTATTCTCGTTGCTTCTAAAATTTTTTTAACCATTTAAAAGAATTTTTCTTAATTTTTTCCATTCTGCATTTTCATTCACATATGCAAAATACTCAGCATTAATAGTGAAGGAGTACGGATACCGATGATGTGATGAACGATGCGTTTTATGAGATGAAAGGCATTTCAACTAGAAAAAGTTGTTTTGCATTCGAACGAAACTGATTTCTACATTAATCTTACAATCTTAGAACGTTATTCCAAGCTCTATAATTTTTCAGCATTGTCTGAGCGCCGTCAATTTTAGATTGCGATGCGGTGACGTTTATGGGTGTCATAGAGGATAAGACTGGCGGACCGAATTGTATGTTGGTTACATGCGATGGCACATGTCTTGTAAACGAGAAATCTGTACTCACCGGAGGTGTTGTATCGGTTGCAATTTCAAGGGACCAGCAGGCAAGTTTATTTTCTATCATTTTATTTCCAAACAAAATTATCACACATTTTGGTTTCTTCTCAAATGCTTCAAAAATTGCCGGTAGATAATATTAAAAAACCAATGTTTAGAGAAAATTTTTACGTTGTAGTAATCACCTCCTGCTTACAACGGTCGGGCTGCGCATAAAACATCCACTACTGATCTCAGAATCCATGCCGGCAAACCGTCGAAACCGTCGAAATTGGACAACGAAAAAGGTAGACAAATCGGTGTTATATTCTGATCATCGACACCACTTTTTCACACTCTTAAAATGTGGCAACAATGTGTGGGTCCACGTTGATGGCACTTACAAGAGAGATGAATTTTATGCACGAAGAAGCTCTGTGTGGAAAGAATATTTTCGTTTACATTTTCGAGCAGCTATACTCTCAAATGATTTTCCTTGCTTATTGTGAAATATGTAGAAGCTAACAAATTATATGCTTTACACGACTGATTTACTGCTATTGTAATTTGCTGTCCCCTATAATTCCACTCATAAAATATTTTATTCCACTCATAAAATATTTTAAGCTCAGTTATTATTCCCAGATTCTGTTGTTACGTTATCAAACTCTCGGTAAGCCTCTTCAGGGCGATATTGAGCGAACTTTGTGGTGGGCTATGAGCCTACCTTGCGAGCAAGAAATCGCTTTCCATATCAGATAGACTGTTTTCCCAAATTAACTGGCAAATTGGAGCAGTGCTGTTGTTGGGAGGTAGCTCGGTATCATCTGCTTCACACGGAATTTTCCTATTCGCTAGATGTTTCTAAATTTTCATCTTTCAGATTTTTATTGAATATTTTTGGACGATACTTATGTCAAATTTTTTAATTGGCCATCAATCCGTTTAGCTGAAATTACTCTAAATTGGACAGAAGTGCATTTACCTTTTTTCAGAATCCATTTTCACTTATTTTTAATGTCTCAAAATGATCGAATCTCTTTCGAGTAGTATTCATTTTGCCCAAAAAATCTGCATATGCGCTTGTGTTGAAAATTTATTCTCAAGTAGTCGACCAAAAACGAATAATGGAAGGGAATTAAGGGATTGCTGCTATTATTGAAGTGGGAAGCGTGTTCCACCATTCATCACACTCCAGCAACTAACGAAGGTGGCTGCTCTTTTATTTATTGACCACCATAATATATTCGCTATTTAACTGCATATGAGGAAAAAAATTCGAACGCATGAGCACTGCAGCATTACAAATATGGCCATATATCGATCACAACTAATCAAGTTTTATGGCTCATATTACTCCGCAAACAATATTTTACGTTGATTGCTTTAGTGACTGTTGCTTAATAGCGTTGATCATAGATCATCTCATCGAACGAACACCGCTCCTTCACTGTTTACTTGTACTTTATTATTTACTGGAACATTCATTTCTTTCGTTAATCCAAAGGTCACAAGTTGCATTATTCTCCGGTTGTTTAACTGTCACTGTTTCGAAAAAAACGACAACAACAAAAACCAATGACGTCTTGATTGCTCTTCACAAGAACTTTTCTAGGCCGCTATGCATGCCACAGTTCATTAATGGAATCGCTGAGGGTATCTCTGGAGAGCCCTAACTAACCTAGGTCGGGAGCCTTAAAGCTTTGCGCATAGCCCGATATTTTAATGCTATATCAGTACGAAGTGATTTACAACTATACTCCTTAAAATGCATAGCGTTTGTGCCCTTATATGCTTGTGGGTTAGTTTTGAAATGTAGTACCTATATAGTGGCCATATTGACATACACCGCGTTGTGTGCACACTTCATTTTGAAATAAGCCGAATGGTTAATAAGCTTAGCAGGATCGATTGCTCTTCATAACTCAACGCCTAGCGCAGTTCACATTTCGCATTGGCAATGTCTCATCAATTCCATATCCCACTCGCAATTTCCCCTTAATTAATCTCGTCCTTTGATCTCATCGTATGCAAATTGCTCGAGTTGGTGTCACTAATTTCGAAAAAATTATATCACTTACAGTCTTTACTACGAAATTCTGTTCATTTCTTATATGGCTATATTCACCTCTTGTATTGACTCTCGTGGTAGGGAGGTCAACGAAAAGGTCAGTATGCATCCAAAGGCTCGCGAACAGGCATTGAAAATGAACAAAGCAAGACAAAATCTTTTCGAAACGAGGCCTGTATTACTGTTGTTCGATGTCGGCTGTGCTGCTGCTCGACCTCCGCTGCCTACCGTCGTCACACCTCAGCTAATGTGCCACGCTCTCAATTCATCACCGACCTATGACGCGCGCTACTCCAGATGATAACGCCTTCCGTACATCAATGACCACCTTCCATCTCTGCCAATTACCCAATATTACACCGTATATTGGTGAGGTGGTTCACCCTCCAACCCCAGCACCGTATCCCGCCGTGCACATTAAACCTTGGCACTGCTTTGTGAATCACACCTCAAACCTGGGTAATTGAACCTTTTTTACGACATTTGGCATAAAAAATGGCCGTAAACACGCACGAACATCAGTTCACCCCGACAAGAAGGTGCACACCATCACAAATGACAAGCCCAACTTAGCATATAACGACAACGAGAAAGTACACGCGCACATGCACAGCAGGAAACACTGAAGCCTAAAAAAGTTCAAGAAAAAAAAAGGAAGCTACTCTTTATGTGACACAACTCTCGCACAAAGACAACCACAAGATCAGCAGTTAAAACGACATTACGTTAGGCTATTATTATCGAACAACGAATCTACGCTCATGATGCACTATCAACCCATAGACGGGGAGATACAACCACAAAGAACGAAGTCGCATTCCAACAGTCGAAGTCACGTCTTGACAGCGGCCGAACCGTTGGAGTGCGTCTATATAGCCTTCTTATTGATGCAGTTGACGCCTGTGATAACTTACGGCCTGCCACTTCTTTACGCGCTAATTGGATGCACAACCTTCATATCTTTATGAGCTACATTTCTGACCAGCCGATCAGCAATCTCTGTTTTCTTTGCATTCGCCTGCAGTCGGGACATCTCTCGTTGTTCAATAATGTGAACATTCGCGATCGATTCGCTTTGTGATCAACAGTTGGCTTGTTCTGGAACACTGTGAACACCAGAAGAAGCCAAAGTAATATGGAAAAGATTTAAGCGGCTTTTTACTATTTGATTCTTTCGACTAGCTATTTTACTGCATTGTACAAGAGGAAAATGCAGAAGGTTATGATCGATTCGTATAACTGTAAATAACAGGCACACCTTTGTTCAGATCACTACGATGAGCTCTACTTCAATCGAATCGACCTCGAAACATGACTTCTCCAGTGATATCTTGCGCTCCGAATTTACTCCTATCTGGGCGATAGGATTGGTGATTATTGTTGCTGTGTTATGCGTCGGTCTCAGTGTTGGTCTCATCAGCGCGTACGTTTGTTGGCGAAGACGAAAAGCGCGGAAGCAGAAGGCACATATATCCACGATCAGTACTTTGCATGCATTCAATCCCTCCTGATGTTTCGAGTGGTATTTTGTGCACCTTATGGTATCTTTCTGAGTGCAAAATACGAATGCGTATGATCGTACCGTAAAATCATAATTAGCATCCTTCACCCTACGGGGGCCTCAACAACAGATTTGAAAAAAGGACTCTGGACTTGGATGAGCATACCGTATAATGGACCATCGAAACTTATTTTCATCAACAAGCATGCTGCGTAAAAAGCGCAAGCCGGTCATTGGTCCATTTAACTACTAATGAGAACATCATCTCGGATATCAATAATTACATATGGGAACTTTCCCGTTTCGCTTACATAATCAGACAAAATTACAAATACGATTTAGCCGCTAAAATACCTTCAATATTTCTTTACTGTTAACTCTGAATCTCTTAAAGCTTTTTCATGCCGATATTTTTCGAGTTTTTAGTGCAACTTGTTTTGTTTGTAATCCCGGTGAACCTAAATATGTAAAGCGAACACTGTAGTTCTTTCGTATCTCTAATTAGGTTGTTGATAGTAAGGAAGAAGTATGTGCACATCGTGATATTTTTTGTAGTGAAAGACGTACGCTGCGTTAGGTAATGACCACTGAGAGAAAATCGACTATAAAACCAACATTAGCACATATATGAGGCCAACATGTTGTCGTGGCAACTGCGGCTAGAGAGTCAGCTTTCGCATTGTGTTGTTGCTTCAACGAACAAATCATGAGGAATAGGGAAATTACAAATACCACCTCTAAGCGTTGTATATGAATGTTCTAGTGCACTACTCGATAGTCATACCGTTGAGTAGATGCGTTCTTATCAATAAAGAATAATAAGTGGAAGAGCAAGTGTGTTTTAATTGTCCTCAGAGAAAGTGTCGTACCAATAGAGAAGGTCATTACAAACAAGATCGATGCACGTTTTTGTTGGAATATGCGCCTCGCAAATATAGTAGCACATTCCAGAAGCTCCATTCAGCACAACCCGCCACCTCTACGCTGCGATGACTATGCTGCATAAACTTCCTTGCAAGTTTACAGCCAAGGCCAAAGGATTTTATCGGCATGCACAATCCGCGCTCAGTAATTTGCACTATTATATAACACTTCCCAGTCGCCCTTGTTGGGGGAATTTTTCTTGCGCAAAATAGCGATACTAGAAGAAATGTACGGTGGTTTTGCATTTTCAAAAAGAATCCTTTGCTAACACCTTCACTGCGCATTCCATTAGAGCGATTTCATTGCCAAGCAAGTGTATTCTGCATTTATAGCTGAAATATTTTCATAAACGAAAAGTTAATGTCACATAGTAAGCGGCCAATGATAAGTAGGTCTCTTTCCTTTCTCTCCCCAACCCCTCGTTATGCTGTTGCCAATTTCATCCAGAAATGTCTCAGCAAACTTCGATCGTACTGATTCAATTTGCAATTTTCCAAGCAACAGCTACTCACTTACAATTATTGATATTTGAGATGGAAGAACTAAATGAAGAATAATGCTTGATTTCTGACATCCATTTGATAGGGAATCGCCTATCGCTTAAGGATTCATCGCAGCTAAAGATCGTGCAAATGATTTTAGATATAGTTTTATTGTGCAAATTTCGATGCATTTACTTTTTGAGATGTGCAATGAGCAGCTAGCTAGTCGAGTGCAATTCGAAACTGTGAACATAATTTGTATTTGTTATAATTGTGTACAAAATGTTTTATTAATGTCATTCATTCATTGTATTTTACGTGTTGAATATATCCTTAGCAAGAGTAAGATTTGCAGTTGGGGTATCATGATCGATAGCATCGTGAAATATTTGTTGCCTCTTTCCCTATTCCTTTTTCATTCTCCCTCTCCTCTCTCTTCTTCACTCATTTTCTCCTTCTATTTAATAAAGTTTCCTGGCTATTGACCTTCTTTAAGAACTTGGTTCATTTTAGTCACTTCCATATATTAAATATAAATTTTTTAAAATTATTTAGCTAATAGGCGTCAAAATTCGCAATTCGAGAATTCTTGGAGTCCTATGCAAATCTTCTCTTCATAAAAAGAAACTGATCGATGCAAGAATCTCATAAAAACTCTTCGCTCAGTTATTATTTTCACTTTTCATCGTTGTTTGTTGTTTATATTTCATTGTATCGCTCAAATATATTCCAGTAATCAGCTTATATCATAGCTTAACCCATTTACACATAATTGATTGCAATCACTCATGTGGATGGTCCACTCTGCTATAGAAAATATGACAACGATTGAATTGTTGTGAGAATCTTTGAAGCGATACAAATAGATGAACGAGATAGAATAGGATGAAGTTTACGGATGAAAGCTGAAGTGGGGCTATTATTGACATCAGTGCATTTGATGAAAGCACCTTTTATATGTGCTATGCGAGTTTGCCACATATCAATCACCCATAATAGAAAGACTTTTGCATTCGTTAATAACACTAATTAGCACCATCACCACCATGCAGCTCTACTGAAATATTTTTGTGCGTTTCCGTTATTCATTAGCGAAATAAGCGTTCAAGGAAAATAAGCGTTCAACTGCTCGACAGTCGATCACATCTTATAGATATTGTTATGTGCAATTGTCTTTTCAAAGTATTTGATCTGAAAATGCCTTATAATTGTCTTTATAAATAATCGTTCATAGATGAAATCCTCATTTTTATCAAATAAATGAAATTTTATTGTTTCATTAATATTTCAACGCTGAATCATGTGCATCAGACCACCCAAGTTTCTCCACCGTACACAAACAACTCTTAAAGTTTTATCGCATCATCGAAGAACGCATGAAAACGTTTGGAGTAACTAGCTATGTAAATATTGTTGAAAATGCCGCTAGACCCAGATGTTCAGGTGGCGAATTGTTACGCCGTGATATTATTGCCGTCAAAAAGCTTCGTCTGATCTCTGCCTATCGAGCAGCTGATACTTGCCTATCTGATCCTGAACAGTTCCTTGATCCGATTCTGATACGTCGGGTCGTTTCTAAAGTGGGCCAGGATATGCAAGTATATGCAATACATTGGCTTGAAGGATATGCTACTCACTCTATGCAAGGTTCTTTGATGGCGATCCTCAAGATATATTATCCACTGCATGATCCCGCCTAAAACTTTCATATTTTGCAGAGTAACTTCCATGCATTTGCCAAATGGTCAAAATTACAGCAGTTAAATGTTTCACATCAAAAATATCGTGTTCTTCAATGTCTACTAGTTTCAGCGCGCTAAAAGATGACGCAGTACAGACAATGTTCTGCATGGTTCTGAATTTCGCGTTGTACGTGTCTGGAAATCTAATTCCCTCGAATATCGTTAGCGCAACAAATCCCTCAGCTTTTAAGCTGCGGCTGAGTCGTTTCGATCTACGCATTACTGCTGCTCTTACGTATTAAATGTATGTTCGGTCTACTCGCCTTAGTTGTAGCTTTACGAACGTTCTTTACTTCCTTGCCGTTCATGCTCACATATTTTTGTATGTTTTCCCCACTTCCGAGATTAAAGAAATAAAGAAATAAGCAAATATTCACAGACTACAATTCTTGCCAAGAAATTCTCAGGCGATGACATAAAAGATTTTTGATGCAAGCCACATTGTAAGCGGTGATGATGCATAGAGACACGATAGATTGAAGTAGACACCAAAATTGGATAAAAGAAGTAAACCAAAAGATGCGACTGGCATTTCCCGATTAAAAGAGTTGCGAGAAGTTACAGCAAAGTGTGAGGCTGTGCAGAAGTCCACCATGTTCACAGAAGTTCAACTGGAAACAACGGGAAAATAAGATGATGCGTTACGATGTGGATGGGTGAGGAAAGCAGTCGGCGTTGAAGACCTCATGGAAATTATAAAGGATTGCCATGATAGAGCATCTTCCAACAACACAAAGGTGATACAAATTCCAATTAATGCAGCACTAGGGACAAGATAAAGAAACGTCCACCGCAAGTTTATTTCCTGGTGAAGAGTTTGGCTCGTTGCTTGTTGTGCACTGCTATCAAACTACAGCCCAATCTGTACGCCCTTTGTCATGCAGATAGAGAAACCAGTTATGTAGATGAGTTGATGCTTCGCAAACATTTGAAGCAGCATAAGCTACGCTACCGCTCAATGTCATTGACTGTCATCACAAATTCCAAAGCTTTTGCTGAGTTGCTTAAATGCCTGAATCAACCCTAAATATCCATTTCCATATTTCGTCATTTCAGTAGAGGTTACCACTGTACGCAGAAACCGCTGCTGAACAGCTTTGTCTGATTTGTCGCGAACTTCTGGACCACAAGATGCTTTATCCAATGTGCAAAAGACCAGTAGTTTGAGTGAACGGTCTGGCATGCTTCTAGAAAATGGTGCGCCAAATGAGGACTAGCAGCTACACTTTGCCGACATGTAAGGAATTAAATATCAGACGACCGTAACTTGAAGACCGCCCAGAATATAATAACGACCACATCGAAAATTCACGGTAATAAAGAAATGTGCTAGAACCTAGAAGACATGTTCCATTCTAGACAAATTGCTGGATCATGGATCTCCCATTCGGCTACAGGTCTATCAGTACGCCATCCAGCTATAGCGGTGGCGTTGTTCTCCATCAAATTTTAGTGACATTAACTTAACTTTTCCCAATTGATCGCCGCTGTCGGCAAGCTACAGGAAGCTCAAATGTAATCGTTAAGCACAAGGTTTTATTTCATACCTGTCTTCCAGCTGGAAACCGAGATTGTGGTCAACTTTTACTTGCCAAAAAACATCGCTTTTCACTAAACCCGATTTCTGCCGAATGTCTGTTACCGGCATGCAACCGCTACTACAGAAGTGCGTTTGCTTACAAACGAGTTCCGGTTTTCCACCGACCACATCGGTAGACAACAAAACAACATTCTTTAAATGCCTTCGGCTTTAAATGGAGTTCTTTTACAAGATGGCGCTTTCGGTCGGCCAAAGATCGAACGAAAATCACTCCCCTTCACTCTCACACCCCCCCCCCCCCCATCTTCCCTCTTAAAGACAAAAACCGCAAAACCGGATTAAAGCAAAACTTGCTGTTAACTATGGCCTTGAAAGGTGTGAACGTGGAACGTTACAAATAGAATTCTTTAGAAATTACCAACAAAACAACAAACAAACGAAAATATTTCAAACTAGCAATTTCATTATTGAAGCAAAGCAATGAAATTTTATAACAGCTCTTAGAAATTCACATCATGAAAAAAAAAAATTTTAATGGAGAATGACGAAAATAGTCAATGATTTGGCATAATATTGCCTACTGCCGCATCCCACCTGAAAACATTGTGCTCTCGAAACAATTGTCTAAAGTTCATTGTGCAACCCTGATTAAGATCAAGTAAGGTGTACACGCCCCTTAAAAGACTCAATTTTTTGCTGGAGGAAGGGAAGGTACAGCAGAGGAAGGAGGAAGGCCGCAGATTCTCCGACGAATCAGCAATAACGCACGAGATAGGTGGACTTTTCCGCCGTCTCAGCTAGGGCAAAAAGGCCAGCAGCAACAATCGATGAGAGAGAATGGAGTCTCACAGTTTTTCGGCTATCGAGTGGTTTCAACCGACCTATCATTAACGCAACAGTTGCGAAAGTTGAAGCATATAATGCAGGATGACTTTCACACATACTACGTTCCACTTTTAAATGAAATACAAGCATCTATAGACAGGAAAAACTTGCACACAGATCATCACACGGACTGGTCTTTATTTTACACCGACCAAGTTAGTTAAAGCATGTAGTCAGTGTTTTGCATATTTATTAACTATTGGTAACTTTGGAAACTAATTGGTCACGTGAAAGGAATACAAAAGCGCATATCATGTCAATTCTTCTGGCATGTTTCTCTAATTGTTGCAACTTTCTCAGAAAGCAAATTTGGTAAATCAGCTCATTTTAAGAAGCAATTTGGTGAGGCGACATACGTGCATCACAGTGTCATGGCCGTGCCATATGACATTAGCTCTGTGGCAGAAACGCTTACATCACTACGTTTCTGGACACTTCCGCATCGGTATATTTGCATCAAGGGATACTGATGCTGTCAGTGGGGATCTCTGCATTAAAGCGCATTCAATTCCGACAGCCTTTAAGAACCATGATACAGCTGCGCTGGGCACTGTGCCGACAACGCTTAAAAATGTCACGAAACTGCAAGCGACTTTTCGCTAGTCAGTAAAAAATCGGCATGAGGATTTAATTCATAGCGAAGAGAAGAAACTCATTAACGTGGAGCTCGCTATTCTTCTGTGAGATTACTTAGCACACCAGAGCTAGTACGCTTGCAAAACAGCGTCAGCATTAAACTCGGTGTCGGCAGCGGCCGTATTTTAACCGATAGTCGTAAAGACATGAGTTACACCCATTTTCGGTTAATACTGGCGTCTCCATAAGTTCCTAACTAAATCTCATTCCTAATTCAAATCGAACCTTCACTGAAATTGAGACCGGACTCAATTCAGACTCCATCGAATAGGGTGCACGTCAAATTCGATTTAATTCGGACCCTATCGAACGGAACCTGGATTTCCTGCTTCTGAAAATCGGTATGAAGATATTTTAGAAACAGGAAAATAATAACAGCACAGCAGTAGTACCGATATAAAACACAAAACCTTCTAAAGAAACGAAGACAGCAGCAAAAAAAGAAAGAGGTATGAAAAAAATCGGACCAAAAAACGTGGGACTCGTACTTTCATCGACATTTTCAGGAGGTGTACTAATTAATGTATGCAAGAGGTGAAATAATGCACTGAATCCGAATGAGCTATAGAAACGTTATCGCCCTGCTTCGAGTATGGTACTGTTAGGTTTCGCTTACACCGTTTTTGCTGGAGGATTTCGAGTCACCATCGGTAATACAAGCTGATGAACGCCAATCGGTTGCATAGGCCATGTCTCTTCAGTCACCCCAATTTTCAATGTAATCGATACCCCACAATAACAAAGAAGCCTTATTTATTTCTTTTAAGGTTACGTTGCTTTTCCGCATTCACCACAATCAGCTCATCGGTGAGCAATCCTTTCCGCTTCCGCAATGCATCCATATAGCTGCGTGCACGATTTATTGAGTCACCCTTTACGCCGTACAGCTCAACCTAAATATATTCCACAAAAATATCTTTGAATAAAACAGTTCGCTCGCATATGATGAAATCTAAAAAACAACTGCAATTTTCCTCAAAATTCAAAAAAAAAAATCTTAAAACTCTCACGAATATTAAATGTGAACACTATAGCGACCTCAAGGCGAGCAATTGTAAAATATTCGTATAGAGCAAATGCACTGAAAGGCATAACGCTTGAATGCAGTACACTCCAAAACTGAATAAAAAAGAATAGCGCAATATGCATTAAATAACTAATGTACAAAATAATGTCTTCACACTTTCATTAACATTCAAATATCTTTTGAAGAAAGTTCTATCTACATTTAAATTGCTGTATCTTCTTTCAAAGTTGAAATGATTCAAAGGAAATTATGGTCGCATATGAGATCATCCCACTGAAGTACATTGTGCCCATTAAATTCTATATCTCTCACTCTGATGGCTCCCGAATTGAAACGCGCAACTCTACATGCCCAGAGATAAGGCGCCACCATTTATCGCTTCTGCAGAGCAAATTTATAGAAGCGCACATACCGGCCTCAGGTGAAGCCAATAGGTTCAGTCGCGTAAATTAACAACCACATCACCGGAAGCGCTCATGGATGCTGATCTTCAGATTAAGACCACCACTTTGCTTCCTTTAAATGTTTCAGCTTTCTAGTCCTTCTCACGCTATCTTACACCATTATTTAGGTTTTCCAAGCAAATACTTCAGCGTTTTCAACTGCCGCAATTGCTTCAAATTAGTCTTTTTCTTTCCACCTCTGTAAAGGACCTCCCACCGAAAAAAAAGAAAGGTGACTCGTTTCTCATCAAAAGCAAGGTTAGGAATTTCCATCTATATAACGCATTCCTGGAAACATGGAAAAATTTAAAATCTCTAAAAACAGTGCTCGAAATAAGACTGCATTTGTCATAACAAGAAGTCTCCAAGGATTAAAAAGTCGTGAGCCCATGCCTTTCTTTTTGAAAAGTGAAAGTTCCCCTTGAATAAAAGCTACGTTTTCTGAGTGGAAGTGTCAATCTCGTCCCCAAGAGCATCGCAAAAATAGAACACCGTAATTCTGTCGAAAGAAACATGGTACTCAAAGCGATAACAAATTCGAGGCATAAAGCTTGTATTACTAATAACATACCTCATCTTCGGTTGTCGGCTCCCAGAAAGGGTCTTCATCTAGTACCTCCCAGTGAGAGAATTCCAATTGCCCAGAAGCCAACCCACTGGTCCGCTTTCGCAATTGCTCGCAAAATGAGAAGCTCTCGATTATCGGCATAAATGCTTCAACAACGAAAAGACCGCTCGCTTGGTTCATATCCTCGTTTATTACCTAAAAGTCATCCATAAACCACGAAGGCATTTCCCTTTGCTGACTGCATATTGGATAATGTTTATAACGTTTCTTATTATCAAAAAATACGGAGAAAAACATGCGCCTCTTTCCTTCTTCTTTCTTAATAAACAACATTAAGGGCATACATCTCAATCCCAAGATATAACTCTGGCAGCAAAATCATACCTTCAAATAAACCATTCATTAGAAGTAAGTTAATCAGCATCATCACTGAGGATAATAAACGCATGCAAATAATTACAGTGCATCCAATAACGGTTATGAAAGAGCAATCAGCCAGAAGTCTTTAGTCGTGAAGAAGCGGATCAGGAATAGAGATAAAGACATGGAAGTGATATCCACAAATACTGAGAGCGGATTATTGAAAAACGAATGCCTATTGAGACATACACGCTAATCGAATGCTTATACCGTTTCTGCGAGCTGCTAACGCATAGTGGCATACATATACACAAAAGACAGATAGGATTATTGTATGCTTTCATAACAACTGGAAAGAATTTATTAAAGTTAGAGTAATTTATGCTCAGCGGTATGAAGGAGAACATTCGACTGATCGAACGATTACCTTTGCCCGTCGTTGCGATAACACTGCGTGCACTTTGCCCAGTGCTTGCCCACTCGTTTGCACAATGCATTTATACATGGCCGCAACTAAACGCAAAGGATGCTTGCATAACGCAGCCCTGAAATTAAGCGTCCTTCTAATTCACGCTGATTTCAGTAAAATCACTCGACGAATTTTTACCCAACTCTTCTCGCTTATTTTGCTAGATGGGATCGTATTTTTTATTGCTCACATGCCTCAACTAAGATTAAAAATTGCGACAAACATTTAAAAAAAAACCGAAAAACCTCGACTTTCATTTGCAGAGATACTGCGGAAAGAAAATTGATGATGCAAGATATGGACGCAGAAAAATGAAGAAACCTCTTTCAAATTTGCCACAGAGTGTGGAAACGCATAGAGGGCGCCCTCTTGCTCTCCTCTTCGGCTAAATTTAGGAAATTTTTGAATGTCTTAAATTCCAGATATCTCAGTTAGTCAAACTGCAGATAACAGCATTATATTTTGTACCCAACATAGCTTTTATGACTCTCTTCATTAGTTTTTTGCTCTATCAGTATGCAATAAGATACGATTTCCAGCTAAAACCTCTTACAAATCGTTGTTACAATTTAATTGTGGTTTACGTAACGACACGATGAAAAAGAAGGGATGAGAATTTTAGGTTTCGTATCCTACTTTAATGCGCATGTGGGGTTTTTTTTTTGCTTGACGGGGTTCCCTTCGCGTTTCTTTACATGAAAACTTCCAAACTTGGCAGGCCTTAAGAACGGGAGGGGGAGCAGAGAACATTGTTGGCACTCCCCACTCCCGCCGCCCCCTCCACGTGGATTCGTGCTTAATATTTATTAAAATACTTTTCAACTTGTTGCGAACACAGGACATTTTTTATGATCGAAGTTTTAGTCAGCCGTTAATTTTGTCATCATTTGTGATTTTTGTTTGGTCAATCTTATCTCCTCTTACTTGACTCGTGGATGGCCCTTTCATATGGTTTTTGCACTTTGAGATGTTTTTCGAATATGGCAAAGAAACTGATCAAATCGAAGGTGTCTGCTTGCAAATTTCTTTACTATTTTCTTGAACTAACAGATTCCGTTCTCCGTTTGCACTCCTAGTAGGACCGTAGATTAGCATTTCTGCATTTTAAAAAATTCATTTTGCCATGCTTCATCGATCATCTTAACAGAATATTTTTCAGACAGAAAACCCTCACTACCTTAGAAATATTCTTCCATTAGGAGTCAAAATGAAGTATTATTTCCGCGGCAGGAACAATTATAAGAGAACTTCAAACAGTTCCGTTCAGTTTTGGAGATGCCTTCCCCTTCCCAAACTTTTCAAAAAAAAACAAGGATTTGTGAAGTGTGCATCCCGTGCATCCCACCCGAATTTTCAAAACCTGCCTACACCCCCAACGAGCCTATTAACGAGCTACGGAATATTCCCGTCCACGCACAAACAAAGGTATTCGTCAGCAGCTGTTCTCACGCTTTTAAGCAGCGTTCAACGACTGTTGCATCATCGGAAATGTAAAAAAAAACACAAAAAGACATTTCGTTGTTGTTCAACGAATTAGCAATAGTAGCTGACTGACCTGCATGTTTGCTTCACAGCTGATATTAACGCTCCAGCGAGAGTTGGATCGTCTTCTTCATTAACGGTCCACTCCTCAACAATGATTCCAACGCCGAGCATTGGCTCTTCGCATAATGGACCCGCACTCATCACAAGATCAAATCCGGCCACCACCGATTGATCAAAACATCGCAAACGAGAACTGCTCTCTATGAAAATCGTTTTTACGCATTTTCATGACATGCAAGAGCCTTCAAAACAAAAATGACGTGATAAAGTAGCTACAAGGTAACGTCAAGGTTGTTTTGGTAGTCGTTAGTCTGCAATGTTGCAACTCCATGACACACATATTTTGTATCGTTAGATGTGCGCACGACTTCTTCCCTCACAATCTTTTTGCTCATCAGCCTTTGATTTTAATAGGCGCCAAGAAAATAACAGAACTGCATTATTGATTCTTCGCCCTACCAGCAGTGCAATACCCACTCACATCCCAAACTGTGCTCCCGACAGGGAAGTCATCGGCTTGCTTCACTAGTGTAATCGTTTGTTTGTTTGTTTTTTGCAATATTAAGGCGTTTACGGAATAAATCAAACTCATACGAATAAAAAACGTCTCAAAAAACTAACTTTCCCAAATTGGCGGCCTGTCATAGCTATCGATGGAGTTGAACAATATGTTGAGCCTCGCTCGAGGTGGTCCGAACGCCCAAATTCTCTCCACCAAATTCCTTCAAATGAAGGAGTTACTTTTTGAAATATATATATATATATATATATATATATATATATATATATATATATATATATATATATATATATATATATATATATATATATATATATATATATATATATATAAAGTGGCACGTATTCCACACAAGCCTCATTCATAGCATGAGCGCTATCAACGATTAGGTTGTTGCTCATGTCAACAAGACCTACTGACTGTGCACAAACCTGTCTGAATAAAGACGGCAGTGTGCACACGGAATATCAGATCAGTGGTATGAAGTGAACCATTTTACATCAGCCCTTGACAGCAACAGGCAAGAGTGGATGCAAACGATGATCGTTATTGTCCCATACCTTTAAAAGCTTTCAGAAGCAGACTTCAGGAGTTTTCAAAGTGAGTGGAAGCAGAAATAATAAATTTCAATCTAACGTCACCTATTCGAACTGAATTTGCTCTGAAACGCAGAAACAAGCGATCTTCTGCAATTTAGAAGATCGCTTGAGAAAATTCATTTCGGATTGCAAACCATCTATTGTCGCTTTCGCCTTCTCTTTTTTCCAGTATTCCTAATTTGAAAAAGCAAACGAAACTTTTAGTATTCTTGTTGTTGGTGAAAAAGTATTGTTCCGTTGTACTATGTTCAATAGCTCTTCATCTATTCGCTGTTAAGCGGTGTGCCAATATCACAGAGAAATATTAGCAAGATTCGACGAGATCGTATATTTCCTCGGCTGCCATATGCCAAGTGGATGCTCCTGTTTCCATGTCAACGATAAATGAGAACTTCAATTTTCTGTCGGTGGCAGCCAACCACTTCATTCCTTACAGCGGTCGTGCAGGGTGCGCGTCGTCTATGCTCGAATTAGTTTCGACCACGTCCCATGTTCACGATCAGGTCCTGACCTAGTGTGTCTTTGCGTCCTAGTACAAATTGAGGACCCAAATTTATCTATAAATGGTATTCAGACTCAAGAATCTATAAAATCTTACTGCAGTTGTTGATCTGAGCGACGACTCCACCAAGTGCCCTTCATTTGCTTCAACCACCTCACGCCCTCTTCGAGAAGCGCCTTCTTCAGCTCACATACTTCGGTGGTCTCGCAAACACCCTCACGAAGATTGCGCAGCGCGTCTTCACTACGTTCAAGAAGCTTCACAATTTGTGTTGGCAACGGTACCGCACGCAACTTCAACGTCGCCATTCCACCACGTATAGTGCACTCCTGAGCGATCAATAACTTCCTTACTACAACAGATACGACTATGGAAGAATATTTGATTAAGCAAGCAACTTTCCATACTGATCACCTAAAGGAATGCAGAATAATAATACTTGAAATCACCCTCACCTTTTAACATGAATATTAAGAAAATTGCGGCACAACAAATCGTTCCAGAACTGAGAGATCAAAAATGAATTTGCGTGAAGATCCAACATAAATCATAGATAGTAACAACGAAAGTTGTCACAGTTTCTGTTCAAAATATTGTATAGACAAATAAGAAAAAGGTTTATCAATAACTATGTAAAAATTTATTGGCCCAACTTACAGTCTCTTGCGTGCCAGTAGTTGTACCTGGTGGCGAAGGAACGACAGTTTCAAGAAACGAAACAATTGGCTCCGATACTTTTATGTTCGTTTGACCCATATCCGAAAGATCTGTTAAACACTTCTGAAGATGCACTTCACCTGCAAACAAACAACAAAGAAAACAGCGATATTAAAAAAAAAAAAAAACTCACGACCAATTGAAGGAAATCGAGTAGATCTGTAGAATACATACGTCCAATGATGGTTGCTCAAAACCGGCGTTGTAAGAGGAAACATTCCCACAACTTAGAGAAATTGAGAACATCAACTCTAAGTCAACAGAAGCGATTTTGCTTAAAAATTATACAATCCACTCTTTGTGAGAAGAATATTCGTGAACATACCAACCATTTCTATTCATTTTATATCTTATTAGAACATCGAATATCGTTTAGCCGGTGCAAGCTGCGAAGGCAACTAAACTGCCCACTGACAATGGAGCAAAACTACTACTGCATATGTTTAGTAAAAGAAAGATACTGCATAGCATATAATCCACTCTCTTAGATCACAAAGAGTGTCCTTGACATAGTCGAGATAAAAATGGATCGAGAGATACCTGCAGTAAGCACGGCAAGTTCGCCATTTTCCTGTTCGATAACGCGAACTGTCGAATCGAGCACACTGAGCTGCTTTAGCGCATCACGAAGTTGTTGCCAGTCTTTCGAATCACCTAAAGACTGCACTGATACGCGAACAAGGGGCTCGCAAACCTGTGCTGGCCTTGTAAGGCCGACGGTGAGCGGCTCACTGCATAAGGTGGACGACAAAAAACCTTCACATAACTCGATCGCACAAACAGCACCCGCTGAAGCGCACTTGATAGCCATCCTCTCACGACCCATTAGCATATAGACATTACTTACACGTACTTTTTGCCTGTAAACAAGGGGTATTTTTTTTGTTAGATGTTAGGTGCGAAATGGTAAATAAGCACTGTAAAGTTTTTTTTTCGGAAGTTCATAAGACAGAGCTGCTCTGAAATATAAACTGAGGGAAACTGCTTCAAAGCAGGTTCTTTCAATCTTTGACGGTATGAAACTACAAATGTGGCACTTCCGGCATGAATGCTTGACAATCGGTTGCGATAGCTACACATATACTCCAGCGAAAAATGCCATTGAAAAGTGAAAATTTTAGGTTATTTGAGAATGCGGTATGAGCAACAACAGTGCCACGACATTCTTTGAATGAATGTACAACTTCTACGACATAAGAAAGGGAAAAATAAGAAAATAACAGCAGAAAAACTAAACGACTTCACAATGTCTGATAAACGATTTCCATAATCTAGCGCATCGATGCTACATTGCCTTTGGGTAAGACAGCTGACAGCCACTTAGACAATACCCGAAGGCTGATCGCTTTCCCGCTACACGGAAGCGGTGACAGTTTGGAAAGTGAAGTCTGAGATGGCAATTTGCTTGGTCTATTTGTTATCACATCAATCAATGTAACATATGGAACCTAGTAACATCTAAATTTTGTGCCGATGGCGACTTTCTAATTGAAGAAAGAGATCAGTGGGGGGAGGGGGGGCAAAACATTGGAAAGATCCCCAACAAATTCACGAATAAGAATACAATAGGAAGCAGGAAGACATCAATGACTTCTCTGAATGTTTATGCACTTGTTCTGACAAAAAACCGATGACCGAAAGACGTCAAAATTTCAAAAACCCTGCGATTGGGAAAAATAAGAGATACCTACCTAAGCTACTGGGAAAAGCCTTCAATCCAAGCAAGTTTTGACTTCAATCAACCTAAAAAAGAACAAAATCCAACCTTTCGCGAGGTTCCTCGTCTTGACTGCTCTTATCATCAATAGCGAACAGCTCATCACCTGCAGAAACACGTCCCGACAAGATACGACACACTGCGATGATCCTCTCGCCGAATTGCAATACCTTCGCCAAATAGACCACCGTGAATGAGTCATCAGAGCAGCAACGTACTGCTTCATACATCGGATGTCCTTCACTTAAGGAAAGTGACGCAAGTCGATTGGTTCGCCTGAATGCATCCCGTGCGCTAATCGAGCGTGCAACTGCACGCATGCATGCACTGGATAGGGGTAGCCATCCTCGCATAAACTCGTCGAACGCATCCGCCACACGTTTACTCTTTACCTTCACGCCCATCTTTTCGGCCAATATCTGAAATCTTCCATGCAACTGTGTTCGACTCTCATGAAAGTAGTTGAACTCCTCAGAAAATTATTTCTAAAACTTTTATACATATTTTTAATGCAACTTAAACTTAATGACTTAAAAATATGCCACTTCTCAGATTAGCAGACCTTTGACGAAGGGCATAAATATTTTGCACACTACTTTGGACAACCTCTTCTGACGTGGAGCGATTATACACATTAAAATCCAAGCAAACTGCCTCAACCCGTATCGAAAGATGAAGTTTGAAGCCCTGACCTTGCAATAAAATGAAAGAATAAAACCATTTCCTCCTTAAGAATTAACATGTTTAGCTGCAGCAGCTAATTTCGTAACAGAGATAAATCAATAGTCGGTTTGGAGCAATCGTATATTTTAAATCCAACGAGGTGACAGTGAATTTCAATGGCTCTTAAAATCAAAAGTGAGCAAATAACCTTTAATTTGTCGAATGTCTCATCGACAAGTGCGCACTTATGAACTTCCCAAAGTGGCTGCAGCACAAGCTGCTCGAATAGAGTCTTTTTGCCAAGACGATCCGCATCCGCCTTTATGACTCCCTTCGAAAGATAACTGTCAGTGAAGAGTTTCGCTTTTAGCTCGTTTACCGGTAGTGACAACTTATTTGACCATATATTCGCAAAATCTGACAATGAGAACCCATAACCTGTAACATAAATCATGCAAACATTCATAACAACTATTGAAGTGCATTTCCACGAAGCATGAACTGATACACTTCGCCCACCTTAAATACTTTCATATCTGGTCTCCTGTCTATTCTCATTAAACCGGATTGCCATATATTCTTTCCACTCAATTTGTTCTTACGCTGTAGTTAATTCACTTCTTTCTTTGTTTAGTTAGAAAAATTTTCTAGTCAAGAGAACAGTGTAAATGAAAACTGAACAAACCATGAAGGGCAGATGCAAATACGACGTTGTCCTTTTCGGGCGAAAAATAAAGCACCTGTTCAGCAGTGTCAACGTTCTGCCAATCTTCCTCCTCCACTAAAGTTCCCGAAACGATCTGACTGATGCAGCTATTTACCTATAAATGGCATCAACCCTATAAGACAAAAAGTGTGCGCAACTATGTGCAAAGTGTCTAGTCTCAAAACGACTAATTTGTGTGCAACGTTTGGGAGAAAATCAACACTTTTACAACGATTATATCAAAGTACAATCGCAGTGGAATTAAAAATTGGGGGCCCATTTGCGGGTTGTTCTCTTGGAAGGAAGGACACGCTTCACTAAATCACGACTGCTTACGCTTCCCATGGCATCTCTTAATCGAGGATGGCACTTACACAACGCAGTGCGAATTAGAACTGAACTCACAACGCCGCAATCGATTGCAAAAAATGATAGTCAATCGAGGTTGCAATCAAGTTCGCATATTGGCAGACGACGAGCTCATTAGTGCTGAGAATAATTAACTGCTCAAAAATCTTTTTCGTTTCAAATTAAAGCAAGCTTTAATTAGTCTAGGTCAACGAACGTGTTCCATGAGACGCCGAAGGTGAGCAAACGCCTCTGCAGGAGTTTGTTTGAGATCAACGAATAATCGGTCGAGTTTATTAAACACAACTATTGTGTCCAAGTTTAGATTTATCGCTTTCCGTAACAAGAATTCCGTTTGTGAACAAACACCTTCAACCTGCAATATCATTTTCCAGCGAAGAATTATCCTCCAATTAATATGCAAACTGAGATGATGTGATTAAATGCGATTATGAGTATCAATTGGAAGCTAAATATTATAGGCCACAACATCGATTGCATTCTTTTAAACTATAAATTGAACTCAACAATTCAAGCCATGATATAGTAAAGTGCGAGAAAAAGTGTTCAACAATCCACTAAATAAATCACTGAGAGTTTCTTCGTAAAAAAAAAAAAAAATTTTTTTTTCGGGATATTATAAAATAAAAAAGAGCTAAAAACCAACAAGTTAATAAAAATCACCATTCTTCTCATAGAATATGAATTTGACTTAGTAAAATATAGATGAGGGAACTACGCTTTTTTTCAACAATTAAAAAATATTAAGTAGTCTGATAATGGCAATCATTTAACGCACATTTAGATAATGTAATAGAATTCTAATGAATATGCTAATTCCTGAACATTTCAAATATGGGAACATTCAAAGAAAAAAACACACACACATACAAATATGGGCTGGAATATGTCTCAGTAAGCATATGCCTGTTCACCTAGAGGCAGTGAAGGAAATAATGCAGCAATCTCTAATGTTTCGGCAAAACGGTTTTTCTGAATGAACTACGAACTGTGCCTACTACAAACACAAATATAAATATCGTGAGATCTTAATAACCGATCCCCCCGTCCTTCCTCCTCAACAGCGCAGATAGAATGCCATACCTTATCTCATGAGGAATTTTTCGAGGTATACCAATATACGTTGCATACGCTATCTTCGTTGCGCTATCTTTAAATTGCAAAATATCAAATGTAGAGAAAAAATTAGAAACAGGAAGAATAGGCTTACCACATCGATAACTAAAAGAGCAATATCCGAGAGGAAAAGTGCAGCCGAAACTTCACCGGAGAAATCAACATGGCCAGGACTATCAATAAGATTAATAAGTACTGGCCCGTATAATAATGTTATTGCCGATGTCTTCATCGTAATACCCCGTATTTGCTCATCCTATAATGACTATTTTAACTGATCAGGTGATATAAGGTGATAACAATGAAGAGATCCGTTCATGCAATTCTTTGAAGTCATTAACGCATAATGGACATCGCTTAAAGCAATAAATTTCTATGCTCAATCTCCCTTCACCACCCTCCATTTTTTAGTATTCATTAGTGCCCTTCCAGTCAATAATCATTCACAAATATTTACAACGCCCTTTCCATTTCATTCAGCTTACTATGCTATAACACGTTTCACTTGTATATATTCTTCATACGGCTGCTTTATGGTATTTTATTTTTGGTACGCTGCAGCACTTCTCTCCTGAATAAATCTCCAATTAAACTGACAGCGAATAAACCCACGACTGTCACAATCGCTGTTTGTTGACAGTGTAGAATGAAGTAGAGAATCTGGCGCGACTACCATTGCTGAAGATTGCGCACATTCATATACCGCTTGCAAGAAGCCAAATAAATCATGATCTCGTCACGCATAACTACTTTTTTTTTTCTTACAGATTGCGAGAACTCAATTCAAGTTTGTGCATTCGACCGCTGCACATTACTGCAAACTGACCCAATCCCATTTCAACCAACAACGACGGGCACATCGCTGGTTACCCCCCCCCCCCCTCTCTCCCCATCCACATTGCGTGACGTTAACTAAGGATCGTAACAAGCAAATAAGCAAAGAAGTTGAACACCCAGTTTTAGCATTTCACCATCAACACTCAGAAAATAAAGATGCAAGAAAATGTCCACGTCTTAGGGAAGTAGGGATGTTGCAAGCTGTTTTAACAAATCACTGTGCCATTATATAGATATGAGTTATGCTCAGCCATATGAATGTCTTTTTGAAATACTCAACGTTTACCTCTCTGCTATCCATGTAGCGCATTTTGCCAGCCAAACGTGCAGAGATAAGGCCGCTCGAAGAGATTAAGCAATCGGCAAGACATGTCTTTCCATGATCCACATGCGCTATTATGCAAACGTTCCGGATCGCCTCGGCACGTGCCTAAAAGTTCACATCAAATAGACAGCATAAAGAATTCTCGTATTCATCATCACCATTACTTTCATTCAAGGAATGACAATCATGATGCAATCTTGTGCTCACTACCGTATTCCAAAGTTTGCATATGTTTCATATCTACAATCTGTGACTAATTTACAGTACAGTTAGACAATGCTGTTTGAGGCCAACAATTAAAAATAATACAACGATGAAGGATATCATGAAGGTCAGACCCACATTATCACTGTGGCCTATATGGAAATGATGGATGTGCTGTATTAGTCTGAAAGCGACCCTGAGACTCCAACAAGAATCAAAAATGAGTTGAAAACTCGCAATTTCACATCACCCTTCTTCCCCCCCCCCCTCTCACATTCCTCCTCTTACCTCATGCGTAGATGTTTCTTGAAAAAATTTCTAAGGAAGAAAAAGGACACTTCTAAACAAGAATGAAAACAAGAAGCAGTTGGAATAAACTAATTTTAAGAAGAAAGTGTGAAATTGGAAATAAAAAACGGTGATTGGAAAGTAAATTCAAATAACTTTCAAACTTTTGGGGAATATTTCACCGTCCAAATGCAGCCAGGATAGGTCAATTAAAACCGAAAGAGAAAGAGAGAGCAAGAGAGAGAACGGTTGCTCCTCCTTGTATCTTCAAAAGAACGCCTACCCAATCAACGGCTCTAAACGATATACTACCAGAATTACAACAGGAAAATACGACACGCATGATCCAAAGCCACCATTGACGTGTTACTGGCTCTTCCGATACATCCGATGCTACAGATCGTTAAGAAGGATCTAGAACATATGTAAACACACCTTGGTGAGCAAGTGGTTGAAGGCAATGCGCGTATCTACCCTCCCGACTCGGTTACGCATGGAGAACATGAAGGGCATAGCTTGAAAGAGAGGATGAAGCGAGAGAAATCAAAACATACACTTCCCAACAATCTACATGGAGGATTTATTTGGACAAAGAAAAGCAGATTCGATCAGGACTTTCTTGGAATTCGCAAATATGCGCAATTTTTTTTTGTACAAATCCAACCATGAGGATATTGTCATTTGCAGATGAAACATTTGTCAATTATTAGAAAACTTATGCGGTGAGGGATTCGAAACACCTTCCATTGGGCAGCGGTATCAACGTGATAAATGTTCATGCCTGCAGACCACTCTTGTACATACATTACTTATAACTTGAACCTATTAGATACATCACATCTCTCAGAAGGGGATCCGATTTAATATGTAGAAGTGCCTCGTATCGATAACAATGACGCTTATTTCCTTTCATTTGCTTTTTATTCTCCTGAAACAATCGCCATAGAGGAAACTTCTTAAATGAATTTCAGAAGTAGAAAAAAAAAGCGTACCGATGAGAAGACATCCGTGACGGCATCGCTAGAACCCATAGCTCGTCCCTGAAGACGCTTCTCGTATCGGGCAATTGCCCGAGTCGTCACAAACGACAAACCTGCAACGCTATCGAGTTAAAGGATTCAAGTAGAAACAACAAACTATGGAATGCGTCATTCGCACAGCAACGTCTCTCAAATTCAATACATCAGGAACAATATTACATCATAAACGACTTACTAAAAGAAGATAATACTCTAGGTTGACGTTCAAAACATAACATCAATGACTAGAAAGGGAGGATGCAAAGTGGTTTTATATATAATCGAAGTATCGATGCTGGAGAGAACCTTCTGATACTGTTATACCTAATTAACCTTTCTTATGTATTCATTGAACAACAGCACGCTGAACGATAACGTCTCTGACATGAAGTCGCATTGAATGTGCACAGAATCACACATTATCCCGTGGCATTAATAAATGAGAAAGTTCGCAGCATTATTCAATGGGATATACAAAAACTTAAAGGATAGCTAAGTAAAAGGCTAATAAAATAAGAGCACTCTATAGTCTAACAGGTATATTATCTTTAAGGCCCCTGCGAGGGGGAGGGCGCTTTGTGATGTCATGAATCATAGGATCGACTCCCGAGGGAGCCTTCTGAAAAACTTCACGCTCCGTTCTGAAAAGCTTCCGCTGGGGCAGGGATTTTTAGACAGCAGGGGGTTCCCGAAGGGCCCTGCGAAGGACGGAGGGTTGGAAAACATCTGGTGTTTCGCGACCGCTTTCGCCTTGTTTATGCTATTGTACAGTATCGTTTTCACATACAGCATATCACAGCACAGTTTATGAACCTTTCGATGACCTAAACTTTAGCATAGTATAGCTTAAGAAATTTTCAAGGTAATGAAGTAGGAGAGGATCCAGAATAGGGCGGGAAATCTTTTGGGCACATGGCTCATGGCTGAAAATTTACGAATCATTTTTGTGCTTGGAAGGGAGGCAGGATGGTGAATTCTGAACATTAAATTTAAACACTAAAACACATTCAACAATCACCATTTTATCGCCATTAACAACCAATTTTCAACGTATTCAATGAACTTGAAGTGAACCTTGTTCTCAAACCTCTATTTTGCAAGCAAAATTAAACAAAAACCGCAATAAAGCATACGATTACGACGATCACAAAGCTAACGTCAATTCAACTAATTTACAGATATTCCCAAGGTCAAAATATTTAAGGCAACTAATGAACACAAAGAGATTAGGTACTGAGACGACACCTACAAGAAGTTTATTATACACTCTGAAGCTCCAAGAAGGAAACATGTTTCCTGAATCCTTACTGTTGTATGCTTTAAGTTTTTTAACTCTTGATATACTTTACAATTTGAGCATTCGTTTCACAGATATTATGAATTCCATACTATAAAATGTTGCATGAACTAGACTTCTAGCAGTGTTTAACGAAGATCTCCATACTGCAGTCCAAAATAATTGCTGCCAAGCATCGGACTTGATAAAAGAAAAGAAAAAAACGATTGCGTTCGCATTTCATTTGCCATCTGCGCTTAGTATAATTCACTGCTTTCTATCTTCAGATTCATAGATTAGTGTATATCCGCTTGAAAAGACAGATTCCGTTGCTTCTTCCGTTGGTTATGTAATAGGTTCCATTTTAATCTCACCTCCTCCTGCCCTACCTTTCATTTCCCAGATTTATTAATCGTATCGTGAACGAGCAAAACAATCATCCATTCATAACTCCATCGTCCTAAGACCCATACAAAGCTTTTTCACCTTTCTTCACTGCGGTCTTCTTCTTGCATTCCCATGGTCCACTCAAGTTTTTGAAAGAGGACAATAAAGTCAGCAATGAAGTCAACGATTCTCAGCAAAGCCCTTTCTGCGTCCATCGGTAATTTTGAGCAAAAATATGTGGTCAAAGCCATTGCCAGTTGGGCATAACAAACACACAAACCGCTTACAGCTGAACCGCATGCACATACACGATTCATGTAGGATAACCTACAAGAACGTGCTGAACAACCAGGACGTGACGTGCTTCATGAAGTACTCGAAAAGAACGACATAGCCTTGCAACCATTACTGCCGTGTTCACAGCTTTTTAAACTGCAAAAATGTATAGAAAACACAACCTGAAAACGTTAACACCTTCATTGGCACAATGGCCACCCAACGTTGTGCAAATGCAGTGGAAAGGCAATCGAACGCTCTCACCGACTGGTACTAAAAATTGACACAAAAAGATGATTAATAATAGCATTAAGAAACGTAGACTAGAGCAAAAAGCGGATATTTTCTCGACAATATCAAAAAAGATTACCTCTGCTTGAAAGTTAACAAGGGATGACTTTCGATTGTTTTATTTATTAGAGAGTGATAATGAATACTTGGAGGATGGCATGCAATATGAAGAAAGGGGCATAGACGTAAAACAGGTGAAATAGTGTGTCCGCAATGAATAGCTAAAATTCGAGGAATTTAAGGTGCCTGAAATAGTTGTTGCAAGGCAAATGAAGTGGTTTGTTTTATTATCAAACGGTTGTCACAACCTAGAACACCTTTTTCGGGAAATGGGCTGTAACAATGTTTCTTCTAGGAGATTTTTTCCTGAAGAATGGAACCCTCAACCCTCGGACAACTTGTAGAAAGTGCACATCGTTCGCATAATCACTGAATCTTTCAGAAATTGTCGTTAAAATATAAAACAACAAAAGTCTTAATATACCCGCATTCTGGACGTTACTGACGGCAGCATATTCTTTGGATTACAAGTTAACCATTTTCACTGCAAATATCTTCATAAAGAAGGATCAAATGCCGCCCCCCTCCCATCCCACAGTTCGGCGATGTTGTGTCCTTTGGCTTCCTCAACGGTTGGACAATCTTTCGCAGATGCCCAGCGTTCTCATCACCGCTGTGGATTTCCGAATGAGCGAACTTTGTGCGTGCACAGTTTGCTCAGAACGCTACATAAACGAACAACGCAGCGGCATTTCCGTTAAACTTCAGGAATGTGAAAGTTCGGAGGAGGGGGAAAGGTTCCTTTCTAAGTATACGATTTGTGCTGATTTGGAGTCCTCAAAAATATAGTTGTTAAAATTAAACTTACAGAGAAAATATATATATATATATATATATATATATATATATATATATATATATATTCAAACATCCATCGAAACTTCGACCATTCGAACGTGCTTCAACGGTGTGCATGTTCTAAAGATTATCCACGTGTCACCACTACCTTGAAAGGTTAGGTGGCTTTCGAAAGGTAACATCTAATCTTGAAAGGTGATAAGTTTGTATCCCATCTTCCTTTAAAACATCTATTTTTCGTTCTCGTGATCTCTGACACTCAAAGGTGTTAACGTTTGCACTATGGCACAAGCTATATTAATGTTAGTATACCACAAAAAATCATGTATACAAAAAAATAGGCAGAAAGCGTTGTCGTGGTGGGCAGTCGAGAGTTCTACTAGTAAAGGGTGAATCGTCGATGGTTGAATTTTACTATGTTTTAGCATTTAATAAGAGTCGACCAGACGAGCTCATCGAATTTCGTGACAATCTTTTTTCTTGAGGTTTTCGAGGAGGAAAAAAGGTAGAGAACGATCTCGAGAAATGCAAGCAAGTTAGAGATGGGGATTCCCCTCCCGTCAAACAAATCGATATAAACGGTTGCAAATCTTCAGTTAGATAATTTGCATGAATTTTGTCTATGCTATAGGCAGATACTAATTCGACAGTTCAATATCTTTGTTTACCACTTATAGGATTTGAGAAAAGGGAAGGGAGTTCTTCCGAAATTACGAAGGGGCTGCAGTCAAACTACAATGAATGACATCATCAACAGAAAAGTAAAGAAATGGGAAGTGACGTCAGAGACGAGTAAAACGTCAAACTCGCAAGTAAAATAAATCTATGCGTATAATATTATGCAAAAACCATGCGAACAATTAATTTTTCGAACGATTCATTCCGTGCAACGATTTCGCAACGACTTTTGTATCACTGCTTAGGGTGACGTCAGATGTCATCACTTCTTATTCAGTTCGAGTTCATGCTACTTGACTTTACATTTGCTATTCGAGCTCCGAATCTGGACGCCTTCTTTCTTTCTTTTTCTTTTTCTTTGATTAGTATAGTCGTATTTGTGTTCAGTGAATAAAATTACCACTATATTTTTCTATAGCACACCCCTCTCCCCCCCCCCTTCCCTTCAGATGGTAATACACCAATAATCCTTCCCAATACCCTTTCTTCTTATCGACAAAATATTTCGTGGCTGTCACTTTATGGAAAATTAGTGATCTGCTAAGAATGATCCTGTATAAGGAACGATGCAATTCCACACGCCCGATTTTGGAAGAACCAAGAATTTGCGGTTCTGTGAGAGATTATAAAATCTGAAAATTATGAAGCCGTAAAGGGCTTCTTCGTGTTCATCTCTCGAATTGAATGAGATGAGGGCATGCGGAAGATAGAATGGCGAGTAGAGGAGTATACCAAGGACATCATAAATGTGCGACCCTTGCCTCCCCCTCCCTATAAATTTAGGTGAATTTTTAAAGGATCTCTTAATTATCCTGTCTTTCGTATTTGATTGACGATGACTTCTTGATTATGATGATTGCGTGAATTACTACTTTTTTTGTTGGTTATTTTAGAGCTGGCGACCTTAAATTTTATTCTAAAGTCTTCGCCAAAAATTACCCCGTAAAATTTTCAGATGCGCTGGAAGTGAATACCCGCCTTTATTTGTAGTATGTACTTATTATCGGTATAAAGAGAATTGCAGCAAACAATGATTTCCAATCTTTTTGCGTAGTAAAGGGAAATAGGTGATGATTTAACACGGAGGCAAGCTTAGTTTATAACAGTGGTATTGCATCTCAAATTCCCGAATTTTCGATTCTTTTCTATATTTGTTTACTCTGCTATTGCGCATCCCTTCTTGAATATCCAGAAATTTGCTGCTAACCTCTTCCTATGCTTTAGTTGGGTGGGATACAAAGCGGCAGGGGGGGGGGGAGGGGGTGGATTTGTGCATATATGATTTAATCTTTTTCCTTCGCAGATTTGAATTTTTTTTTAATTTGGCAGCGTTCTTCAATTCAGAACTTATTTTTGCACGTTGTTGAAAAGTCAAACTGAGACGTAGAATAGAAATTCTCGACTGATATATGAGACATGCCCCGATGAATGAAGCGAGTGATTAAATGACATCCGTTGCGTCCTAGAAATGTTTGCGCTTGCAAAAAATAAGCTTGAAAGGTGCGGGAAAACTATTTGAGACTTCAAAAACATACATAGCATAAAAACCAATTTCAGATGTTCTTTTATCATTCACCATTCATACCTGTTTTGTTTTGCATTCTATTACTATTACCATTTATAAAACTTTTGCTAGTATTACTTATTAGTAAGTTTTCTAGTTATGAATTGTTTTCATTTGAATGTACATAATCGTTCATAGTATTGTCATTCACCTTTTTTTGGGGTAATTTGCTGGTTAAAAAATAATCCCATTCTCAGTCCGAGATTGGGTTCGACTCGTCACCAAATGAAGATCATTTAAACTTGGTCTAGATCAAGCAAGTCGCTCTAGTTCAGTCAAAACCCGTTGCCCTATTGGAATAGCTTGTAGGCCATTTCCTAAATGTTCGGCTTTAATTAATGGCCTCTTTCTTTTAGATGAAAAGATAAGGTTGATTGCGATTTTGGTCTGCCGAGATCAGAACTAACTCAAACCCTATTTATTACTCGATATTTGAGGATTGGTCTTGAAAGAAAATATAGCATATAACGATGTTTACATGAATATGATAAAAATTATTGGCGATTATGAAAGCTTTTAGGAATGAGGAATTTTCGCGCATAATGAGGAAAATTCGCCCTTTTTGTAGATACGCAATTTTTTTTTCTTTCATGGCTGGGAATCGGCAAATTATAACATTTTCTTTGCATATTTCATAAAAATTTTTTATGAAACAAGCTCATTTCATATTTTAAATCAATTTCTTATAAATCACTATGATATTCTTTGGTTACATTTCAAGATATTCGTTGTTGTCATCCTTCACTATTTTGCTTTTTATTTAGCAAATCATGTAGCATATTTTTATTCACCGCGTTGTATGTTTTTATGCAATAATAGTATTCCGTTGCATCATCACTTATTACCTATTGACAAATTTGCGCTTTTTTCCTAAGCCCTAGAATTGTATTTAATCCTCCTACAGGTAAAAATAAATGCGCCGGTTGGCAAGTGCTTCACATCTTTTATATCATTGTCAGCGTCATGGCTTCGTTTCATCATCGTCTAGTGCACCACTATTGCGCTTCGTATCTCGTAGTTATCGACAATCGTTTCTCGCATCATTAGATGAAGTTAAGGTGAGCTGAACATAACTGTTCTCGGTTGCCTTGCACGATAACCTGTAATCAGTAGTGAATAGGGTATTAAATGAGGAACTTCTAATCCGCGATAAAGCGTAAGTCTAAAAATTAGCTCCATTTCGCCATCCGTTTAAGAAATTTTGCTGTTTATAATGGCAAAACAATGCTTTTTTATCGTATAGTTCAAGATGAAATTGATCTAATGTTGGCAGTGGGGAAATTTCGGGGTTATTATTCATTGGATTATCCCCTTTTATGGAGGATTGAGGTGAGAAGTTGCAAATGAGCTTCGCTGTTGGTGCTAAAGGATAGAAGACATCATAAAGTATTATTTGCTGTCATCACCCTAATACCATTGGTAACTGGATATTGCATGTATACTATTGTGGGCTCGTGTACTAATTATTATTTGAACGGAAAATAGGTTCTTTCAAGGGTTGCTAAAAGCAACCTTATTGCCTTCCAGAGTGGTGATGTTGAGTAGAAACATAGGGGTTACATTTTGTATTTACTAGGGCCCAGGTATGAACGTTCTGCAAAAAAAACAGCAGTAGAACTGGATCTCGTAAAAGGCATTTTCTAATCATTATTATCTGGTCCTACATGACTTGTAAGACAGCCTTTCGGACAGATTGAAGGGGGGTAGAGGGGGACACACCAGATGCTATCAACACAGGGTTAGAATTGATGCAGACAGCAGCACATCGACTAATATATGGGATATCTTTGCATAGTCAAGCACTCAAGGCCATCTCCAACAGTGGGGATTAATGCAGCCTGCCCAAGATGAGCCAAGGAAAAGTCCTTTAAATCGTTCTGAACGATGGGCTTTTAATTTCGAGTTAGATTTGGATGGTGAAAGATGAGGTCGATGATAAACAAGACAAGAGCACCAAAAAAACCGAACATGGGTGCAAAGTGAGTGAAAATATCTTGTTTACCTGCTGAGCCACATTTATAGATAAAGAAATTCAAGCAGTATGGCACTCCAGATCGACTAGCCATCATTTACAGCGTTCGCAAGTGCTGGAGATTCTTTCAGTATATTTTCGGAATTAAAAAAAAAAAAAGAGAGAGAGAGAGAACGACCAAATTTCTGTTATTTTCAGTCGTTCGACGAAACGGGCACGACAGGATGGTCGACACAATTTTTGCGGCACTATAGTTCGGCACAACCCGAAAGAAAAAACTTCCTTGCTAATCTAATAGAAAATGTGAAGGAAGAATTTGAAAAGAATAAGGAATTACAGGTAACTTTTAAATATCGTTGAAAATTGTGATTGCACTCAGTGTTTTGTGATGTCTGCATTAGTATGGTGCTTACAACAAATATTGTTTGCTTACCGCTCAGTATTTCATAAATATTTTTGATCTTCTTTTAGCTATACAAAGGAGAGGAAAAAAAAACGATTCGCATGCCTTTTTTTCTACAAGAAAAGTGAAGAAATCACTGAGTGTTTATTGATAACAAATTCTCAGAAAATACTCAGAAAAAGAAGCATAGCAGACGAGTTTCCTCTTGTTGAATTTTTATGTTTAAATTTTCATAGTTTAAGCTTGGCTTGCTTTCTTAGCAAAACATAAATTTGCGATTTTGATCGTCACAGTTTGCACTCACTATAAAATGTTTTGCCATTCAAAGCATAGATGAGCAATTTCCACCATCTGTGCCTAATTTTTCAGAAAGTATGCCATAATCAGATGGTGGCATACATGAATATATGAAGGGATTCAGGAAGTTGAAGTGGAACCATCGAAAAACAAAGTTTCGAGCGTCGCAGCACTTTTACCTAAGTTTTTGATTTGCAACCAGCTGAGATATGATGATTTCGAATAATTATACTACTAAGATCTCCATTCCTTTACTAAAAAAGTGGCCTGCAGTAGCTTGCCAGTTATTGAGTTGCATGTTTTGACAAAACTAGTAATTCGCAGACTCAGTGATGGGCCGGAATTTGGTCAGAGTGCTGAGCGACAAAGTTCTCCAGGAATTGGGGATAGGGGAGGGGAGAAGAGGGTGCCTCATAAGGCATGTGGCATCGTGCACCTACCTGATTGCTGGACAGTATGCATGATATGCGGAAATTTCTGTGTAATATTTGGTGGGATCGGCTAGGGCAGTATCATAGTCATGCAAAGATAGTTCTTCCGTGCTCTGGAATCTATTATGGGGAGAGGGGAATGCAAAGTAGTCATAGACCCATACGTCCCGGAGGTGAGCTATAGCAGAGAAAAAAGTAAAGTGGCACTAATACCCCGAAAAACACCGCAATGAAAGGGCCTCAGAGGCACTTTAAAAATTGTAGCTGTGCACAATGTTTGAAGGAGGTGAATCACTTTTGAGAAAATTGTTCAAAAAATTCAACATTCGGTCCACCGCTCGGAAGGTCGCCTAAAACTGAGGGTGAGGCAAATTCTGTAGCAGTCAAATATTAATTATTATCATGGTATGTTCATGTGGAACTACAGCACAAAGATATCATGTCCATTTTTTAAATCAATGCCTTATGGAGAATCATGTCTCTTCCTTTTTTTTTTTAGGAAAACAAGAAGATGCTTGATCAGAGACTGAGGGAACTCAATGAGAGTGAAGCACTAAGGGATGCGAGAAAGAAATTTGTAAGTTTTCTTCGTCATGGTTCTTCTTCCTTATTGTCAATAAAGGTGCATCTTCGAGACTTCTTGAACCTACTTTTTTAATCTGTTTGGTTAGGACTTATGACAATGGGAGGGGGAAGGAATAGTATGACCCTCGGCTGTGGCGGTCCCTCTAGGGACGATTTATTAAACTTCCTACAAGCTTCTTTATCTAGAGATTGCTACATTCTTCCAGTGTGGGAAGAAATTTTATGGGACGTACTGAAATAATTATTACGGAGCACTTTCCTGAAAAGAATGCGTTTCTGTCTAGTGTGCAAGTCATTAACGAGGGCGGTTTTTTTAGGTGAAAGACGCATCCTACTGCAGATGTTATGAGGTTGGCAGTGAGAATATAAGCGTAGTCTGGAGCTCAGTTAAAGATCTTCTAACTGCCGAAGAAACAAAGCGACCAGAGCATTAAGTGAAATTTCGAAGATTTAAAAAAAAAACTGAGTTAGAGGAGGGAGGGGAAATTATTTGGTGTGCTTGTATGTTTGTATGCATCGCTTCATATGTTTGATGGCATTCACGTTGTTTTTGTCTTTTTTCTTATTGTTGCAATGAAATGTATCAATCGTACTGACTTATTGGTTGTTTTGAGGAACTTGTCGAACAAGAGACCATGAAGAGCTCGCAGATTATTCAAGCAAAACTCACTGAAATCAAGGACCATATGTCAAAGGTATCTCGTTCTTGGAGACATTTGCGTTGCTGAGTTGAGTTTAATATAAGGTAATATTTTTTGGAATACTTTAAACACGGAGAAACAAACCACTAAACGTCTTCCCTAAACGCTGCTGAATGTGATCAAGGATTTCTTTAGCATAGTACCTTAGTCATACCAGAAGTGATCATTTCATCGTTGAGATGTTTTGGGAGAGTCCATTTAATAGCATTGTGAAAGAAAGTAGACAGGAAGGAATCTTTTATTACTATTCAGAAAACCATTTGTGAAATCGAACAGGGGGAGGAACATGCTAATTTGACTGATAACATATGCGCTTTTACAGTTCATCACTCCAGACCAATCGTTTGTGTGGTTTGCCAGATAATAATAAAACTTATCCTGCAATGCATCCATATTTTGTTTTGCCCCATCGCCCCGTACATTTTTTAAAAAATAGTTTCGTTTTTTATGACTCGGCCAAAGTGGAATGAAAATTCGACTGGGGCGAAGTGAGTGCAAATTTCGAGACATATGTAAATAATATTGACAACTTCCTTTGAAGTTTATGTTAGGGAGTACATACTATATTGGGCAAGTTTTGTAGTCCTAGCTGCAAGTTATTCTTCCATGAAACTATGGGATAGGCAGATGGGCACATGCACACGTGCACGACTGTGCCATATTGTAATTTGCAAATGCAAACGTGCGCAGTGTGTTAAAAGAATGAAAACACACTTTTATTTATACAACTATTTGCCTGCCGTTCTGCACTCTCATAAGCGTTGCTTTTTCCTCTCAGGTAAGGAAGGGGCAAATCTTCCGATCTTCTGTTATTTCTCTCTCCGCCTTCGCCACACGTGTGCATGATGGAAGCATAGTCAGGGCTGTAATTTTTCGCAGCATTAAGGCATCATTTATCACACAGCTTTAATTTTTAATGGCTGGAAGAGGAGTTATCCGGGCTACTTTGCTTATGTGGATCGGGGTACTTTTGAGGCGAGCAGGTGGCAGTTCTTTGAATAAAAATCGGCTTTTGTTTATAAGGTATGCTAAGTCAACTGTCTATATTTTATCCAAATTGAGAGAATCTTACGCGGAATAGTACTTTTATTAAACCACTTCGTTCCTATACGTAGTGATATTATTGAGGCTGCCGATGAGCACGGAATAGAGCAGAATAAAAATTTCTTGTCCGTTTTAATCGACACTTAAAGTTTTATAGTTTAATGCCTCATATTTTAAAATGTTTTAGACTTGTTATCGTTGCTTAATAATGCATTTTGCAGATGATCGCTGAAATACAAAAAACCGAAGCCGGTAAGAAGCTGTCGGCAGCAGCAGAAGAGGCGTTAAAACAAGCGCGTATAGCAGCCGAATCACTTGAAAAAGCTGCTGAACAAATCGGTGACACTCAAATATATCAAAACGTCAGTCAGGTAAATCGGTTGTCTCAAAAATAATTTTTCTTTAATTTCAGTATTTTTTTATTGTTTCAAGTAAACGTACGTTTCACGATTTGTGGAAAGAGTGAGATGCGTTTTCTTGTGTGAACTCTTAGGGAAATTATTTGTGATGATTGTTCTGCTGTGATAATCGAATAACCTGAATTCGCTTATGCATTTCTTTAATTTGGTAGTTGTAACAGGGAGTAGAGGGAGTAGGGGGGGGGGGGGGGAATTGGTCACTTCCCTTTTGTGGAAAAAAGGAAAGTTCTAAGATTGCTATCATGTGTTTTATGAAAAAAAAAATTCTTTTATTCGTTGCCATACTCGATTACAGAATTACACCGCTTTGGTTTTCTTCTCACCCATTTGTTTTAGTTTGACAGATTTTTTTCATATTGAGGATCATTTTACTTGCAGACGGTGAAGGCGGTGAAACAAGAAATCGATGATATCGCTGATGTAAGAATGTACTCAAGACCAGGTCTGTATCACTTTCATGCTCGTAGGCATTACTTCTTTACACTTGCTGGCTTATTTGAATGCTTCAGTCTTAAAAATTAACGCTGTGAATTTTTCTCAGCGTATCCCCGCTTGTTTTACGTAATATTCCTTTCGATTTTTAAATCGTCTAGTCATTCTTTCCTTTTCGTTCCATTCACGGCTTAGAATGCAGTGTTTCCCAGTGATCTTTTTACCTTGCTGTAGATGGGTGGGAATATTGTGGGGAAGGGGTAGGGAGGAGGAGTATTTGCGACATCGTTTTGTTTTTACAATCTTTTTTGTGGCAGTTGAATTTTTTTGATGGTTTTCATAATTTTTTTGGCGACTTTTGTTCCGAATCACTCTTCTATCAACTTCATTCTACCACATCAAGTTGACTAAGCTTGGAATGAAACGTTTAAGTAATTTGTTTCCCTTCCTTAGACGATGGTGGATTATTGGAACGCAGTGACATGAACTTTGAGAAATGGAATTGCAGAGGAATCTCTCTCCCTCTCCTCGCCATCTTCCTTCCGCTCCCTCACCGAATAGGACTTTGCATTTGGGTCTAACTGCATTATCTTTGAAAATGCGTCACTTAGGATGAAAAACTGCCAAATTCACTATGGATTTAGGTGAAAAAAATTTTTTTGCCAAACTCATCTTTTTTAAAGGATTGTGCACAATAGGTTTCTTGGAATGAATGCTCGTATGGTACTAATACTGAGGTATTGTGTTGTTGAAGCAGTTTTTTTATTTTATTATAGATTGTTAAAGTGTTGTTACGTTGGCCATATGTTATTGGTGACTGTTTTGCAGAGCAACTCAAGATGCGTTCCGTTGCATATTCGACAAGTGCATATGCTGATCGCGTGGTCGAAGCTAATCCGTAGGTTTTTGCTTTATGTGCTCCTTGCAGTTTTTACTTTTTGTTGCGGTCCATTGGCTTTAAAATTAATCCTCATAAATTCTATCATTTATATATAATAAGAAATACAAAAAGGAAAACTAATTTGAAGGAAATTTGGCAATGGGATGCTCATAAATGCGTCGTTTTGATGAGCTAGTGGCATAGGCGTATATGAGGAGAGTAGCGGAATTGAGATGCAGAAGCGAGCAACCTTGTGCGATGAATTAGGGGCAGGAATTCTTGTCGGATTATGACAGTGAAAATTTGTCACTTATTAACTCTTTCGTTGTCATAAGTTCAGTCGCGCCCATACTTTCATCCAATCTGATAACCATTTCATTCTTACTTCCTTGGAACCGGAGCAGTTACGCTGTTCCTTGAAAAAGTTCCATCCCTTGCCAATAGGCTAGGGCGATGTATTTTTTCTGCAAGCTAAAGTAGTGACCTGCGTGATTAACCATAAATGCGCACATGCAAACGTCGCAGTGAGCGTGATTTTTTGCAGTTTTGCCAGTGCAGTGAATGGGGTGTTAGAATGGATGACCTGAAATGTGTTTATTGAAGCCAAATGAAAGAGATTGTTTACTTCGTAGTTTCCTAACGGAATTCGTTTTCTAGGTCCAGTTATTTGATGATGCACTATGCGCTCTGCTGTGCTGTAGGTCATCTCTTTTTGGAATAGATCAGCTTCCCTACTCTTTCCAGCCGCACTTTTTAGAAGCCTGTACGTGATTTCTTAGTTGCTTGAGGTGCTTGTGCATAAAGTTGCAGATCTTAGGGATTGTTAATTGCTCTCATCCTCTTCACTGCACATATCTGTCTTTTGTCAAAAAAATAATCTTTTGAGGTCAGAATCTCCAGTGCTAGAAATAATGCGCGTTGTTTTGTTGTTTTAGAAAAGGAGACATGGGTTGTCGTTTTGTACGATTGCATCGAGATTAATCATGGAGATATTCCAAAAAGAAATATTCATTGTATTATTTCTTGGTAGCACGGAGTGGGATTCTTTAGATGTACTGCAGTGTCCATTCGTCATTTTTCCTACTCCATTGCTTATTCGTTAAATGTTTTTTCCTCATAAAATTTTCTGCCGAAGTGGCAGGAAAGGTTCGAAAGGAGGAATCTTTCTTTCGAATTTCTGAATGAGTAGCCCATTTATATATTCGCTATGCTGTGCAAAAATTTATGGGCTGTTCAAAATTTTCGAAATTGTCATGCACTTTCCTCTGTTAACCTCTGTGCTTGAATCCTTGCTGTTATTTGGAGAAGATGGGAGGAAGGGGTTCAGAGTTGCATGGGCCAAGAAGTTATTTTTTCATTACTGCATTATTTGCGCACTTCGTGGACTTTTGAGTTAAATGACTGATTACAGTGTAATGTAATTTTTGTCTCTCTTGGCCAAGATTCTAATGTAATTTTTGTCTCTCTTGACCAAGATTCTAATGTAATTTTTGTCTCTCTTGGCCAAGATTCTAAGTTTTCGTGTCGATGTTTTATTTGGGCTTCTTTTCAGAGATGCAACAGGTGTCCAACTGCACAAAGAGTCGAGATGGTATGCGAGCTGGAAGGAGTTTTCCGAAAAAAATGTCTATTTTAATAGTGCGTTTATTTTCCTCATTTACTGTTTGCTGAGATTGCTGAAGTCAGCAGATTGCTGCCAATTTAGAAATCACCGCAGGAAAACTTTTAACAGTTTCCATTAACGGAGGACGTCCGAGGTTGTTGGAAAATTCGCATATAATGTATTATTTCGTTTCATTTTATTGTCGTAGTTCTTTTTATGTAATTATTTCTATTCCTAATTATGCATTTTGGTGCATAAATAAGCTGGAACATGTACAAGCTGGCGGTTTTCAAGAACTCAGATGGTTTGCTGTCATCGGCGTTTATCGTTGAGGTTGAATTTAATGAATGTGTGGGAAATTTGTTGCAGAAATTCTGGATTGGAAAATTCGATACGATGAGAGTGAGAATGTCGCAGTTCGAATGCTTCGCGGTGTCACTGATCGCATCACTTCCTTATTTAGTAAGTTTTCATTATAAATTTTCTTAAGATGTCCCAGATATGGGTGAGTGAAGTTTTCAGGAAGCGTTCTAATTGGTAGCGAAATTTGAGGGTGTCATTGTTGAATGCGGCTTGATGATTGTTACTCTGCAGCGACAAAGAGTGAAGTCTCCGAAGTATTGACCGAAATAGCGAAAATCGATCCGAGTTTCGATAAGGTCGAATGGCTACGATTTTGTGAGAGAGAAGTGATCCCTAATGTGCTTGAGGCGTTCATTCGTGGCGATCTGAAGATTTTGCAAGATTGGTGCCACGAAAGGGTTCGTCATTCACTTATCACTTATGAAACGTTTTTTATATGTTGAAATAAATATGTTAATAATGGGGTTTCAAGTTAAGGAGCTGTTGAACTCGAGACCAAATAAGTCTTTTATCTATTGTTTTAAAAAATTCTTTCTCTGTTGACCATGCTGGGGGTGCGGTTATGTTTGGATTTTATTACTTTGCAAACCTTTTGTTTTATTACTTATATTTTATATTACCTTTATTACTTATATTTAGTACTTTTAAGCGCTTTCTTCATGTTTTTAAATCATCTGGTTCAAGACGGCTGAAAAAAAATCAGCACATAATGAAGAGAGTTATTGACTTTAAAAATGTGAAATTGTTTAGGCATACAACGCATTGGCGGCGGTCGTTAAAGAATACAAGAAGGTTAACTTCACTACGGTAGACTCTCGTGTTATTGATATAAGCAAAGTTGAGGTGAGCTATAATTCAATATTGCTTCACATCTTTACATTAAACAAAGTAAGAACGGCTATTAATGGGTGGTTTTTGGATTGTTGTCGTTTTTTCTTGAGTGAGATTCTGCTCGGTAATGTTCTAACGGATGTTATCGATCAGTGGATGTCTTAGTTTTATTTAGAGAAAAAAGATGAAATTGTTTATGAGAGTTTGTGGATGTTTTACGAAAAGAATGTGAAAGCGGTTTCGAAATGGAGGATCGATTCGTTGAATGGTGCTTATTTCTTATCATTGTTGCACACTTCGAATTCATTATCTTACAGCTCTTTTAAGCTTTAATACGCTAGCGATTCTTATGTACTCGTTTATGTGCGGAATGTACGCATAAACTTATTGAAGTTGTAAAAATTGACTTCTAATACTGTCTTTTTTTTGCTTTAAAGGAATGTGAGATATGTTTGTTCACTGCTGTCTTCCTAGACGCCACACAGTGGATGGATGGTTCTTATTGCAGATGGTGTCCGGAAAAATGATGGATCAAGGCCCCGTTCTCATAATAACTTTCCAGGCGTTCATGATCAACGTCGTCAAGAATCTCGAGGGTAAAGTTGTGCAGGGTGACGAGGTTCGTATTTTACTTCATTATTCCTGATAAGGTGGATGCTGGCTGTGTTAAAAGAATTTTTCTTTTTTTTTTGAGAGCGCTATCACATGAGATTTTCGGAAGTGCTCGTTTTTCGGAAAGAGTATTATTTGGTCTGAGTACGACTTTCATTTCACCTGCCTATTTTAAACGTTGTTCCGTTGTTGGGGTCTTTTCAGCTGTGGTTTTAAGTTGTCAGATATATGTTTTTCAAATGTTTCTGGCGGATATGAGCGTTATGAAGTGTTTGGCATACAGAATGCGGGTTCAACAATGGCGAATTTTAGAGTCGCCCCTTATTTATGAGCAGCAAATATGTTAGTAAATGATGTTAAAGGAAACCACCTTTCAGAACAACCCGGTACGGGTTCACCATGTTTGGGTGATGTGTCGCGACATGGAGGAGTACAATCCAGCAGTAGCGTGGAAGCTACTAGAGGTTCATATGCAAGAAGGGGCTCTTGCCGTTTAGAATCGCTAGATCTTTGTGTTCGATCCGATCATCTGCTGCCTTCTTTCAACAGTAACGAATTGATGAAAGTTTTATGAGAGGATTCCGTTCAAGATGTACATGGGCAATATCTTCTCATTCTTCTCATCTTCTCCTACTGAACGGAACTCTCTTGTTTCCCGGTGTTTAAAAAAAAGAAAATTTCTGCTTTAAAATTTGCGGATCACTTTTTGAAATCACAAAATTTCCGGTTGTTTAGGGTTTTTAGCGCATCATCAATTTCGAATGGCGAAAATTTCCCAATTCAAGAGCACGGAAGTCTTGATGACTTGCAAAATTTTCCTAAGCTAGTATGAGCCGCGGAAGCTGTGGGAAATCGCGAAAGGAGGTCTGCTCATGCATAACTGATATATTGCATTTCTCGTTGTTAATAACTGCACTGTAGTCATTTTCACATTTCAAAATTGGCTCAATTTTAAAATTAATGACGAAAATTGTGATTTTTCGGGCAGTGTTTTGACTTCCGAAAACTTGCTCACTATCAGTGGAGTAGATTGTACACTATTTATCTCGTAGTTGCTTTTGTAATGCTTCCTTAAGTGGTCAACGTTGTAATTTCTGTGGTTATTTATCACTAATTCACAAAAGAATGAGATTTTTTTTTGTCGATGAGACGCCGAGAGTTTAAACAAGTCTTCATGTTTCTTTCTCTTGTCGAGAATTTGTTGTCTCCACGTATATCGGCCTTTATTCTTTCGGCATTTCTTCGCGATGAAAAGAGCTCGTTGCTATGTCATGAGAAACTTCCTTCGTTTCAAAGTTTTAAAATTCTGCGAGTTTACGTGCAGTAAGGTTTAGTTTATTCGTTGATAACACTGCTTCGTAAAAAATTGTTCCATCTTAGTTTAGAACGCTGCTTTCAAAAGTGCAGTCGATTTTTCTTCAAGAACTAGCCTTATCGTAAAAGAATTTGGCGCTTTTCATATCTATTGATTTATGGAAAGCCATCAATTTTTTGAAATGCTGAGTTTTTTGAAAAATGTGCTTAGGTGACGTTTGCACAAAGAATCAAATATAATAGTTCCTTGCTTATAAAAGCTTGAAAATTTTCAGGGTAACTTTCAAGCTTTAATAAGCAATCAATTATTTTATTGGATTCTTTGTGCAAAAAAGTTTGGCAAATTTTTCGCCCAGTGATAAAGGTTTACTTCTTTTGCGGGTCAGCGAGATTTTCTCGGTTGAGAAGGTTTTTCCTCTTTAGTTCTGACACGATCAGTGTGTGGGGTAAAATGAGGCAAGAAACAAGTAGAACGGCGATCGTCGTTATTCAGAAAACGACTAAGACGCAGTGTCGCCCCAAGAAATGAGTAAAACGCGACCTTTTGGGCGAAAAAAAAAAAAATTCTTTCCTATAGAAAGCATTTTTATTCCTGCGAATGAGTGCTGCATTTTGCACTCATTCGCAGTTGTTCTGGTAGAATCGAGTCACACAGGTCGCTCATTTCTTTCTGGAGCGCAGTTGCGTTTTATTTCCTATCGGTTTTCCAGTCGTTTCGCTTTATATAAGGCAATATTTCAACAGTCACAATGAAATTTCCTAGTGCGACCAAAAACGGATGGACGATTCTATTACTCTAAAAGCGTTAGGGCCAAAGCTTCCTATTGTGTTCTCCACTCTCGTTATTCCTCTGAAAATCTATACACCGTCCTTTCTCTACACAATCTAGAGGTTGAAGGGAGTGGCATCCACTGCTGTTGTCCTCCCCCTCTTTGGGTAGTTTCCTGCTGGCAGCTAATTATCTGATTCTTATTGAGCCCGTTTCCTCTACTAAGAAATTTCCGTTCATGCTTGAGTATTCGTTTGTTTGACGAGTTATTATCGTTTAGAAATATGTGGTGCTAGCATTTTGAGAATTTAACAAAAGAATTGTTGTTATACCGCTGATTGATAAGTCGTAACAAAGAAATTGTCCTGTTTAGGATTGTATGTTATGAGTGGCCAGCTTTTCGCATGTTGTTTTCTTTGAGATCTTCGTCGAAAAATCGCTTTATTGAGCACCTGTAGTCGACGAATTACCAGTTCTATTGAAGACAGCTTAGAAAGATGTGGGAAAGTTTTCTACGTGATCATGCACTGTGCCAATATTCTCGCGACAGCTCACCATACAGTGGGTATTATCATGTTTCTTTTGTTAAACATGCATTGCCTCCAAGCCTAGGCACTAGTAGAGCCTAATGGTTGCCTGTTTTTAAGAACACTGTCAACTGGTTCTGTGGATGTGTCGTTTTCGGCTTTTCCTACTTATGTTATCGTTTCCTTTAGCGCTCCAAGCGAATAGAGTTTTTTTTTAACGTGAAGGAACTGTGATCCTTACGTGAATAATGCTGCTTTCACGTAGTGGAGCGCTTACGTATGCGTTGTGACAAGCTATCGACGAGTAGCCATTGTGGCCATCCCTGTTTGAGGATTTATTTGCTAGCTTCACGTTTTCGAAGCGAGTCTATTGCTTTATGTTGAAGTGACGTTGTCTGCTGCTTACAGCCGGGTATTGTTCTCGTCGACTGTGTGCGATCGTTGTTGTTATTTGTTTGTCGTTTGTTTCTGCAATATTACGAACCCTTATAGACTTCTATGTGTTTGCCAACAAATTAAAGTTCCTGAGATGAGCGCTTCGATACAGCCGTATGCTCTGCATTATGGCATGTGAAGTAAGGGCACATTGGTGGAGGTGGTTTATCTTTATAGATTACTTAAGCTCAGAAGTCGTTACGTAAGCTCGTAAGACCCTAAAATTCTCTCAGAGGGTGCTTAGAACTTAAAGCTCTGTTAAAGGTCTGTTCTGAATCTATAAGATGTGTACAATTAAAACGAAAATTTTGCTTCTTACGCCATGATTGAAAACCACCATAGTTGTGTGCTTTGTGATAAAACAACGAAAAGCTTATAGAGTAGCGAAAGAGGCTATAGGTAACACAGGATTTTGTTATCGAAAATGCAGTCTAAATTAGAAATCTTACTCATAAGGGCGCATTAAGAGACTTTAAGGTTTTGATGTAATGAATTCTTCAATTCCTTAATTTCGGCGGAACTTGATGCGATCGGTATGAGTGCTCCATTTTTGCTTGTTTTTAATGACCAACTTAGGCGCTTTAAGTTTAAGTTGCACAGATTCACTGTTGTAATGTTGGACCACCCATCATCCTCTATGTGCGGTTAAGTCTAGCGGCGGACGGAAAGTGAAGCCGTCTGCCTCTGCGGTTGAATCCTGTGGTATTTTACAAGGCGCCTAAAATTCATCCTGTTGCATTTTGGATAGGTGTCAAGGAGATCTAAATAACTTCCATATTTATGCCATTTGGATGAATTGGACGTAACAGCATATTGTATTTTGGCAAATGGTTTCCCTCCGCTCATCATTTCCATTCTTTGCCTTTCAAACACAATCAAGCGTTTTATATTTTAAAAAAAAGAGCATTTTTTCGTTGTCTTTCCCAAGGTGACGATAGATGAACGGCGAATGAGGCAAATGTCCAATTGATCTCCTATCCATTGCGTAGCATTTTAGTGATCAATAAGGGGTCATTGCAATAGTGTCCATTGCCATAATTCATTGTCGAAAAGGAAAGTGCACAAGCAAATGCGATCACTTTTTTCCTCCTCTTAAATGAGAGCATTTGTGAAGAATTCGTTTTTTTTTTGGCGTCACATCATGTCCATTCATTTTCTATCTTCTCGTTTTTTTTTTCGGTCAAACTTTCACTTTAAATTCGTTCGGTTTCTCGTCTATCAACATTTGCTTCGTTATTGATCTCATGTCTTTTGACTACCTTATTTTGCTACACTTTCGATCCTAATAGTTTCCTATTTTACCTTTCACCTCTAAATTGAATAACACAATAAGTTTATTCTGAGCCGAGAGAAAAAAGAGAGAATTGTTATCGCTGTACACTTGAGAAATGCATATAGAAAACTTGTTTTTACGGTGGAATTACGTTAAACAAACCATTCGCAACAAAGCTTCATATGTATGATATAAGTTTTGCACTCCGATTCCTTAACTGGACACTTTCATAATTACCAATAAGTGTTGAAATATACGAGATAATGCTTCGCAGCATTTTCTATAGCAGTTATTAGGAGTTTTACAGAATTTATCATGCATCTTCAAAAAGCCTACTATACACTTCAAATACTTCAATATTTAAAAAATGTATCTCATACCGCTGTTTTTGTATGCTTATTAAGTGTATCTATTTGCATATGTGAAATGAATTAGGGACCACTTAGGAAAATAATGAAAGCGGAATCACAAATGCGATATGCTTATAGTATACTACACGAAATGCGAATATTTTTGTCCAGTTGAGCTATGCGTTGAGCAATATTTGAATCATCGAATCATTGCGTGGAAATTTAAAAAAATATTTTAATGTTCTTGAGTGCTGCATATAATTATAACGCATATATGGCAAGTAATTAACGTCTTTAGTTCGTAACACTTCAGCAGTATCAAGATTTGCAACAATATTTAGCATCATTAAACGAAAGTTGCGAAGTTGTCAACGTTTCTGCTGCCGCAACCATTTTTTTTCCGCTCAACTATCCGCATCATAAGTTAAAATCGATTCTTAGACGTTCCGAAGATGAACGATAAGAAATCTCAGCATTCTGTCTATACGTGCCCAAATCGTTTGATCTGTGAATGAGGGCAATCCCCCCTCAAAAAGCGACCGTTTCCGTTTATTTGCAGTGGATTACGATCACCGTGGAATATACTTTGATGGATACGCACGGCTGCCGTATCAGGCAATTCCTTTCACAGATTCATCGGGGGGCTTGTTTGTCCGCGTTTTTTTCTAAACGGTCATTAAACTGGTCACTGAAACATTGCGATCGCCTAATCCATCAAAAAAAAAAACAAAAAAACAAAAACATTATGCATTTAATGCTTTCTATGTGGTCGATCCAAGTAGTCGCCACAGTTGTCAAGTCGCAAATCAAAACCAACCAGCTCACTCCATTTATTTTTGATTGTGCACGTGATAAATATTTTCTGCCTGAAATGTTCATTTTATTGTGCAATAAGTTTGCCACCTGATTTTGTGGGATGCGTAACCTCGACGCGCTTTCCATAAATAAGAGCTTAACTATAATGGAGTAGTGCATTAAGTGGCGAATGAAGACTACGACATGCTTTGTCTTATAGTAAGCGTATGGTTGTTCAATTTAACTGCTTTTTTAGTGAAGACTGCAGAACTTGATAGTAACAAGAAAAGGCAGATTATTACAGCGCGCATAACATTGAGACAATAATATTGTTGTGACGGTGCTCTATTCTATGGCAAACTTTGTCCAGATAAAAGAGTATAAGATTTACGGCACTGCTCTTAAAATAAAGCACGTTGACATGGCCATAGATTACATCAACGTTTATATCTCCTTGGACTATACAATTTTACACTCTCCATGTACAACGCACATATAGCACCTTTAATGTATGAATCGAGTTCAAAAAATTATTCGCTTATGTCCTCCGACTAATTGTAGCCTAATTAGTGATACTTCTATGTCTTGTTGTAAATTTCGACATTACAGCAGTGCATGAGATGTGAAAAACGCATCCTCACGGATTATAGCTGCGCAATAGGGCAATAGTTTGACGATAGCTTGAAGCTAACAAGCTAAACGACGTCACGACCAGAAATGCATCAGGTAAAGGTGCTTGAAATTTAAAATTCTCATAAGAGGCGGTGCAGATGGGTTGTGGTATATTTCGTTAATCCTCTGTAAATTTAGTAACAATGAAATATCTCAATCAGTATGGATAGTGAGCAATTTCATAATCGTCAATCGTTGATAGGAATATTTGCAATTCGCATACAATTGAAATTTTAAAGTGCTGCGTTAATGCTGTAATTTTGAAAGAAGTGTACTGCTCTTTGTGTAGTTAACGACCCGAACCTTTAGCTATACCAAACAAGTCGCAACGAAATCTTTTCAAAGTAAGCAGATCATTTAATGTTTTAGTGGAGAATTACTTCCGCACGACTGTCATAGAGCCCCTGAATGATATTAGCAACAGGCTTCAGCTCATTCCGTGGCCGTTTTTTCTTCTAGCTCATCTTTAAATCCCATTGATCTAGGCGCCTTTTCCACTCTTATTCGGAGGTGTTTCACTTCATATCGTAATTCTCATAGTGAAAATTCTACGCATTTATTATCTTGCAAAAATATTCAACTAAGAATTATCGACCTGTTGGATGCGCAAACAATCTCTTCCAAAAATCTCAAAAGCTGTCTACAGTTACAGTAGTGGGTCATTTCTTGGGAAGCATGAGCAATAAATACCCTCCTCGCTAGCCCTACGATATAGCAAAAAGACAACTCTGTCAAAACCTTTAATTTTATCGGTCCTGTGCTCGATTAAGTAACAAAACTTTTATGGCAATACCGGTTTTGTGCATTAAATCGCTGTCGCCGATGTCTTTTTTCTATGAGTTATTTCATTGCGCATAAAATTGACCACGCATTAATGTGATAGTCGACACCGATTCCAAATGCACCACTGATTGCATAATCAGATTTATCAAAGCTATTGAATAAAGTTTTTTAAAGTTGCAATGGTTTTATGAATTAAACTTTAACTTATGGACATTTATTCGTTGAAAGCACGGTGACGACTGATAAACAACATAATATGGATCATATGTGAAACGTCTTCAGAAATGTGAAGCGTAGCGGGAATGAAGCTCATAATTATTGTAATTTGGCAATCTGCTGTAAATGTGAACCTGAGAGAGAAGAAATTTTTCTGCTCATGAATACTCTCAAAGAATAACTGTGCATACTACGACATTCGGGGTTATACAGCTCAGAATATGCGACTTTTGATTGCAGGTTCAATAGAGAGATGAGTGCACATGCCTTACTTTGGATATGTGCATGTGTACTGAGCGTTACTAGTGAAATGAATTCGAAGCAATCAATGAAAAAAATTTACTCGTCTCAGATGGGCGAACACCGAAACAATGCGATCAAGCAAACTGCCTCAGCATGTAATCAGCGTTTTCAGTTTTCTTATTGAGTATCTCTTCGTATTTGTTCTCTAAGTTGGTATCTTTTTTTCTAGTTCCAATTTTCATTTTGCCTGGGGCCGATGCCGTTTGCATATCTCTTGACCGTTGAACTTTTCTTCTCTTTGTTTAAAGCAACGGGTATATCGGGCTATCTGAGATGAGATATGTTATACATACATTTCTTGCTCAAAAACTTGTTCCATCATGCTGCTTTTTCATCACCACATGATGTTTCTTCAGCAAATCGCAGATTTTAAATCCACTCGCCTAAGAAATACTTATAGATCAAATACTTCTGAACGGCTTTGAAGAAAAGCAACAAGAATAACAAGCAAATCTACTTCATAGTAAACACTGCGCAAGACAAACAGAGAATTATTGAGCAGAAGAGGGAACATAGAGAAAAAGAGAGGTTACTTGCAGCAGCTGATGCCAAGATGGTATATTTCGACTGGAAACGATTCGAAGAATTCGATGTCGCGGAGTAAGTATTAAGCTGAGTGCTTGTTTTTATTATACGAGAAAGTGTAGCCATTCCGGGAGCAGGGCGGAGGGAACAGGAGCGACAAGAGGGTGCGTTCTTTTTGTGTTAACTTATAAAAATCGACAGAAATTCGAATCAGATCATTCGAAACTTAAAGATTCGTATACCCCCTTTTTTTCTTCGGCCATTTTATATGCTTCGGGAAATTTGTTCCTTAAAACTGCAACTATGACAATATCATATCCATGCTCATGTATTTATGCATTGTGCGTGTATATCCGATAATTTCACTCCGAAGAATTCAAAGTGATCTGCAGAAAAAAGTATAAAAATATTACTGCCTCTTAAAGAAAACAGAGAATATAGATTTTTAAAAACATTCTTACTGATGTTGAAAAAAGTAATTATAGGTAAAACTAGGGCAAGCTGTTCGTTCTGAAATATAAGTTAGACGATGAGAGCTAAACCATCTTTCAGTTCTTGAGTGTTTGTATTATCCGCTCTGACAACGACAATCAAACTTGTCTTTTTGATGAAATGATTATGAAGACACATAAGAGACACTGAGTGCACTAACTGAATATGAACATTTGACTCAGTTAATTTTATGCTGTATTAAAACTTTAAGAAACTCTAGCCATCAAGCGCGTCTATTGAGAATAATAAGGAACGTGGAACGTTGTCTTTTTTCCCCTCACCAACTCCATAATTATATTTCAGAAGCGAACGCCGACAACTTTTGAAGAAACAACTTGCGATGATGGCTGCACATGCAAAACAAACAAACTCACCATATGCGTCTAGTTCAACAAAAACACACCGAGAGAAGGATAGCAGAAACAAGGAAGGAATTTCAGAAATGGATATACAGACACCAATGGGGTGGACAATCAAAGGTGGATACCACCCCGAACAAGAGCCAGAAATAATAAACGAACAAGAGGCAGTAATTTCATCACAAGATGTTCCAAGACAAGGAGCGCATATAGTAACGCCAGAAACAGTGCTTTTAATCGAAAGCACTACGCGGGCCGAAGATGCCCTCGCACCAGTTGCGAAGCCATTGCCAAAAGTATTTGCTGGACCAATTTCGCCAGACACTGGTCGTACAATCCCACAATTTTCCGATGAAGAATTCAAATTGGCAGATGATTGCGAAGCAGTCGAAGATGTGATCGCGAACGGCAAAGATTCGATCCTCCTGCAGTCTTTACGCGAGGGTGAGTCTTATTTATAGAAGACATCAGTGCTAAATGCTTATGATATAAACGACATATGTTTAGGTGAATGAAATCGAAGAGGTAAATTTGAATTGTGGATGGTGAAAGTTGACCTTCTTCAATTGTTATAAAAATCACCCTCAAAATCTTGCAGTAAGATGTTTTCCAAAACAGTTGTAAAGTTATTAAGAAAAATCTGCAAAAAAAAAAAACCAACTCAATTTAACGCATCTATCACCCTATTACGCCCATATATTATTGGCGATAATACTCATCGAAGAACTTACAACTTAATCGCACCCCAAATTAGCAATATAGCGGAATTAAAACATAACGGAGAAAAATGGAAATGCAAACCGCTGCAGAAGTTATAAAAATTACTGAAAAATATTTCAAGTCAGCGAACAATTCGAAGCAAGTGAAAAATTATGGGTGAACTCGTTGGTCACACGAATATACAATACGGTACTTCGTAACAAAAGCATCGACGATTACGATAAATTCGTCCGTCTCAAGATTGTGCTACTCGAATTCATTGGCGTAAATGAGGAACGAGCAAAAAGATTACTTCCATTACGCATCGGACAGTTCGGCACCTTGCAGCAATTGCTCGCATGTCCATAAGCATCATCTCTTCATTTTATCGTCCTTATTGAAAATTAAGCACCCCAAGATAATGCGGAATTTTTCAATGACCTACCGTGTTGCAAATCAGTTACAGCTTGGTGATGATAAATTTTAAAGTCACTGTCATTTACTCAGAGGCATCAAAATTTCGGCAGAATTTCTAACTGTCCTTCCATCGTATGACACCATTCATCACCGCAAAAAACGTTCACACTTTTTCAGATAGTGACAATAATGGCAAAAAAAAATTATTTAGAATGGAAATTTCAATTTTATATTTCATAAAAAACAAAAACAACGTCACCGAGATGCAAATAGGTGTGACGGTGAGTAGTGATGAGAAGAACGATATTTTGTCACGGATTTGCGCATATTTTAAAAACTTTTATGCTGGCTTAGAGAGAATTGTCGAAACGAGTAGGCGCAAAAAAAACAGATGTGAGGAGAAAAACGGAGACAGAAGGAAAAGCAAGAATTAGTAGTGAGAGAACGAATAGTAGGAAAAAAATCAGTGGGTATGTAAAAGAGCAATCAAATGTTCGATGGGTGTCAAAGTTCTAAAAAACGTTTGCATAGCCCTGAGCAGTCGATTTTCAGAAGCGTAATCACATTTCAAAAATCGGGAGGCACATTTTGCCTGTAAAGACGGATGGGCACCAATTCCGTTTGGAACCATCACAAGACGACAGTGGCGCTATGATTTTGTTCCTCATAAGACTAGGTTTTAGGAAGTGAGAAACTTCAACATGGGATTTTTGAAAGTTTAGGATTCAGGAAGAACGCCCCATTCCCTCCTCTTCGCTCATTACGTCCCATCTACTGTATACGGTAAACGTTAGTGATCTTTCGGCGTTAAAGACAATCTAAAACACAAATATCGATATCCTCATATCGAAAAAAAAAGTTGTTAGTGGTGTGGGAATGTCGCGTACTTCATGCAAACTATGAAGCTTAAGTATACTGAGCGCTACCGCAAAGCATATATAGTGTATTGTCGGCCAATTATGAAATAGTGCATTCAAATATGCTCACCCCACCTTGTGAATGATCTAGCACAATCGAACACGCATAAGAATACTTCACTTGTTTGGCGTTTCGTAGTGTCGTTTGGATCCTACGAGATTAAGCTGAAGATTTCCGATCTTGAATCGTAGAGCATTGCACGCTCAAACATTTGAGCCGATGGTATAAAATTGTCAATGGATTTTTTGATGTTACACCTCTCGAAAGCACTTCCGTCCTTTTTGAGAAACGTAAGCACCGAATCTGTTGTTTTTAATTTGTTCGGAAAGCATTTTTGCGAAAAGTAGTATCTCTGCGGCTGGTTACCTCTTCAGAGTCGTTCGTAAGTGGGACACTTTTCTTATAAATGTCATTGAAATGCAGAATATTCCGATGTTCATAAAGCGATTCGATTCTTTCGGTTTATAAAACATCGTTGACTTTATTAATTGATATAATTTACATGCGCTGTTGCTGTTTGAAAAATTTCATTATACCATATATGTATATATAAATGCAAAATTTCATTAAACTATCAAACATTTTGATGATCAATGAAAACTGTGTCCGCAGATGTGGGTTCGTCTCCGTTTGAGGAACGTTTTCTGGTCATAAAAACAGATATGATCATCACACTCTGAACCAGACTATAGTTTACTACAATCTTATTGCTGTACACTATTACTGTAATAAATGTTATGCAATTTTCAACTTTTATGAAGAGGTGTCTCTGTTAACGTGCATTATATACTCTTCAACAATCCGCTCATGAATTTTATTCACATCGCTGCCTTGCACAGCTTTCGTTGTTCCATACGAATAAAGATTTCTACAAGCATCCAGTGAAAATCCCACTCGACCCAAATTACTTCTCTCATTAAGTGAAACGGGTCGACCTACACTCGATCGATAGCTTAAAATAAATTTGATCGACGAATGTCTTCACGTGCATGTAACCTGCATTGATGCTCAAACAGGACAGGTGGGAATTTCAAGATAACCTTGGAACTGAAGACTACTTCAGTTTGTCACATGCTCAAACTTCAAGACAGATAAACAGGGGACATACATCCCCACATGCCTAGACCTGACTTTGCCATAATGCGCCTCAGGAAAGAAATTTACAAAAGACTGTACGGAAAAAGCTACCCCTCCATGTGATAGTGATTCAAGCGTCGATGAGGCATATGTTACAGCATCGCTTGATCGGAACAGCTCAACAAGCTTGCTATTGAGCATTAGCGAGCTTCACCCATGGCAAAAATCTTCGGCGGCGAAAGTGGTCAGCTTTGCAGTGGTAGATGCGCCTAGGGGCGGAAAGAACCCGGCAGGGACTAAAATTATCATGGCGGATGTGTTCCATGGCAGAGATGTCCACCCCAAAAACCACCGTGTGGTACCTCTTGGCTCAAATGGCAGTGAAATAGCGTGGACAGCATCGAATTTTTGCAGAGACGACTGACTACAACCACCAATACGATTCTCGCGCTTAGGTCATAACGGACTTTCATCTCTGCTAAAGACGACGCACGAGTGCGTTTCAAAAGCGAAAGCAAAAATCGCCGTTCATAGATTATTACAAAGTAGAAAAATAATAGCTATTCCTCTACCAATTTGTTTTTAGAGGCGTATTTTCCTTCGCGTACTGTACAAAGGAAGATAAGCGCGAAACGTCCTTTGCTTACGAAATGACAAAAAATAAAGACGAAAAAATGGTCGGCGGTGATGGCACACAGATTAGAACTAATCCTTACAATCACAGTCCCGCTAGCAAAATCTTACTGTAAGCGACAGACGTTTTAACATTAGTAAATGTTAAAACGTGCTTGATTTAAAGCGCATATTTTCCACTTCTCTAAATTTTATTCTGTACGCCTCATGTGGGCAATTAAAAACTGAAACTGCTGTACAAATACTGCTATATACACAATTCAAGTACAATATTGAAGAGAGAAAAAGATGAATTATGTAGCAAGAGATCCTAATGTAACACTACTGACCAACGTTTCATGTCGAAATGAATCCGTTTTATTTGGCATAAATTAGCGAAGAATTCCTGTTAACAAGAAACTTTTTTCAATCAGACTCAAATGATGATGTGCTCGATGTTAATCCCCCGATCACCTTCCACTTACATACATTTTATGAATGCATAAAAACTCATCGGAAGCACAATTAGCTATCTATATCAAGTCGAAAATCGAAACCAATAAATACCTTTAAAAGAGCCGATTTGGATGAATATGAGTACACCAGTTGCAAGCCAAAACCTTCTTCTCTCCTCTCCGGTAAGGACCTCATTCCTTCTTCCTCTGAGCATTAAGTTACAACCCATCCATTCACACACAGAAAGACGAAGCCACATACCGTATTCATACACCTCAATGAGCATAAAATATGCTTGCATCACCTGTTAACCTTGTATCATTTGAAAACAACTTTCATGGAAACCACAAGTGCAAAATCAAACTCGCATTGCATGAAGGATGACCGTCATCGGAAACGATTCTGCCTCGCTAACTCAGGATTGAACTGCGAGCTGTACTTGGGAGTTATGCCTTCGCTTTTGGCCTGCTCATTCAGTGGATGAAGTAGGTCGAATGTCTTTTTCTTCTCCATCTCTTCCCGTTGCATCCTCTCACGCCGTAATTTCTGCAGCTGCTCACTGCTATCGCCTCGTTCTGCTGAATGGTGCTGTATATCTTTGTTGCTAAAACCTTCGCTTGAGGTATAACTTCGATGACGTTTTCTCTTTCTGCTGTGTTCCACCTCATCATCTGAATTTCTTTTGTGTTTCTTCTTATGCTTCTTCTTCTCTTTCCTCCTTTTGCTCTCTTTCTTGCTCAGTTTCTTCGCTTCATCTAGATCCATCACTCCAGTTGGTAAGGCCCTCGTAACTTCGTTTGACTGCTTTGATGTGTTATCATCAACCCTCTTTGGCGGAAGTTGCTCGTACCATGACTTTTGCTAAAAAAAACGACTGCTCAATTATTAACAAAAAACAATCACATGAAAGATGCACATTCAGCTCGACTTTCTCTATCTCTTTGTTGTTAGTGCCATACAGAAACATTTAAACGTTCAAAAAAAGAAAATGAAAATAACCTTTTAGAAGCGTTTAGAAGCATTGACGTATCTTTATTCCGCTCTGTTCTCTCCTTATTCAGTTTATATGTTTCTATTACAGTGGCGGGTGGGAAGGAGGGGGGGGGGGGGAGGCGGAGCAGCCGTGAAAGCTTAAGCACATCGCTGATTAGAGATTGCGATTCAGTGCAAGCACGATGGTTTATGGAGTTTGGCTCACGCGGACATAAATGCGCACATACAGCGCGGAGACAGACATGTGTACACATGGACGCTTCAAAACACAGACAGATCAAGAGACACGGATAGAGGAATACATCCAGAAAATACAGTACAACAATGCCATTACTTACTTCTTAAATCGAGAGGTGCATCAAATATGGACTTTCAGGCGCGCGTTGACAAATCTGCGGTAGATGAATTTCTGCAGTTAACTATATAAAAAGATGAAGTTTTTCTTCAATGCTTATTATATTTTAACTGCACTGATAAGCTGTACCAAGGCGCATAGCGGCGCATCAGGTGCATGCAAGCAGTACAAAAATTTGACCAGACTTATGATGCGACTGATATAAGAAATAGTTGGCTGGAAATGCATTAAAATTTTCAGGCAACATTAGTTTTGAATGAGCAACTGAGATGAAGCTGCGCATTACGCTAATTTAAAGCACCAAAATCGGGCATTACAGTTAAGCGTTGTCAGTCATCCGATGGAAGTTCATCTTGGCTGAGACTATTGTGGCCTCTGAAGCGATCGGGGATGAACTCATGCAAAATTGTTAATATGCAAATTCCGTTTTCACTGGCGCTCTGACCTGAGTATGCCTTTCATACTCGAATAGCAAAACTGGTCCAATATTTAATTCGCTTGTTAAAAATGATCGACTATTTTCGTGTTCCAGAATGAGAATTGGTTAACTGCGTGTAAAACTACAAAAAAAGTAAGCAGATCACGACGAATGGCACCAGAAGGAACTCTTCATGATGAAATCCAAATTCAAAGAAACAATTTCGTAAATCATAAACGAACCTTAGTGAACTCGTTGGAGCCCTCACCGAGGTACTTAAGAATGCCAACTTTAGATTCATATTCCTCACGCTCTTTACGTTTCTCTTCCTCATACTCCTTATTTCCTGTGCCGAGATTCTTGCGATCCTCTTCTTCGAGTTCAGCGAATAGATTCACATGCCCTGAGGGTCCTTCCAACTGAAAATTCCCCTCGCCGGCTGCAGTTTCGCTTCGTTTTGTCCCATATAAGAGCGACATTCGCTCATCGGCGTTTTTTCGCAGAAGGTTCACCTTAAAAATTATAAAACGGGCATGTTAGAATGAAAAATGATCTGCAACCAGTCTGTTGGTCCCCTTCCCCTAACGTCGGGAATATTTTGGGTTACCGCTGGCAACGTGCGGATGTTTGCTGAAAAAAGGGGTGGAGGGATGGTTTGTAAGTGCTATTAAGCTTCGCTGACATATGTTGTTAGAAGTGGTGCTTCCTCTCGTTCCTTCCCTCACGGTTTCAGAATGCAGATTTATCCTTCTTCCACACAACTCGAGTCACTTCGGACTTAATATGACATCTTATGTTATTATCAACACTAAACTGCAGCGTAAATGCGTTACATCTAAAAAGTAACAGAAATACTGAAATTTCCCAGATCGTTACCACCTTTTCCACATAAATATGTGTTTTCCATTGAAGCTGCAAGCAGCACGTATAGTATAATAGTTTGAATGGTTACGAAAAAAATCATCGCTTTTGGGTTTTCACATAAACTCTCACATCGTCACCTACTAAACCTGGTATTCCATCACTGGAGGACCATTTCCGCTAATCAATTAAACCATCTAACGATGCGAATGGTACTACTAAATTATGGCAGTAAACGATAGGCATAACTTCGAATAACTTATTTGACATCAGGGCTCATAATGATGGGACTTGCCTTGAATTGCTGCTCAGCGAGCTGCGCTCGTTCCCTGATACATTGCTCCTCTTCGGCTGCTAGTTTTTGATCGCGTCTAACACGAGCCACATTTTCTTTGGTTCGCACGTGCCACTTCTTTTTTGGCAGGATATTCATATTGGTACTATAAAAGAACACCGTTACTCTTGCCATGGTATTCGATGTAAAAATATTGACGAGCTAACATGCGAACGATGGCTATTTAGGAGCACACAAAACAACACAGTGATCAATCAAAAATATGAGTCTAAATAAAGATTTGTAGACGAGAAACTCCACGGAAAAGAGGGGAACTTTTTGAAAAGCTTTCGGATGGATTGGATCAGCATATTGATCACGCCCTCTACACATTTGCCCTTTTTCCTAAGACTAGCCATCCGAGTAAGCATGTTTTTCGAAGTAGCAGACAGAACTTGCGTATAACTTAGATGCGTTAAAGTCAACTTAAAATCACTTGGACATATAGTAGAAAAGTTACCACAGACACTGAAACGAAACAGTGGTACCTTTGGGATATCAAAAACATACCTTCACTAAACTTTGAGCCAAATCCACCAATTTCCATCAGTGTCACATTTCCAGAAGAAAGTGCCTATTCCACAATCCTTAAATTAACCCCACTTTTCGTATCGTGAATGGTTTAAGCCACAAGAAAGTTGAGGAATCTACGATATAAACGTCAGCTCTGTAACGATGAGTGCGATATGCACTCTTCGTAACTTTTTAAACGCATTGAATTTGTGAAGAAATTGAAAGCGCAACCTACTGATTCCAACTAGAAAAAATAGGAAATAGGTTACCATTTATGGATAAGAGGCAATCTACGCGTTCTCATCGCTTCGAGAGGTATTTGATTCCATGATTTTAGTCTCTGATGAACCGGTAATTTAAGAATAAAAGTCCCAGAAATGATCCATATTTCATGGATGGAAAGTTGTTTTTTATTTACCGTACATATTAGGGTAAAAGTTAAAGGTACCTCTTCTTCAAAGTGCTTCAGCAGTAATTTCTGTAATATGAGCACATCAAACTGTTCCCCTCATAACCTTGCCTAGCGATCTGAATCAACAGAAGCGAAAGTGTGCGAAAAAATCCACAGAAAAAAATGCATGATAACGGCAAAGTTCTGATGTTGTTAGAGGTAACAAAGGAAAGTATGATTGACAGCACTCAAAAGGAGGATGCGTAAAGGGCAAAATTTTATCATTTGAGTGTCTCATATAACGAATACGAACAAATAGATATCACAAGGCTACGATTGGAAGAAAATTTCAAGTTAGTTTCTTTATCGTCGGTTAAAGTACAATCAAAATTAAGTAAGCGACTACAGGTGCATAGTAGATCAATTAAACTAGAGTGATAAACGGGTGATGGACTTAACCATGCGAATAAATAAACAATTCGACTCATATTTACGAAACGAACAACGAGGGAAATTTGATGTTAGAAAATTTGCAGCAACGTAAATGACGTTCTACTTTAAGCACGTTTGTGAAGCTGAAGACAAGACGCATGGTGTGATGTGTTTGCGCAATAGCAGTTCATTGTACATTAATGATCGCTTTAACTGCAGTGTATGATAATTACCAAATCGGACGCTTTAATTCTTTGTTTTGCAGTGTCCAACATCGTTTGCAGCATCACAATCCGTCATCTCACCTATTGTGGTCGTTCGAAAATACTCGACAATATATATGTTCAAAATCAACTCTGGTAATCGACGATAAATCAAGCGAGATATCAAAAATAAAACGTCAAGTTTGCAGTAAAAACTAATCCGCTGAATACGTCGACAATTCTCCGCGTCGACTTGACGTTCTCATGCTTCGAGACATTAAATTTTCTTTCTTGAGATTATTATTTCTATCAATCATATTTTCAGAGCTCATTGTTTTTTCTTTTGCCAATTGTGGCCAAATTTTCATTAGCCATCATCCACCCCAGAGTTGTTTTAATACCCCCACTCAGTTACGTATTAGAGATAAACCTCAGGTGGATGTGAACAACATCATCACTGATCGATGACACATCTGTGCTCATTGATCGTAGGGATTTGAGGGAATTAAAGAGACACTCAGATGAATCAGTCACGTAGGCCGATAAATAGTATTATCATGTAACCTTTGTTGCACATATCGAAAGTAAGTAAGTCAAAGTTGTCGGTACAAAGAAAAAGTTCAAAAAGCTCTCTACATCCAATCTACTGCGTCGAGCTCAATTCATTTTACACTTGAGAAGAATCGGAAAACACACGAGTATTTTAAAGTCCCATAGAACATAATTTAAAAGCATAGCCAAAATTATGTGTATGAATATTTCCACATTCCACTCCAGTCATAATCAGAAGTAAGCATAACAGCATAACACGAAGATTTAAAATAGAGCGTGCAAAATAGCAAACTGTTGACCACATATGACAATGATAGACAGGAAACCACTAAAATGTCAATCAACATACCAATTAAACTCGTTTTTTGGTGAATGACTGACATATAGTCGATAAGTGATTAGCTGATAAGAGACTGATGCAGTATAAAAGTTAGATGGACAAGTATATCGACACGTTCACGAAGAGCCTCAAACATTATGAAGCTCTTGCTACTCCTCTGCCTTTCAGCACTCACAATCGCTAGCAGACGCGAATGGAGCGACATCCGCCGTGATGAGATTCGTGAGCAATACTTCAAACCCAAACGTGAATACCGTTACCTATACAGAGGACAAATCTCGACCGGAATCCCGAAGGAAAGCGACCAACATGCAGCGACCCGTCTCGACGCACAAGTCTCGCTGTTCTTTCCTACCGATCAACGAACAGCCGTCCTTCGCCTCCAGCAAATCAGATTCGGTAGCCTCAACGACGAGTTGCCCGAGCCTCGCGAACTGCAACGCTTCGAAGCTTTTGAGGAGAAGGAAGTCGATAACGAGCGTCTCAAGATCCTCCAACTTCCTCTGCGTTTCAGATATGTGGATGGACTAGTTTCTGAGATCGAATTCGACCGTGAAGACAAGGTATGGTCCAAGAATATCAAGCGGTCCATTCTCAACATGTTGCAAGTGAACATCAAGAAGAGTGCTCGCACAGATGTCAATCAGGACCGACGACTTTATAAGGACATTGGGACATGGGACGAATCCGAAGAGCGCCAACTTATGCGTGAGAATGTTGACTTCTTCACTGCACACGAGGTAAGTTTTATAGATCAATAATCGCAACTTTATATAATGGAAGGGAAGAAATCAAAACGCAAATTCAACATTTATGCACTACCCTGAAGCAAATAGAGGATCTTCAAACTCCTCTGAAGATATATTGCTGAAGATACATTGCTGTGAATAAACTTTTTAGCTGCAAGACAAGACGTTCTAGTTCCAACGAAATCACTCAACAACGATAGTATTGCATTCCTGCAACAGAAGTACGAAATCTCGGGCAGTTTTTGTGCTGACACATGCGCACTCCTTGGGTCATGATTGAAAAGACAATGTGCATCCCTCGGTAGCACTTTCCATTAAGAAAGAATCATATGACGGGGCGCCTGGAAAAACTCGGAAACTGCTCAGATTACTTCCAAATCCAAGTTCATCTCGAGCAAATGAAACAACGAGATGTCCAAAGGTCCTTCCGGAATGTTATTTTGATAGGCCTTCTCTGACTGTTTTTCCTTCGCCGGTAGACGCTCACATAACGAACTGTTCAGATTCTATCAAGCAATAGATGCCAATAGATGTTCAACAAAAAACTAAAATCTTGATATCAAGTCCTTCCCAAAACTCTACAAAGTCGACAGTTTGTAGCATAAAACACACACCAGGAAATTTAAGATGCACGGAGAACTACCGGAATAGGAAATGGTAGGAAACGATATATGAACACAAAATCTTCAACCAATTCTCGGGGCTTGCAATATTGAACTTTCAAACAATCACGTTGGGCTTCGATAGAAAAAGCTCATCAACAGAAATGCAGCGAAAATGGCCGGGCCAAGTCAAAGAATATGGTCGGTCTCCATGAACAAGAATCCTGAATACAAGACTACGTCCAGTAGCAGTCGAACTAAGGCGGATGCTCACAACTTGATACAAATTTATCGAAAGAAGAAGAGAAAGAAGAGCCACGCAGTAAATGGTCCCCAAATTCATACCTCAAGCTCAGTAAATTTTAAACGGAAAATACTGTAATAATTTTACTTACTTATTAACTGAAATCCCCAATTACAGCGAACAATAGAAGGTGACTGCGAAGTCACCTATACATTCAACGAAAGCCCACAAGAGGAAATCGAGAGGCGCATTACGAAGTCAATCAACTACGACAAGTGCACCAAACGAGTCGACGTCCGCTACAACCACCGTTTCGCACAGGAGTGCGGCAAGTGCAAAGGGACTTACGAGAAGGAGGAGGCCCTTATCCCCAGCACCGTGATCAACTATCGGCTCACCGGTAACACGAACGCGTTCCTCATCAAAGACGTCGACCTCAAAAGCCAATACGTCCTAGCTCCTTTTGGCCTCAAAGGCGCTGCGCTGAAGAGTTCGGTCGTATGCCAACTGCAGCTTCTTAATGTTATCGAAAACGTTAGGAATGTTGTGGAACCACGAAGCGAGCGCAAGGACACCCTCGTATATTCACCTGAGCGCCTCTACAAGATTGAGCGCTTCTTCATGAACGGAGACGAGGAACTCGATCGCGACCACCCATATCGAGAGATGAAAAACAAATACGAACTCGTTGAACAGATGATCCGCCGCATGGTTCGTGCTGCATCCAACAATGAGCTCGGAGTGGAGCCTGAGGCAGCACATCAACTAGCTCGCCTTGTTGATTTGCTTAGGACATGCTCGAGGTCGGAAATTCAGACCATCCATCGCGAACTGTTCGAGGATACGGGCAAGTTTGATAGGAAGACACAGAAGATGGTTCGTAATATAATTGTGGATGCACTGTCTCTGGCGAGCACCAAGAACACCATTGAGCACCTAATCGAGAAAATCGAACAGCGTCAAGTGAGCACGCTCAAGGCAACAAAAGCGTTGAACAACCTAATTGGGACTCTGGTCGTCTCAGAAAAACAGATCGATATGCTTCTTAAGCTGTGCAAGAAAGATGTAAGCGAGCACAATCCGATGCTGAAACAAGCATGCCTCCTCACCGTTGGCGGATTGATCAATGCGCTCTGCGGCCAGAATAAGGACTATCACGTCGCCCACTTGAACGGCGATGTACTATGTCCACGCCAGCTCAAGGAAAAGTACCTTGCGGTATGATGACTTTTCTTTCATGGCTATTTGATGAGGATGTGCATAGCGTGCATAAACTTTCTAAGGCAGAAAACATTTAGAAGAGTAGAATTTTTGTATTTATCTGTATAACTAGACGTGATATAACAGTGGATGCACTGTCTCTTGCAAGCACCAAGAACACCACAAAATTGAAAAGCGTCAGAAAATCGAACAATAATAAAGAGGAAATAAGTTATGAAGCTGATGAAGTATACATTAAAAATAAGTAACGTGAAAATATGGTGGCAACGCATAGAAAAGCTTAGTTTATCAACTATTAAGGAAGAATAAAAAGTTGTGGATAGCCCGGAAATTGAAATGTGGTTATGCTTTAGGCAAAAAACATTAACATCAAACCTTAAATAGGTAGAACTTGTAAGCGCGAGAGAAATTCTCGAGAAAAACCATATAAGAGAGTTTAAATAAACTATCTAGCGTTTTTTTTTATTTCGTACGTGCAAAGTGCAAAATGAAACAGCGATGTATAACTACTGCAAATTCTGCCAAATTCCAGGAAATGATCGCGATCTACCGCGACGCAGATAACCGCTATGAGAAGGTGCTTGCATTGAAGACAATTGCAAACGCTGGAATCGACCTGAGTGTTTACGAGCTCCAAAAGATCATAATGGATCGCACGCAAGAAAGACTGGTTCGCGTTCAGGCTATCGATGCCCTCCGAAAACTACGATCTGTGATGCCACGCAAGATTCACAAGGCCCTGCTTCCGATCTTCAAAGACAGAACCGAACATCCCGATGTTCGCATCGCTGCGCTGGCACAAATCATTCACACTCTGCCGGAACGCACCATTCTTGATCAGATTGCCCAAGCACTGTTCTACGATACATCTCGACAAGTACAAACGTTCACCTATTCGATGATGCAGACATTCGCCAAGTCAGAGAACCCCTGCGAAAAGAAACTGTAAGCACTTGGAATAGTCTTCACCTTTTTTGTAAAGCGCCATGTGAACACCCAGAGTTTCAGGGTTTGAAAATGCTGGAGAAGCGGATTGAGAAAGAAAACAAGAAAACACTAAGATTTTCGATAGGGACCTGAATTGGTTCGTTATTCCCTTTTAAAGCATCTACTTAATTTGTTACTAAAATCTTCACTGATATATACTTTTTTTCAGTGCTGAAGATTTGCAAATCGCTCTCCATCTCGCACGCGTTGAGGTAACTCGATGGAGCGACAGCGAATATGTGCACATCCCCATGTACAGCCAGGAACACAGTGCGGGAGTCACACTTGATATGGCCACGATTTTCACTAACGACAGCATTTTGCCCCGTGAATTAATGATGAGTCTAGACTCTCTCACCTTGGGCCAATGGAGAAAGAGCACTGTACAGATCGGTTTCGTCCAGTACAACATGGAACAACTCATCGACAAACTGTGGAGGAAAACTGAGGTCGATAGAACTGTCACTCGTGGCAGACGTACAGATCCTATTCGTCCATCACAAGTGCTCCGTAAGCTGTTTGAGAACCTTAAGATCAGGAGCCGACACGGAACCTCAAATCCGTATGCTATGCTATATGTTCGCCGCGGTGACCTTGATTACGCGGTACTTCCTATGGACGCAGAGACCATGCCAGAACTGCTTCAGATCGAGCGTGAGGGCAAGATCGACCTTAGTCGTCTCACTACAGCCCTTACGCGCGGCTGCCGCTTCAATACCTTATTTGCTGATTACGTCTACGAGACCTATCACAAGATCGCTACAACAATTGGTATTCCACTCGCCTTTTCAACCAAGGTGCCGACCGTTGCTTATATCGAAGGAGAGTTTAGAGCTGAAATTGAACCCAAGAACTCTGAGCGCCATAGATCAGTCAAACTTTACATAAATGCCAAGCCATCCGTTGCCGTAACACACATAATCGATGTACACACTGTCAACCCAATCACCTACCAAAGACCAAAAATCATCCAAGCTATCAAGGTCAACGTGCCCATCGATGCACGCGTCGAATTGAATGTCGGTCGTAAGACCGAAATGAAGTGGTTCTTGAAGGTTCCAGAGGAGAAAAAGCAGATTTTATCACTACAGACTCGTTTCGTCCCAAGCACTTCAAGCTGGCCACAAAACACAAAGACCTACATTGAGCCATTAGATAAGACGGCCCACTTGAAAAATCAACATCAACGTCTTCTTACCTTCGACAGAATTTCGGAGAAGTGGATGGGCATGCGTGTTCATGTACGTGGCCAATGGCACGACAATCCAATGAAAGTTATTCGGCGATCACCGACAGCATTGTTGGCTGGAGAGAACGAGCTAGAAATAATACTCGAAAAGGGTCGCGATGCTCCACGCGAAATCATCACTAAATTCGAGATGGAAGTGCTGGAGGAGGAAAACATGGAACGACCTCAACTAGAAGGATTCTATTCGGACGAGAGATATGAACAAAAAGTGTTCGGCATAAAGAAGCAGCAATTCGCCAATGAGGGAGATGAACGACATCGGCGTCAACGATACAATACAGAGGATCGCCAGCACCGTGACTGGTTCGACAAGCATGTTAGAGAGTGAGTGCCGTTGCCTTTTACTGTTTTTTACGCGATCACAGCGATACGTGATATCTGATTTTTTATATGAATACTTGGCGAACAAAACTTTTCACTAAATGACGATTTTTAGCACTTGATTATTCATTTAACGGCCTGTTGTGCAGTCGCTAAGAAGTGCTTATACTCATCACATTTTTAGATATAACCCCGAGAAGGGGTATAAGCTTCGAATGCGAATTAGAATCGAGACAGTTGGTTCGTCAGCACAGCGCAATGCAGAAGTGACGATGACCACTGGCTGCGACAATAAGATCCGTTATTGTATGATGGACATTCAAGCTCGCCGCCCTCCTATATTCGAAGACGAGCAACGTGAGTGGACTTTGAAGGCGAAATTGCAAACCCTCTATCCAAATGTTGTTCGATCGCTGAAACAGCTCAACGAGCCGAAACATAATGACTTTAACGCTCAGGTGGACTGCGAATGGGGAAGCGAACAGAGACGCTATATCAACCTTAAGATACATGGAGAACAAAGCCGCGAACAAGCACAACTCATCGAACGGATGAATAAAGAGTTGGGATCAGTGAAGCGATACGAAAAAGTGCTTCTGGCTGGCCAAGTGAACCAGTACAAAATCATGGCCGACTATAAAGTCAGTCAGTACCTCGAAAACTACTTTAGCATGCTACTCGATATGTTGAAAGCGTCGCACGTATGGGGTACGCACACCGAGCTAGTGCAGAATCCTGAAAATAAGGTCTATGCAGAACTCACCATCGATCCGTATAACAACGAACTGCTTAACATCGTCGTCGAGACACCCAACGAGGTTGTTAAGATTGAAGATATCACTTTGCCAATGAAGATCACCCCGTTCGCGACGAGAATAAACCTTCCTTCAAAGCCCGCTCGTTCGTTCAGCGAGTTCGTGATGAGAACACTTTCTAAAGACAGAGATGAGTGCACTGTTTCCTCTCGCCGCGTCAACACATTCGACGATGTCGACATTAAAATGCCTCTGACAACTTGCTACAGCGTACTGGCGAAGGACTGTAGATCCGAGCACCCGAAATTCGCCGTACTCATGAAGAAATCGAGGAAGAACGCTGAAGAGAAGGTTAGTCATTACTTTTCCTGCACTTGCTTCTTTCACTACAATGTCTGAGTTAACAGTCTGAGTTCACTCGCTGTAAAACGAATCAGTTAAACATCGCTTTCGCTCAGATGCTATCAAACATGATTTAAAAAAGTCAGTCAAAGAAGTTTATTGGATATTACAGAAAGTGAAGATCATCGACGAGGAGCATGTCATCGAACTGGAATCCGTCAGAGGTGAAGTACAGGTGATGGTCGACGGACGCAAGGTCGAAGACGAGCAGCGTCTCCGCGCTAACGGGTATGCGTTTAAAACTCTGTTAGGACAGCTCTTTCGAGGCAAGGCAATGAGAAATGAAATGAAGAGGATGTGCGCAGATCTGAGAAAACAAAATTCAAAGAAATCGGCGGAGACAAAGCGCTTCCTAGGGTGATCTCGTTGAGTTTACTAAAAACAAACTTACCGACTGTGCCATGCATTCTGGTTTCAGAATCGAGAAGATGGACGATGGTGTTATCGTTGAACTGGAAGACGTGACAGTTCGCTTCGATGGACAGGTTGCTTCGGTCAAAGTTTCGCTACTTTACAAGAGTGGTCTGTGCGGCATCTGTGGTCATTATGATGGAGAGAAACAGTACGAACTGCGCACGGCCGATAACGAGTTAACCGACGATTTGGAGCAGTATTCCCGTAGCTATTTCAACAATGACGAAGAGTGCGACATTGAAGAGAACATCGTGAAGGAGAAAAAGAACTATAGACTCGAGGATGACAGCAATGAATTCTTTGGCGAGGATGAAGATGAAGAGCAGACGGAGTCCGATATGAAAAGTAAAGTTTGCAACATATTTGCTGAATGTTCACGTTCACGATATCACGAAATGTAGTTCAAAATCAGTTTTACTGTCCTTAATTGGAGATAATGATGAGATAATTCAGTCAGCTTCGCGAAAGCCAAAAGTTAAAGAACTAAAAAAACTGTAGCACAGAGTAGACAGGCTTAGGTCTCAAACTCAAATTTCATGTGAAGTAAGTTAATATTCCTTTGCAGAACCGATTCCGAAGACAAAAATTATTGAATACAACAATGAGGTGTGCTTCTCGATGAAACCAGTCAAGGAATGCCCTCAACATACTTACGCTCGCGAAGAAAATAAAACGCAGAGGAAAGTGCCATTCGCTTGTCTGCCCCGCTCTACATACGAGACTACGAAGCTCCTCAATCGGGCACATTCCGAGGTTCTCAACATGAACAACTACAAAGCCAGCTTCAGCGAGGAAGTCTCCATCCCAGAAATCTGCCGCACTTTCTAGGCATCTCCCCACTAATTTTTTTATATACGAATGTCCTAACGGCTTTGCCTGTGGTTCTACCTTTTCTGGTTTGCCATAATACTTCACAGCAAGGTTTTTGCCAATTTCAACAATAATGTGAACCTTAAATGAAGTGACCATTATTATCCCACATGAAATAAATCTGGTCATTCGAAAGTAACGTCTCATCGCAGCGTTCAATGCATCTCAACGTAATCACATTAACAGTGAGTGTTCGATGCAGTACAATCATACTACCCGTAACGACAACGTTTACTCGCTCACTTTATTCTCAGACCAAAACACGACATATTCTTTAGTGCATTCGTAGGCACTCCCTCATTATTACTGAAAGACGACTGGCGTAGTTGATTTCAATATAAATAAATGAAACAGTCATTCTTAGGCAGAATTGAAGGGTTTTTGTTCTACTTTCGATAGTAACTAAGGCAGTACATCATATAAGCTGGTGGCAAAGTATCCTGATCAGCCAGCCGGTTTCCCGCAGAGAAAGGCTAGGGGTCTATTACGAATTTTGAGTTCTTCACAGTGATTCGGCCACAGTGCACATCATCAACTTAACTCAGTTACACTGAAATAGATGACGCTACTTCCTCAATGCAATTAAAACGTTTGTTTTGCCGAATTACCGACTAACTCGTTAGCACATATCAGAGCTTTTCCAAAGGAAAAATATCATTTCGCAGGTAAATTGCCAGCGATAAAAGCATAACAGAGCCGGAATTACCGCGTTGTTGATTTGTTCGATCGAACTTTATCGCCGATAAACATACCGAATTTAGTTGCTAAATTTCCTCTTTATGTTCGCTCTTGACCTAATGCAACGTTGCAAACAATGGTACGTAAAAGTTTGCGCTCTTAGGAAGGAACAACATAGAAAGATCGCCAATCAGATATTACGAATATACTTCACAAAGGAAACAAAACACTTCGAAGGAAGTCAAAAATCAACAACTAAATGAAAATATATTAGTAAAACGGAAGCCACAAATAGCCTCCGGGCCCAACTGCATTTAAACTTGACAAATTACAGAAACTACAATCTCAAAATTTGAACGATGAATGAATTGTCGGATTTGGTACTTCATTAAGCTAGCTTAATTTCAAAGCATTTATAAAAAGTTTTCCAAAATCCAGCTGCAAATTGGAACTGCATCGAAATCCCCAACGGCATATGGCTGCCATGATAACTCGCCCATTTGAGCCACGTTAGACTACGATTCTGGAGTCTTCCAATAATTCTTTTCTTTCTTTTTTTTTTTTTTTGAAAACTTGGGAGAGAAGCATAAAAAAGTGATAGGAAGAGAATTTACGACGTGCACGTCTACTGGTTTCTTTTAACTACTAGTCCGAATCGATAACATCTCAAACCTTTATATATCTATTCGGTTTCGTTGTCTATTAATTAATTAATCGGCAATTCCAGCACAGTGAACGGTTGTTAATTCTTTCGCACATAACTTCAATAGTATTTTATGTCATTTGATTGCTTAGACAGTGGTTAGGCAGTGAGTTTCTGTTGCCTTAGGAAACTGCAAGCATAGAGTCTTTAAGACTATGTAGTGATGAATCGAAAACTCATGAGATAAAAAACCGAATAAGAGAACGGTGCATATAAGCCGAAGAAAAACGCTGCAATAGATGAATAGCTTTATCATTTCATAAAAGAAGCTGATATAGCATCAAGCATCAACGCTTGCAGTATCAAAACATAATTTGACACAGTCGTTCTTCATACAAACGAGCACACACATTCGCGGCGACTCAGGATATGCATAAGCAACAACCCAAAATAAAGTCACCCTCGTTAGAGAGCGAATAAGCTTTGAAAATGTCTCAAGAACAAAGGCACTTCATCAATATCAACGAAAAAAAAAATCAGCCATATTCCTATTTCGTTGTACAAAGTATATGCGACCTGCAGTCGCATTTCTATATGTCCATAGATTGGACGTTTTAAATTTCATTACCAACAACAAATGTGGATAGAAACTTGTGGACTCACTGCCCATATAAAAATAAAGCGGGGACCCCAAGTTCGAGGATGGTGCAAAATGTGAAATGAAACAGCTTGGATTGTAAAGAGATAAGAAAATCGTCATTGCACACACTCTCTGAGGACGATAAAGAGAACACTGAAAAGCGAGAAACAGGAGCGTATAGACTCATGCTTCAACCCCATCATAACTGCAGTATAGGTACGCAAATCTTTTCTCAGCTTGGAAGTAGACATTTTTGTGATATAATATCCGCAACAATCACAAAAAAAATCGCATAAACGCCGTCAGCGATCATTTAAATATGCAACTATACGATCATAGAATCCGATCATACATAATTATGCACTTCCACATGTAACAGACGACTATTTCGTGAGATGCTTTTCCATGACGCTGCGATTGTACGCTTCCTCTTCATGAGATATATTTCCATCCGAATATTATTAGAGGTGTGAAGGAAGGGGAAAAGCGAAAGAATGGCGTATTTCATTGCTCTGATATAGTACTCTAATGTACAATTATATAAACCGTTTCCCTCATCTTTTCTTTCATGTTGATTTCATCAATGAACATCATCAATACGATCACTAATATAAAAAATGCAACCCACGAAATTGTCATTGAAATAATTCCCGTGGGGATGAAGCCGTATTGATCAGAAAATTATACAGAATCGAATAAAGCATCAATCGTTGAAATCATTATAATACTCACAACAACAATGTTAAGAAACATATCGGCATCAATAGCGAAAACACTGACCGTATCAAAACAGCGTAGTTAGCGATTAGATGGTGGTTATGGCGCGAATCGAATGCCCAACTGAAGCGTTATAACCGCGCAAAATTTAATCCGATTTGTCGGGGATATGCTGAATGAAAAATCACTAAAGCAAATATCCTAAGACAGTTCACCTCATGAAGGTAATATCGTGTAGTAATTCTCAACTCAAGCATCACTCAGAGCACCATTCAAAAAAAGGCTTTCAAAAAGTGCAACTACAGCTCGTAAGAAAATGGTGGAATTTCAAGGCAGTCATTTCGGAGACTTTTGAAAGTGGGTTAGCGGATGTTTGTGGAGTTCTGACTGTTCAAAAGATCTTAAAAGAACGTAAAAAGCTGACCTCTATTAGGTTCCCATTTGCTAGCTAATAATACGAAACATAAAGTTCTAGCATGAATTGGAAATAGACTCGTGCTTCGAGATAACCAACACTGCATCGCAAGAGAAGGCAAATATTAGACACAAAAAAGAGCAAACGAGCCAAAAAGATACAAAACAAGGCATCGACATGATCGAAGCTCAACCCGAACAATGAGGGCTTACAGTGGCCCACTAAAATGCATCCCCTCAAGTAGTATTAGCAACGATTTATGTGCCATATACCTTACTTGACGTCTTCAGAACTCATACCTGAACGATGACATGAAATGGCTTATTGAAACAATACGAAGGATATACCATTGCAAATAAACAGCCCTTCATTTTGAACGCGCGCCATAACCATAGCCCGTCGATATCGCTTGGAGTAATGCGTCAAACAACGTTCTAACATTGCATATAACAGTCGGTAACTTGTATCCTGGTGAGCAAAGGCCGCCTCAGCCTAACTGTGCTCACTCAGCACTTGGACTGCTATCGTGGGCTAGTGTTCGAACGGTTAAGCAGTCTTTCAAGTGCAAACTGTCCATCATGCGCCTCATGCTGGAAGCGTCCTTGGGAAAGGAGTCACGGAAGCTTAAGAAATGTTCGTCAACTATGTCTTGAGAGAGGGCACATAAACCTGAGAGATTGAAGAGGCGACCGAAAGTGCAATTAGCTGTTGACGACTTTCGGAGAACACCTTCTCACGATGCTGTAGAGGCCTTGCACAATCCTGCTGGGCGATACGATACGCACGTGATGCGTTCAAAACAGTATCGCGTACAAGATGTGGCAACTGCTTCACATGTACGTGAGCACCGTCAAAAAGTGGTCCGAATTCGAGCGGCCGTTGCGTCTCGATACGAACCCTGACTAGAAACGTTGAGATTTGATATAGAACCAAAAGGACGTCACAAAAGCGCGTCGCTATCGTATCCCTTCGGTACGGGCGATCGTGCTCACTCCACACAACGTGAACCTCATCATTGCCCAAATGTTTCAGCTTCTGCGTAACATCGCCTGAAATTATATGACCACCTTGTTCCTCAGTCACTCTGACTTTCCAGCAAGTCAAATTCAAAAACTTAAACTTATTCACAAAAAATTTCGGTACCAAAATAAATTACCATAGCGGAAAACGAAAGAATTAACCTAAAGTTTGCATGAACAGAATATTTAAGAAATCCACTCACTAGAATCAATTTGTCGTAGCTTAGTCCAGAGAAAGGGATCAACAAATGTAGTGGTACATCATTCTTGTAATGGATTACTCAACAGACCAAAGAAACACTCCCCATCTCGCTTCGTAATGTCACTCCTTAAACAGCACGACCAACAAGCAGAAAGTATGTGCAACATCAACCAAAACAACCATATTACATAATTAAATTTCGTAGAAAATATGCAAAGACTCACCTCCAAGCATTGTGCTCACATGGAAAATGATTTCACTGTCTCCAGACGCGAAGTAAGGTGCAATTGCTTCACCAGAAAGACCGCCACTATATCCTGAATGTCGCTTTCCAATTTGTACCAACCAACCGAGCCCCGACACAAACGCATCAAATGATTTCGAGCCGGCACCATTGGCCAAGATCACATTTTTATCCTTAAATTATCTTGACTTCATTCTCGTCGATTATTCGTATCGTTGAACAGAATTCAAACTGCCATGAACCTTAACGGTCTGAACAACTACTCCACTGCCCTGGAATGTCGGTGAACCTTATAAACCAGCATATAAGTCCCGCAATTCTACAAGTGATTCCCTTCTTGCATCACACTGTAGAATTAGTACTAAAAATGCTTCGATAATGTAGTGTCGAAAGGCTTTGGCAGCAACTTCACCCACAAAAAAGGACCATGTTTTAAGCTGCAACCATGTTGCGAGCAAAACAAGTTTGCTACTAGACTAAGGATTGTGAACTTACTGTCACAGGTAAACTATCAACAGACGGAATAAACTGCGAAAGCATTCAATACAAAAGATCATAACCCAACCTAATATGCGACTATATATATATATATATATATATATATATATATATCAGAACGGGTCCGAAGTGAAAGAGCATCCTTTCCAAATGTTATTAGGGTTTTGCATTGTCTAACGCTGTCGCAAATGGATGTTGAAATTTCATTCCGATATCTGCCCTGTTATTACATACTTATTCTAAAAAAAATTTTTTTACAGTTTATATACACTTTCAAAATCAGACCTTGAAGAAATTTTGCACCAAAATTTTTGAAGCTTGGAGAAGCCTTAATTCGTTCAAGAACTCCTGAAGATCGGGAACCTCCGACTTTTTGGAATTTTCGATCTCGTTCTGGTAGTGCCAAACTTCCGCGTTCCGAAATAGTAACTCCAATATGAGGTTACAGCTCTCGCAGAGTGTATAACACAACGGATCGATTGCCGGATGCGGGAAACATAGCCAAGACAGTGTAAAACAAGACTACTGAAAATTTATACTGTGAGCAAGACACTGCTCTCTCACCTCCTGTCCTTTTGCAACGTAGATGACAGCTATTTTGTGCACCTCACGTGACGATATCTGATCGAGATGACGCAAGTCCCGCGCGAAATTTGGTGGCATTTGTCTAGTGCCACTAAATAATCGAAAATCGGAGACCAACGAGCGCCAAAGTGATGAATTCTCATCGACCAGCGTCTGAGAGGATTGTTCATCGACAGATGAGCGTTCGCCGCTTGAAGGCCTCACAAGGACCCGTCGATTCTGTTGGATGAACGAATACATATCGCTACATTCGATCGGCTCAGTTTCCAGAGTGCGTGGCAACTGTGGCAATCCCTTAAAATTTTAGGAGATTTCCAGCATAATGCAATGACTAATAAACGCTTCCCAACTCAACTTTACTTTAGATATCGAAGAAATAAATGTTTTATCGTTGGAAAAATTCCTTTTTGCCTAAAGTTATATATGTAATTACATCTACAAATTAATGTCAAAAGCAGAAATGTTCGGTGTGACTCTGAAGATCACTAATAAAGCAAAATGAAATCTGTGGGTTCTCGAGGAACAAGAACGCAGAAAATAACATCACTTCATCATTTTTTCGATATGGTTACCCAAGAACGTATTACGTACAACCATAGTGATCACGAAGATAGTCTGATGAAGATCACCTGGAAAGGGTCATCAATGGGAGTGCGTGCGGACGATTCCTTTCGGACGACGTTATGCGGTTTGGCTGCCAATTTCCTTAGCCACGTATTCACATTGCCAGAGCAACGACACGCTTCTCGCTCATCTTTGAACCGCCAACAATGCTTGCCTACCACAGTCCGACATGTCACTCGCACTCCGTCTTCATGATCCACACTGCAAGGGAATGCTTTCTGATTAACTACCTCACAAACCTAATCTATATTTCTACATAACTATGGCGCTTGTTATAAACAACGAAAGCAGGTAGCAGCCGAGGAAATTTTTGCGATATGGCATAAAATGCAAATCTTGAGCGATCGATGCTGCAGGAAAGGAATGTAGCGAAGTTTGGCTGTGATACGGTAAACGCCTGCAAAGAAAAGAATATCTCTTACGCACATCATAGCAGTTCACAAAGTAACAACGTACTGATGGATGACTTAAAACATTTGTCATAACTAAGCAACAGCAGCAATAGCATTGTTATGATATGTCACTTCCGGCACAAATCAAGTGAGTCGATCGTTCGGCGCTCAGGTTCCATGAAATCTGCGATACTGACTATGCAAATTAAATGTAATCCACTCAACAAAGCGATCATAAACACCCTGGTAGTTGTTGTGCGCACACAGCAACTGAGTAAGTACACACGTATTTTGGCAAAGAATTCGCAAACAAACACTCTCTATACATGCAATGACATTTCACATACTTTTCCCATAAACTGCATATATCTCTAAATAATACGGCTTCTATCAAATCATCTCCTTTTCACTGTCATCGCTTTCCTCAGATAAAACCAAACATCACCCATGAAGACACATAACAGAAATAGAGGTGCATAAACTTTACTAAAATGCTTCACAGAGAGTTTAACTACCCTACTAAAATGCTTCACAGAGAGTTTAACTACCCACAACAGCAGTAGCAAACGCTTACGTTTGAAGTACTCATCAACAATCGCCACTGGTGACAATTTGAAATATTTCTTTCAATAGACAATACAGCAGAAACACCTGCTGCAAATACCTGAGAATAGCGCTTTTTTGATCGACAAAAACACGTTTGCTAGTCAACTGATCGCCATTTGTATGTGAGCCATCCTTCTGCGAGTACTCCACCGAATGGCACTGTGCCAGTGAGAACGACGTGAGGGGAAACTGATGTGCATATGTGAGCATCATACCCTCGAGGCAAGAACGTCTATCATGCACAATCCGATCGAGTAGAGGACGCCGAGGGCTCACCTCATTAAGGCTTAGTGACACACTTTGCCATAAAAGCTCGCCTGCCCAGCATTCCTCATTCACCTATAAGGACGTTGGAATGTTTTTAAAGAAACGACACCAAATATAACCACATCGGAGTTGCTCGAAACACTTCTTTGATTGAAACACTATTCAACTCATCATGAATAAACCTCAAAATCTACATGACTATTCCGCAATGATGTATTTACACATATTTGCAACTCCGAATCAGGAAATGAGTGCTCCAGCTTGAGCCTGGCCTTGCACCTGCAAAGAGCTTCAGGAATAAAAATTCTGTTTCTACACAAGTGCCGTTAACAATGGTGAAGAAAGTGAACGACTGCCTTCACTCACAATAAGGCGGATGAGCAAAGAACGAAAATCGTCACCTGAGTAGGCTAAATAATGAATATAAGGAAACTGATATCATAAGGCAACAAGTGAAAGATAAACTCAGATGCCTTCCCCATCGCTGACTAAAGCATGGCCAGGCTATGCGCACGACTATGCGAAGCGATAGAAGTAACCCATGACGCCGATCACTAAGTTACCGGCAGCAAGGAGAAGAAGGATGAACAAGAGTGCTGAATATGCGACAGCGATGGGATGGTGGAATAACATACGGGAACGCTATATCCAGCAAATTCTGCCTCAGTAAGAAGTGAGAAATGGAGCTAACCAGCTCTAAGGTTCGTTCGAGGAGTTCGATGAGCTTAGTTGAGTGTGAGAGTCGAGCCAGCTGATTAAGGTCGGAGCAAAACAGATGAAGAAGACGGCTTGACCCTCGTAGATTACGTATTCTACCGAGAACGTCGAACATAAGTGCCGTATCTGCCCTTTCAATAACCAGTAATGCGAGTGCATTTAACGCAAGAGCATGTGATTGCAGGGAAATTTCTGGTGCATTTGAGGTAACCAAATTCAATAACAACGTCTCTGCGGCATCATGATCTGGAGCAAGCAACGCTGCTACCTGCAATTTCTATGACAGCCTATAAGCCAAAAAGCACTGAAAAATCCTACTGCTTTGGAATAAGCTTTTCCCACATAAAATTAACCGGGTTCAATTTAAGTACAAATATCCGAAAAAAATTCGCATAAAAGTAATGCACGATTTCGTCCTGAAAGCTGCAATCACTCATTGAACGATCAGGCTATATTTCAGAGCAAATGCTTTAATTTCATTTTAATGGTTTTATTTCACAGTTGTGCGATTCGCTTTTTTTTTTTTTCAAATTGTCACTTATCTCTGAAAAAATTTTCTGATATATTTACCGAAAGAAAAAAAAAATCCTCATAAGTGGACATCCGTATTGTTCAATAGTCAATAGTGGTTAATTCACTCAAAGTTCAATTTTTCTTTTCTTTTCTTTTTTTTTCTTTCAAATTGGATCACATAGAGAAGTCGTTTAACGCAAAACGTCAGGTGAATTTTTTCTCCGTGACAACAACTCCCGTTAATTTTTGATAACGAGTAAGTTTGACTGAGATATAACAGAATATAGCAGGTATTCGATGTCAGTCTTCTCTAAACGCGCTTTCCACGATAACCACTAAAGATAACTGCAGAAGCAGGTGAGAGGAAGAGGTAAATTCAACAAGTGCAACATAAATTGGGAATGCAGGTAACACCTGCATATAAGGACAATCCCTCCAACGCAAATGGTTCGTAAGTCTGACGTCAAATTTAGGCAGTGAGTGGATTTGCAACACGCGGAAAGCAAAAACAGACGCCGATAACGTCAGCAATGAAGGAATGCGACATATTTCCAACAGCCAATGAGTTGCTTTTCTCACTGGTTGAAGAAACAATTGAAACTGAACTGGAAGAAACAATCCAACCTGAATACTCCGCGGTGAATAATGAAACTGTTTCACAAGCTGACTGAGCGCATTCAAAGTGGGCTTCGCAAGTGCACAGAGATGTTCGTGAGACATCGAGGGCATATTTTCGAAGACGGCACTGCACTGTTCAGATGCTAGAGCCCTTGCCAGTGCAATTAATATATGCGCCTAGAATGGTGTCATTAAATCTGACGCAAAATTCGAACAACCAATATAAAATATCAACCACAGTCGGGTGTCAGCTCTACATTCGATTGCCATAATAGTGCAACTCTGCTCAAAATTCAAAAAAAGGCTTATAATTCTTGTTTTGCATATAAATTCGGCTATTTTGTTCCGCCACTGAATGGATGAAAATACGGCAATATTGTCATTTAAAGCTGGATGAAACTCCGACCTTCCTGAATACATAATTCACTTTTCGCAGCTTAGTAAGTTTTTAACGATTCTTTTGATGCAAGTTTATGGTCTTAACTACTGCAAAATTTCTACATATATAGTCCTAAGCTCTTTCATAACGTCATAATGCGCAGAACCTTTCAAAACCGTTTGGTATTATGTCAACTCCTCAATTCTAAGAAGAAACACTACTTCGGTTCACTGAGACTGTTCTACTCCCGTTATTCAACCAAATAAAAAACACAACCACATTTTCCTTGCTTCCTCTAAAGAAAGTCGCTGCGATACTACTACTATAAAACAACTAAATTCAACTACGTGCAAATCACGTGAATAATGACCAATCAATTTCTCAACAATAGTAAGCGATAGTTTTTCGTTAGCATTTTGAATAAACATAAAATGCTAACGAATGCAAAAAGCAAAATACCTGCCTGAATTAACGGTGGAGGATTGGATGAAGAGAGCACCGCACAAAACGCTGGTACACAATGTGCTTGTGCGGAAACTGGTAGCACAAGAAGTCTAGCACAAATCCAATGAACAAGTGCATCAGTCCCACTGACACGTAACAATGTGCCGATCGTTCGAGAGACCGTCTGAATATCAAACTTTTTTACAGCTAAACCAATAATAAAGCTTACAGAATGGATCATCATTATTGCTCCTACGAAACTTCTGAGCGGTTTCCCTATCTTCTTGTTTCCTTTCTCTCCCAACAAATAAACGTTCTCCTCCTGCACGCTCATAGAATATTACAATTAGTGAACTGCTTAAAGAATAAGAATAACTCGTATGTAGTTAGTGCACCGTTTCTGCATAATCCCATATCAGACGATTCTCGACTGGGATGGTGATTGGTGAGCTTACCTGTATGGCGAGCTGAGAATGTGCAGCGTGTAATGGCGAAACGAGATTCACAATACGCATCCATACTCGCAACCAAACGCTCGAATCACCTGCCGACTAAATTATACACTATTTTATATGAAGCTATAATAGTCTTGCATATATTACTTATACTTTTAAAAGGAATATCCATATAAGTGGCTAAGAGAAAGTCACTAATATAGGGTGAATCAAAAGCAATCAAGAAAATGATTCTAAATGTCAGAAAACGAGCATCTTAGGATCTCTCCTTTTTTTTTTTCTCGAAAATAACATCTCCGGTGTAATGCGGTGAGAAAATGCAAATCCTCTCATCGATATAAGACGCTGGAAAGATAAGTCTCCAAAGTCACTACTTTAAAGAACGTTGGAATCCTAAAACGTGCAAATTGTCTGCATATGAGAATAAAAAAAGACAAATGAAGGCACGAAAAACGTAACCCCCCTCTCTCCTCTTCCCCTCCCCTCCGTAATAATAGAAATTTCGTTTGAACAAAGACTTCGAGGATGATTTCCTCATCAAAAAAAATAAATAAAATAAAAATAAAAATAAAAACAAAAATAAAAACTAGAAGGTCTCGATTCCAACAAAGGCAGCAGATCTCTTTCCGTTCACACTGCTCAAAAACTGCGCAGTCAGAGTTTGTGCTACGATTAAGCGCCTATTTAGTGCCATAACAGCTGTGACACGTTGCATGTATAAATTATCACATATTGCACATTACTATGCGATCGCATAACAAAACAAGTCGTATTGGATGTGAATGGTGTCGTGAAATGCATTAATAAGGGGACTACTATCGCTCAACATTATCGCAATAACAGCATACACTCACTTTCGCTTTTTTTACTGCTATGAGTGCAAAATGAATTACATCCGTTGAAATGCAAATAACAATTATCCCATCTACCATAATATATGCACACTTAAATATGTCAAAACGTTCACATCCACTATCGAATAAAATTTCGCTAGTAAACGAGAAGCTAATGCATGTGTTTACTCATCGGTGCCGTTATTGTGTATATCTGTCAGTCTTGATCTCAAAACCGTACTACCTCATGTGGGATTAAGCTTTCTTAAATAAAAGCCCATAAAACAACGACAGTCAGGGGCCTCTACTGACGCAAATACGATATTTCATAACATCTCCTATGCGCGAAAAAGATCGGCTATAATCCTCCTCCGAGTGTTGGCTATATAAAAACTTGATTGGTGTATGTCGGCGAGGTATATGCTTTAGTGATAGCGCGCTCTGGCATAGGCAGGCTTTGTGGAAATTCTGAGCAAAGTGGTTGGATGGTCATTTATACAGTGTGGTGCATGGTCATCCACGTAAAGTCACAAGATGAATGATATATTATGTAGAGGAAGAGGGCAAAAAAGGGAAACAGTCAAAAGATTTGTCAAAGTGCTTTAACTTGTAAAAAAAAAGAAACTCGACATCACTGGTGAAATTCGACAACCGCAGATTATAAAGGTAGAAGGCTGTGCACTCTATAGATGTTTTTGTATCGAGAGAAGAAGCAAAACGAATAATACTTAATATTTCTATAATCTGCCATACGGAAGCATTAGAAGTAGAAAAAAAAAAGAAAACAATAAACATCATTCGGAGTATATGCAAGTAGGAAGGGATGAAAAGTGTTGATGGATGATGAAGCATCGCGCGTGACGGTTTGAAGCTAGCGGTAAGAGAGCAAACAAGCGGCGTATACAAGTACGAAACGTGTAGGTGATGAGATCAAGGGTGAAGCCATCAATGAAAAGCTGCTCAGATCGTAATCGCACAAAAGATATGGATTCGTTGAGCAGTGCTTTTCGTTACACAGCTGCATGCACAACGCAATGAACACAATTTCGAAACCATCTCTCAACTCCTATCATGACATCGTTACACATCTCTAGCAGAGATATGCTATCTGAGCTCTAATGCTATCAATATTCGAGTATTCACTGCGTTTTTCACATCTTGTTTCGTCAAGGAATGCAACGATAAAATTCCCTTTCATGCTAATCTTGATTCTTTTAGAGAGGCCAACAGCTATCCCAACGGCGCGGAATAAAAACTCGAAAACCTTTCAATAAGAAACAGCAAAAAAAAAAAAAAAGATTTGCTCACAGCAGCAGCGTGCAATTTTACGCGCAAAAGTTTCACTGATAGTGCTGAGTGCTTCATAAATCTCTATCAAAGGACAGAAGACAACCAGGTTAAATACTGCATCGAATCGCATATTCTTTAGAAGTATCGCATATTCCTTAGCAGTATTACACAGCGACATATTGTTTGGGTTTAGGTAACGTATGTAAACTCGTGACAAGTATTGACTACAGTTATTTTAAATGAGTGGAGGTCAGCCGAGAAAAAATTCTTTCAAGTGGCATTGTGAGCAAAACATTGCATAAAAACCTACTACGAACTTCTCTTACGTATATTTCCGATCTCTCTAGAAAAGGAATTTACTGCTTCTCCCCGAACAATTTTGACGTTCATGCTGAGCCTAATAAGGTGAACAGCAAAGTTAGTGAGTGCACTGTTCTGGAGAACAGTGCGAGCAATAAGTCTGTGCACTAACGCTTGGTGATAGCAGCAAAATAAACGAGCAAATATTCAATATGCAAGCAAACCTCTTTTAAATAATCTCCAAACAAATCATATCCATTCAACTCTTACAAAAGAAATGCATATGGGAAATGCGTGGCGTTGACAGTCACAATCACAGAGGAAGATCAATCGCTATGAATTACAAGATTTCGTGAAAAAGTAAAATCTAAGTAAGCTAGTTTCAAATGCTGAGACAGATAAAACCATACTTACGTATCCCACGACCATCACTCTTTCATTCATTGGTCGAGAGTTTGCCCTTAGAAGAAAACCGATTCAAGCAAAAAGTTCAACCTATATCCCATTGAACGTAGACGAAAGAAGATAATTTAATATGTGTAAATATCGCTTCGAATGGCCGCTTGAATATTATCCAACAATCAATTTCAATGGAGAAAAGTGGAAAATTCTCGCAAATGGAATTTTTCGGAATAGTAAATCGCAAGAAATAAAACGTTTACTTGCAAGAGTGGAAAAAGAAATGTGACACTGCGACTTCAACTTGCGAACCTGCACAACGGAGTTAATCTGTGCGTTTTCGTCTTCAACGGATGCTTCAGCTTCCGAACGACTGTCCTCGGATCCGAGCTCAACCGACGTGTCATCTTCCGTCCGTATTGTTTCCTCGGTGCGTTCACGTCGTATATTCGCTACTGGTGGCTGCACAGAAACAGCGTTACGTGTGTGCAATGCACATTACGTTGACATATGTGGAGAAAAATTCTTCGAGTAAGAATCTCCTACCAGGCTAGACTATAATCCAGAACTTTAGCATTCTATGGTGCCTGCGTAAAGTGCTGCGAGCTGTGCTGGCATTTAGCACTTCGCTATACCTACTATGATCATTTCAAATCTCTTCTTCAAGGTGATCCTATGGTAATGTTGGCGATTTTCGGTTGGCATTAGAATGACCACCACCACTTGTGTCCACATTACGAGGACAGGTAAAAGTATACACAATGCAAACAGCACAGCGCTAATTGTCACAACGATAGAAACTAATAGGAAGGTGCAGTTGGCGATGAAGATTCGAATTACCGATATTTTTGGATGTATGCCCCTAATGAACAATTCATATCGGCATTTAGTGAAGCTATCGCGAAGTCAATTTTAGTACTATCACGATGAATTTTTCAGAAAGCAATCTTTGTCTTTCGTCCAAAAAAAACCATATAAACTAATCTGTAGGGAATAATTTACCGTCAATGGAAAATAGTCAGTGTATGAATAATGCACCTTGAAATAAAAGAAAATTCCCCTGAAAGTCTCACTTATATATAAATGCCTAACAAGCAAAACGCCTACAGGATTGATAAAAAACAGTGAAGAATAACGAGAACGATACCGATTGTACAGCAGACAGTGGAGCGATATCTGTCTCAAATACATTGAGGATGAGAGCACGGGTAACGATATCGACAACTCGACTCCACTGCTCGATCATCTGCACCCAACAGCCCGATTGGAATACCGATAGAACATCATCCCAGATACGCTCTTCTATCTCGATGCCTGCAAATATAACATTAGTAACCGGAAATTAGCATGACATATACTTATGACTATATGTACTTATACGTGGCGAATCTCAACGTGTATTAGCAAACTGTTTCATTGAAAGTATAACACAACGATACTCTAGGGATGCATCAATTGTGACTTTTTTGAGATAGCTGCACTGAAAAAAAAAAAACAGATTGTGGCTGCACTGAAAAAAAAAAACGGATTGTGAGATAACATGCATTCTCAGCAATGAAAACATTTAAACTTGATAAATGACTAACCTCGTATAGCCCTAACGAACACAAATACAACTAGCAGATTCTGGGCGAGTGCACCTGATGTAGCTCGACCATATGCATCCGATCTGCAATCGATTACATCAACAAAATAATAATCACAGCGATAGAATTATTATACTTGAAGATTCTTTCGTATCGTTTTGGCTCGTCGATGTTTCGACTTCTACCAATTGGGCACTCGCCCAGAAATATAAAGGATTTTGAGGTAGTCGGCACTATCAATTGAGATCAAAAAACAAATGCCAATTGCCTGCGAAGAGTTCACCTGCTTTAGAGTAGGCTCTCAGAGTTTTGCAACAGTATGCGACTAATGCAACCTTCAAAGCAATTTTTCTTTTATTTCAGATTTACAGTGGTTGCTCTTCGGAAATCAGTAGCAGACAGTGGGAATCCGTCTCCTTCTGAATGGGTGGTGGGGGGAAGCGGTGGCGAAGAGATGGCTTAGGCATGTCTCGCAAGTCTTTAAAGCTGAAGTGTAATACACGCCTAGCTGCATCATCCCTTTACCTAAATGAGACATTTGGAATCACACTGACGCAAAGCTGCAGGATCAAAACAATCAGATCAACCACCGAATAAAGTTTAAAAAGCGATGGGAGAAGAACGGGCTAGAGGGGGTAGCATAATATGCACTTTTGCAATTCCGCTTATGGCATCAACCAGTCTAACAAGTTGCCAAAAAATAATAAGATATCTGCAGTAATGCATTCATACTTCAACAGAACCGATCGCTTGTATAAGTTTTCTAATAAAGAGTCCACAAACACACTTAACATCCAATGAATAAGCGAACTTTAGTTGCTTCAGACTTTTCATGGTCATCATTTTTTGATGGCAAACGAAAACGTTATCCGCACAACGAATCCGAAACCACAGCCTTCCGCTTCGAGTCGAAAAGCGAACGACTGCCGGTGTGAATCTAGCAAGCGTATAACAGCTAAAAGTGAAACGTTTCGACAACCGCATCGACTGAAGATGTGACCCAACCCCTTGCAACGTGCACCTCTACATGCAGATCAAGTACTTCCAGGTGGACATAATTCTTCTCAAGCTAGCTGGACGCATTTGAGAGCTTATAATTCAAAAAACCGACAGTGGACGCCACCTTATAGAGTAAGGATCAAATGTTGTGACTCAGGATCAAGTAGAGAACGAGTTGAAACTAACAAAGAGAAAGCCATATTATATATTGATGACACTGCCATAACATGCGTAGCAAATGAAAATGTGCAGAACGCATAAAACTAATGAAGAAGTAGTTGAAAATTAGAAAACTGCTTTCAACACCGACCTGCAGGTGACGACCCGGATGCCGTCTGCGAGACTCTTTATCAGCTCACACCAAAAACGTGGAGAAAGCGGTTGAGGAAGTGGTGGCGCCGGATTGGAGAGATCCCTGGCTGTTTGAAGGAAGCCCTGAGTGAGTGCTATTGCAGAGGATAACCGATCACCGCAAGTCGTCAAATAAGGACTATGAAAAAAGGACGTCAGAAAATGGATAAGAAGAAGAGAAAGAGATTCTATGGAAACACTCGAATCGGCGACGAACGGGGGAATATCGCGTTGTAGAAGCCAAGATCGGACCAACGCAAACACCTGAAAGAACAATGAACCGACTACGGCAAGCGGATGATCACACCTGGGAGTAAGTAGGCTTCAAGTTTTGCTTAAAAAATTAAAAAATAACACTGCGCAGACTCCGTCCGCAAACTGCAAATCTGGATCCGCCGCGCTGACTGAAGTAGAGTTTTTAGTGTGGATGCTCATGACTACATTGGCTCCGGAGCTTCAAAATTACCGCATAATCTCATATCCTATCGTCTTACGTCCAAACAAATTTTCTTTTGCGAAGTTCCTCTGTTTACACTTTGAAAGAGAATAAATATCCTCTTGCAAGACATATTGGTTCCAAAGCTAAACGAATTTGCGCAATCAGAACCCATCCTTTCCCATTGCTTCACCTCGCATGAATCGACCCCATAGTCGTTGATCATCTAGTAATGGTACCAATAGCGAACCAAGAATTGTACGGGATTATTTACGGAATGCCGCCAAAAGTTGTTAAACTTATAAGACACTATTGCGAAGCAATGATTTTTTAGGTAGCAGCAGTATTCGCATTACTAAAATATCTCATCAAAGATGCATCCACATCTCATTTTCATATCCCGTTAGTTATTTTCGAAAACAGTGTGCCATGCTGCGCCCATCACTTCTCGATGCCTATTTTGAAATGGATTGCCTTCATTCATAAATGGGTGATAACGACATACGTAAAAGGCAAGCCGAAGAAAATGAATGAGGAAAAAATTGAAACATTTAGATTTCCCATAAAAATGCAAAGAGGGAACAGCTGAAGAAGATATCCAGAGAAAAAGTATACGATGGAAACCGTTTCAAGGTTCTTAATCAAAAACGAGCTAACGTGTCGTCTACTCTCCTCACTCCAAATATTACGAGATATAGTTTTACCATGAATCACCTGGCGACAAAAATTTGCCGCTGAAAGTGAAAAAAAGAGCAAAATGGGCAATGAAAGGCACGCAGTGAATCGTCAAACAACAGGCCGCAGATTTCCTGTTCAACGCATTTCGGTAAACTCGATATACATATTGAAACAATGAAAAGTGACGGATCTTTTAAAATTGTATTTCCCCTGCAACTCTTCCTCCTTTCGCGCATTCCCCTCAACCCCCCTCCCCTACGTCTATCAATATTAGAAATGCAACGTCACGAGCAATAAAGTAGACGCATAGCTCGCTAAAAACGATAAAAATACTTATGTCTTAGACTCACAATCATAAGACAGATCACTACCAACGTATCATTCAACTTCTTTCATCAATAATCTCGTAAACAATGAGGGATCACAAAAATGTGAACATTACAGAAGCATTAAATTGACTTACTTTATGAATGACATTCGAGCAGGGCAAAGGCAATAAAACGGCTTCTTTCAAGAGAGTAAGCAGAGTGTTTGTCGCCTTTCGACTTGAAAATAATGCCTGCTTGTAGAGCGATTGACCACCCGAACTTGGTTCGCTTTCATTGCTTGATGCAATCGTCGTCATCCACCTAAACGTATTGCTTGTGCCCATTGCGTTAATGCGCTTGCATTTTGTGCCTCTTTGCTTTCAAATAACAACGGTTGCATTGATATTAACAACAGCTGTAAACACTATTATACGAAATACTGATATTGTATAGTGTTATTAATTCATTATATAAATGCAACAAATGTTAAAGTGACGTTGATTCTCAATGTAAGAATGCATTAGTGAAAAGATTAATGCACATTTCTCAGATATTTTATTGCAAAACGGTGCAAATTATAAATAAGAAGATGAAATTTTTGACTGAAAGGGAAAATAGTTGAAGAAATTATGCGTTTTTAAGTAGAATCATTTCTGCTCTATATACGCTTCACATTACTGAAATTTGATAAGAGAACACAGTTAAAATACGGCCATTGCATATACTTGCTACGTTCAAAAATAGATCAAAATACAAACAAAACATAAGCAGATCTATTCGCAAATCTATGTTGTTATAATAAACCGTAAACATTCTTTCACTGAGATAGCTCGTTCTTTTAGTTTTCCATGTAACAGTAAACAAAAAAAAAAAACAATTGAAGATAATTCTTAACAATGTATGTGTTCGTCACTTCGCCGAAATCGTTCAACTTTAACCTACCGATGGCACAAAGCGTGGGATAAGGGGAGAGAAAGAAACCCGAAGGATACAGCGAGAATATTGCCTTTGTTTGGTGACTTACTGATCTTTTTGTAAGTTGCTGCGCGTACTAAAAAATTAACTGTACGATATGTGTTTTATGCATATAAAACACGAAACGTTTTCAGCAAGATGTTTTTTAATAATATCTTCTCATTTGCCCATATTTTCAACCGTTTGTTGAAGCGAAAGAGGGAGAACAAGACAACGACAGAAGGAAGATGCAAAGAGAAATGGGTGTGGGTATAAAAGGAGAGAACAGATTTAATGCCGGGTGGCACTGAAGCTACCTCTCTACCGCATGTGAAAATAAGGGGTAATGGTGAGGGGATACTTGAGTTCCACAGTAAACTATACACATAATCTCACTCCATATAAAAGTGGCGAACAAATACGGCGAGTAGCTGTGACAGACGGCTGTCTTGGAGGGTATGTCAACGATCGAGTGTTCACAACTCACAAAAACAAAAGCTCCGAGATCTCTGCACAGAAGTTTTACTCAACTCCTTTTAAAAGCAAAGTGGAGATATCAAAGAAGCCACGCATGTAAAACTCATTCGAGCATTAGTCAAGAGTTTCGAATTTTCTACAACAATTCACGACGATAATTTGCAACAACATTAACGAAAGCGGAAGGTTAGGCTTTTTAACAGTTTCATATTAACAAGGTCGCACCTAATGTCCTATTCTTTGTTAACCTCTCGAAGCTATTTGCTGCCAAATGAGCAAATGTAATAGACGTAAGCCAACCTGATGAGCCAATATCGAGCAATAATGATCGGATCTGCCGTATCGCGTATATCAGTGTGCTCTTCGGTACCCTCCCAACCGCCGTATATATCTACTCCATTGGTTTCGATATCAGGGAACGTTTCATAAATGTAGAGCACAATGACTCGATCGACGATGAATTTCGCGCAATCGAGACGTTTAGTCTCATCGCCCCACTCTAAGCGAACAGTCTCTCGTGTACAATATTCGAGAAACTTATCCAAATAAACCTTGAAAAATATTTCATCCTTTCAGCGAGGAAAGCAATGCTGGTTTCAGAAAGACTATCGATACCAAAAAAAAGAAAAAAAAAAAATCACAAAGGGAAAGACGTTATGAAAAAAGATAGCAAATAAATTATTTAAAATATTTTCTGCATTCGGATGCTACCAGTATCATACACCTTTATACAATCATCATTTATAACAGATAATATAGCACATCTATTCCAAACAATGTGGCCGGAAATAAAAGCATTATATTTCTGTTGCAATTAAGTTGTTCCCGGTGATGCTTATGATGGTAAATAAAAAATTCCTGCGAGCGATAATAGTATCAAATCACAGCTCGATTGTGACTGAAGTCAAAATAGGTCAGAAAGAAAAAGTGTGAAAAAAGACAGGCAGAGTGTGACGATCTCGCCAACTTCTATTCACAAACTGAGTTCAATAATAAGCTTGAAGAATGGATCAGATCGAATGTGCAACATAGAATGTAACATTTGGCTTTCAAATAAGGTTAGTGATGTAGGCATATTTCCTGCCAAACTCTGTTCACTGCTATTCTTTGAGTACAATTTTTCACTTTATAAGCATGAAGAAATAAGCGGATCACTTCTCCCTTCAGCAGCAGTACGATTGCTGAGGAAAGGTGCATAGAAATTTACCAGAGTTCAAGCAAGGGGTGGAGGGTATGTATCGTTATGTATAATTTTAAAGGTGGAGTTCAAATCTGCTCAAATATCGATTCAATACGATATACGAGAACCTCACACAGTCATAATTTACTAAAATAAAAAAAAAAAAAAAATTCAGATCAGTGGCATTTTATTCGAAGGAAAAACACCAAATATGATTAAAAAATCGGTATCACAACTACAAACAAATAAATGCGTTCGATCTCAATAAACAACAGGAATTTATTTATGAATGATGCTGAGTAAACACTTTTATCATACTCTCCAAACAAATAAGGTGCAAAAGCGACTCATAAAAGTGAATGCATACCTGAAGTAGTTGCGCTTTCTCTTTGACTGTAGGTGCGCTACTGTTAGGATTGTTTATCAACGGTGAACTGCGCATCGGACCCGGAGCACACACTGTGCCCACTGCTTGACAATAGTTTTGCAATATTGATTCCGTTGATAAACCACTCCTATAGATGGAACAATCATTTTATGTCGAATTATTCGATAGTGGAAAGAAATCATATTGCAAATTTCACAGACAATGTTTTCAGTACCGGTGACATTTGGATCAACATGGCACCGCTCTCCGCCTCATTTAAGTGTAAATGGAAAAAGGGTTAACAACAAAAAACAGCAGTATTCACCTATGCGGCTTTATATCGTTCTCGTTACGAATATATTCATAGTACATACCCTTACCACGCAAGACAATTTGCCGCTATTTCACTCAGCGTTTCGTATATTCAGAAAATTTAAGGTAGTATGCTTGGAAGCCCTCTTGTCTCATTTAATATCACAAAACGAGAAAACCGTGCAACTGTCTTCGAGCATTTAGGTATCAGTTATTCTACCTACATGACTTTAAGTGCTCCAAGACCGCACCACCAATACTCAGTGGGTGGTCTTCTAAAAATCTGTCAAGAGATCAATGTGAATATTCAAGTAGTGGAAACTCACAGAAGGTCATCTGCGATTTTTCTGGAAAAAGCAATAGAACAGCGACACTTACCGGTTCTAACATAGCATCTTCTTTTAAGTCATGAAAGTGGAAATTAGAATGAAGCATACGAAACTTCAAAATGACTTGCCAATAATCGTGTACGCAGCAACTAAACTATCTTTATTACATTCATCACGTTGTCTATCACGTATAACCTTTTCACGCATGCAAATCTTTTCAAAAATTTCAGCCGCAGATGAAAATTTAAAAATAGGAAGTAAGAGGAAGGAAGGCGTAGAAGGCTCAACATGGATTTCCAGGTTGCACCTTCGGGGAAATTCTATAAACCCTTCGGTGTAGTTACCTATACTCTGATAAAATAGACAAAGAAACAAAGCGATCATTCGCTCACCTTAAAGGAAAATGTGGCAGAAGACATTGAAAAACCGAATCGAGTTGTGAATTCGTATTGTTATAGATTGCAAGACTTTGATACCAAAGCAAAAATAAGCGTATTGCAATTTTACGGACCGCAAGTAAATTGTGCGGGAATAGTGCCTTCTTGAGAACAAATTCAATAGCATGCTTTTGCCATCCTGAAATCAATGGATTTGCGATCAAATAGCCATGCATAAGAGGGAATTTTTCAAAAGAAATACTGAATACAACTCAACCAGTTAAATGCTGTAAATGAAGTGCTGAGACGATTTGCTTTCTCTAGGATTTACTCAACAATAACAAATCACGCTCATAGAACTGAGAGCATTAACAACACTCGCTCAATACAGCATTTTTATAGTCAACACCCCGAGTGGATTTTCATTCATCTGGCAGTGCAATTTCACTAACACACACACTGGTACCACATCGCCCTTCCAAGATAGTTCAATCGAGTGTTTCTAACTTTGGCAGATTCCCGCTTAGCAAATGGCTTTCTCTTAAAAAGACCTACTCTTAAACAAGGTGGCACAAAGAAATGCTCATCCCTGGGAAAGCTCCAGCACACCCAAGGATTTCCATTTTAATATGTCTAACACTGAGCCGATAAATATGATGGCATAGCGTGAGCAGCAACCTTGTTGCAATAGTGCCATGCTCTATCCATCGGAATGGCCGAATCCCAATCCTCCTTAAATGCGTCCTTGCTCCAATACATCAATTCTGGGATAGCACATTTCTAACCAAAAATGCGTTTTTCACTCATCCTCCACCCAACTCAGACAGACAATGGCAGAAGAAATTTATCGCAATTGATCAACACAAGCACCCATCAATTCCCTCTTTAAATCGCAATGAAAGATAATATAGAATAAGAAATGAATTTAGAACGACACAGTGACCATTGCCGATGAGTTCGGGAGCAAGGCATAGCAACTGCTCGAGTGTCCATAAGGCCGACTCAGCTTCGAGAACCGCTTGACCGGCCTGTGTGAGATCCCCTTGCAGTAGCAACTCATCGACTAGATGAAACGTCTCAAAACTATAGTCGTCGATAAATTGTCGTTTCTCCTGAAAACAATCCTAAGCATATCCCAAATGAAGGCGAGACTGTCACGATATGTGCTTTATCGTGGCAACTCAATCAAATGCCCAAACATAATGAGAACACACTTCAAAGTGCATTCACCTATAACAATGACTGCTTGTACAAATCAGTTAGGGCCGAATCCGATCGGCGGCAACAAAGAAAACTGATTTGTAAATTCCACTGCACTTTTAAGTGCCAATTGCTCATAACGAATTGGATCAATGCGAACGATATCGGGCATAAGGAATGGGATCAAACGATGGCACATTCCATATAACAAAATTTGTTGCCGTTGCTCTTGTGAGATTCGGCACTTCAAACTATATAGGATGCATACATGCACAAATGCACTCGAGCATCACATATCGTTGGCTGCAATAAAAAAAAAAAAAAAGAAGAAAACAAACAAACAAACAAAGAAAAAAGAATATGTAAAGGCGCATAATAAGTGTCTTTTTCGCTGAAAAGTCCGCTCTTTTCGCAGTGCAATGACTGGTTAGCAGAATACTTCAACATTTTGAGATGGAATAAATTCAGAGTGGAAGCTTTCATTACAATCGGAAATTCAACGTTAATAGCAATAAGTTTCACTTCAAAATTTTATGGAAGCGCTTCTGATAAACTCGAAAGGAATTCTGAACGGATGATAACCAGCATAATGAGCATTATTTTGTAGTAATATTTTCTAATAAATTCTATGCACGAGGAAATCGAAAAAGGTAATAAAATCTGAGCAAATGCTTTTCTTTGGGTACTGTTAACGAGTGATCTACGTTAACGAATGATCTATTGTGATCAAATAGTCTCGTGATTGCAATGATAGTGGTGATCTGCATTTGCGCAATACGTTATACGCTCACACTTGTTTGATCTTGATGTGATATCTCACCCATGTGAATTATGACCTCTCTATACCTCCAGGGCCATAGCCGAGGCTACAAATAGGCTGCTGCGGTCTTGCTTGCTAATCAGTCGTCGTGTTTTCGCTATTCGGGTTGTGTGACATCGTAAAGAATTGTGTTATCTCCCCTTGTACCATGTTCTGAACGCGCCGACACGGTCGTAGGTACAAAAGTCTTGGCCTACCAAGAGTCAAAAACTTTGATTTGAAGTATTCGTCGTCCCATAAATCGGGTTACTCTGAATGTGATTCATGATCGCTGAATGATGAAATATATTTCGAAAAGTCAACGCTGTTTGTGAAGCTCATTAAATCATATCGAGTGAATTTCTCCCCTCCCCCCCCCCCCCCCACAAAAAAAAACCGATGATAGGGCACTTTTGGTTGATGATTTTAAAAAGAGCAAAGAAATGCCGCACGTTGCTATAATGAAAAAAAATATTTTTTATAGAAGAATGCAGAAAAAGACGCCAAAAAAAAAAAACCACTTAGCTTAATCAATACAAATCTTTTAGATATCAAATAACACAAAAAAACATTCGCTCAGGCTGCAAGCCAACGAGTGCATAAATTGTAACGACCAGCTGAGGCACTCAATTCTAACACAACAAATAGCAGGCGAACGATTTCAATCACACTGCGAAACATTTCTCAAAACTTAAATAAATCACTTCCGGATGCTTTCTATTAAAAAAAAAATATCCTTTTGAAGAAATAATCTTGATAGCAGCATAATACCATAAATTCTTTTCAGCAACTATAAAAACGCTTCGGGAGATGATCGACTCCTTTCAACGTTCACATACAACTTAATTAGCCATTAATGGAAGGAAAATGGCGATGATTTTTTGTGCACATAAAAAATAGCCAAAATAACTGCCTCAACTGTGAAAAAAAAATTGTTTCAAAAAAAAAAGAGCACAATGATTGCTTTGCAGATCACAAAAAAAAAGTGCACAAATAAGAGTGAGACTGTGCGCAAAAAAAAAAAACTGAAAATGCTAGCATACAATTTGCGTGTTCAGGGAAAAAAAAGGTAATCCCCCCCCCCTCTTTCGCCAAACCCTACTTTCATCTGTTCGGGCAAGTTCTAGATCCCTAAGTGTAAGACTAGATTTGGCTGTGGAGGGCAGAACATCTGATTTGTCAACGAGTCGGAAAGACGACGCATAGACCGGATAGCAAGATCCACACACCTACTTCCAAAAAATGATGCAAAAAATGCGTTAGCAGTGGTTTCATTATTACTTCTGGATATTTGAGAAAGTGGCATATCTAAATAAGCTAAAATATGAAAGCACACCGTGCTATTTCGGTACTTTGGTATACTTTCACATTTGCTCTTTCAAAAGACTTTGAAGGCATTCTCCATGGTAATCTGTATATGCTGGAGATGAATTATGCATGATTTGGTCTAAATTTGAAGAGTCCCAATCGATTATTTCGTTCACTCAAATTATTCACTGAAAGATTAACTTTTCCAGGAAGATAAAATCGAATAATGGATGCAAATAACCAGATATAGAAAGCATACCTGTACGCAAAGGGCGTCGAGTGCGAGTTTCAGATGCTTCGCTCGAGAGGCGCAATCACGATGCAAATCGGCGAATCGCTGCAATGACGTCGTCACATCAGCCGATTTCGCCTTCCGAGCAAACATCTCAACTGCAACTTCGGCCATCTGTAGCGATGAATGTCGAGATCACAATGCAACGAAGAGGCAATTAGCCAACCGACTGGTAGCAACAAATAAAACGATCACCACCCAATACTCGCTTTTTCTCTCTACTCCTCTTGCCGTTCGCAGGTGTTGTCGACTTTGTGACGTAATCGAGGGCAAGCACCTAACGGCCTTCAACCGTTTATTAAAAGCACATCACCAAGATCGACCAAACTTTCAAGGTCTCTCTCTCTCTCTCTCTATGCAACAATTACTGCCATATTCAACATAAGTAACCGCAGCATTCCAGGGACTTTGGAATATAATCTCAGACGAACTTTGCTATTAATCGAGTATTGCCAACTAGAAATTCGCTTTAGAAAAATAGATAGGTCGAATTATATCAATTTTTATTAGTAATTTCCCAAACTCTATTTTTTTCAGTCTCCTCGGTCAAGAAAACAGCACATTTGCATTAAACATTCGCTTCACAAACTTTATTCGCTGAGTCAACGATGAAAAAGTGATGTCATCTTCTTGAGTAATGATGAAGCACTCTTCTTGAACAGCATAGAACATTCACACACAATGCTTTAGCAACTTAGAAATGACCTTAGAAACAACTTCGAACGAATATATATATATATATATATATATATATATATATATATATATATATATATATATATATATATATATATAATACATCACATCCACGCAGAAGTGAATCAACAGATATTTTCTTGCCAACAATGTGCATCACAAATGAAATATCAAGAGATGCGGTGGGGAATGTCTAAAAACAACAGGCACAACAGACAGACAACCGGAGAGGTTATATGAATATCCATTGAATTCTCAATCAATTTTGATCCTCTCTATCTTTTTAATCGATCTCAACAATGGAGAGTGAAAATTGAGGAAGATAACAACAAATTATAGCATAACATATTTTTTCATATTTCAACTGAAATAAAATATTTCACATTTCGCATAAAACGGTCTTTGATCTCATACTCATTTATGCATGAAAGGGAATAATCCGTATTTACATGAAGAAGCGCATCAATGCCGGTAAAACGATATTCATTTTTGCGTCCTTGTCATCTACAATTCACTTATACAGATTACTGACAGAAAAAAAAATGCACCCTCGTATTTTGTATGGTTCGACCACTCACATAAATCCCTCGCTACAAGATCTGTTTCTCTGCATTGTGACAGCTATCAAATAAAATCGAGCGGGTAATAAAATGCGTGCAATTTTTAAGCATTTTTAAATGTAAACAAATTTCTTCAAAGTTCGTGAATGAAAATAGGATATGGTATAGGAGCTCGACATATGACGTATATTGCATCTATAAAAATTTTGTAACTCTAACCTTAGTGATGCATCCACTTAAAACTATTGCATAGAAAAATAGACGCACATTGGTGAGGTCACCATAATCGGTACTTCTGTGCAAAATAAATGCCTTTAAAGGATTCTATTAATAAAGAAGAAGTTTACTGTTTCGTTTTCGATGGTGAATTATGAATAATTAGGAACGATAAACACTCTAAGGGGAGCATTTCACACTTAGAACAAATACAATCACATACGCATACGTACGAACAATAATAAATGAAAAGCATTATGGAAATTCAATTCTTCTATCAAATATGCAAATATTATCCCCTAATCTAATAACGTTTTCAAGCAACACTCATATGCAAATTTCATTTGCTCAGATTTAAGAATGCAACTTATCTCATTTTATTCTATTCTAAAATGATTGAAAAATTTTTTGATATCATTTTCAATGATCTTTTCGAATGCATTACAGTAAGACTAAGACGTATACACTCCTATCAATTTGCCTAACAACGTTTTCCCCGATCAAAACCATCCAACACCCTCCAAATCGAAGTTATCCGCTTATGCGATTTATCATCTCTAAGAATGCTCTCAAAGGTGTCTATATTTGCTCTTTTATGCGTTTCGATTTACTTATGAATAATATTAGATGTGCTTATAAATATACATAAAATGAATTGCCGATTGGGGATCGTATTTTTTCCCGATAGACTGCGAAATTGAGAACTTGCAGATGAAAATTAAAATCATCTACAACAAAGTGAAAGAAGAATGCCGTTACCTTATTTATAAACCCGTTTTCTTTATTACTATCGAAAAATTAAGAGTGTTATATAGCTGATAAATGTGGAGATTATAAATGAAGAAATATGCCATAAACATATACGGTTCATTTTGGCCGCTAAAAGCTCGAAAATGAAATCGACGAAAGCAACGATATGTATAAAATGCCCTTATATCATCAAATGCGATTCTACTATTGAGAGAATCACACAAGAAAAAAAAAAAAAAAAAAAACAAACAAACAAAATAGACACGAAATCGAATAAATTAATAAGGAAGTACGCTCATGGGAACGTTATCGGACTGTAAACCGCTGATAACTTTAAAGAAGAAAAAAACACATATAAGATAGTTTACTTTGTAAAAAATATATTTGAGAACATAAAAAAGAATGAAGCTATTAAGCCCGTTCTTAGCGCAATTATATATTCGCTTAGAAACATCTCAGAACCAATGACAGTGCTTCAGAATCCGCTCTTTTTTTTTTTTAGCGAACATAATAAAGGGAATTTTACAACAAGAATAATGTAAAGTTGCACAGAATTATCACCTTCTCGATAGAAGGACTCCATATTCCGTTTCATTACTTTGCAATTCACTGGTTGAGAAAAAATGTGGAAAATTTTTAAAAGGTATAAAATGAGCAAATCGGAAGTATGTCATATACAAAAGAACAATCTGAAATCATAAAAAATAAAATAAAACCAAGAAAATATCAACATTTGCAATAAGAGTGCTATAAAATGGCACAACAATGACTCTTTTACTCACTAATAAAGAAGAACGTACTCTTGGCGTTCTCTTTGAATACTTTCATTTTAGTATGGTTCAACTTTATTCAGATGGAGCCTGATACTATCCACTCGGATCACACTTAACATAGGGGTAAAATAGAACAACCCATAAGCCCTCCTTAAACATAGGTCCCCGTTGTTCAAGTGTGGTTTATAGTCAAGAAACCCTTTAAGTGTCCACTTCAAATATTAAAATATATGGCGTTAAGATCATTTAGTGTATAAGATGCTCTATAGGTCACTTACACTACTTAAGTGAGTATGTAAAAGAGCCGTACAACAAGGGAAACAAAGCTGCAAAAAAAAAAACAAAAAACAAATGAATAAAAAACATTTCCCTTCGATGAGAAGCCACTTTTGAAGCGTTCAACAGTGCAAATATGTAAACTATACACAACAACGTAACATATTTCTTTTCGAGGCCGTCAAGTGAGCAGCACTTTTATGGTAAAATGTCTAATTCTGGGCAAAAAAAAAAGAGAAAAAATTCTAGTGACAGTTCATCATTTCATTTCCAGTATTCACATAACTCATCTATATATGGGTATATTCTTTTCTTATTTTAGACTCTCCGCTGGAGTTGCTATCTGCTTCTACTCCTGAGTTAGGAAGATAAAACCATGATTACCCCCCTTTGCGAACTCACTCAGACAACTTCATACAAATAAGAAACGAATAAGAAAGTAAGAAACAATTAAGAAACGAGACTAGATGAGTAGGCGTTATAATTTAACAAAATCATTTCTACAATTCCAATATATGTAGATCACATATATGCTCATCGAGCACATGCGTATTCGATAAACGAATGAAGTGACAACACCGCAATCACTAATGAAATTTGCAAAATTTTTGCAAATAAATAAATTCAATTCATTGCGAAATTTTTCATAAAATCTCCATTCTCGAAGTAAATCTACTTTCCCGAAAAGACAATCGTCATTCTACCGAAGGAAACCTCTCATTCGGATTGGCGGAAATCACATTTCCGTTGAATGAAGTTTGGCATTTTCCCAAAGAAAGGTTATCTTCCTGCCGAATGAAATTTGGCATTTTTCCAAGCGAAAGTCACCTTCCTGCCGAATGAAATTTGGCATTTTTCCAAGCGAAGGTCACCTTCCTGCCGAATGAAATTTGGTATTTTTCCAAGCGAAAGTCATCTCCCTGCCGAATGAAATTTGGCATTTTTCCAAGCGAAAGTCACCTTCCTGCCGAATGAGATTTGGCATTTTTCCAAGCGAAAGTTATCATTCTGCCGAATAAAAAGGCATTTTTTGCTAACAAGCAAAAAATCATTTCACATATGCATGATACATCGCCGTTATGTGGAACGAACTCGCTTCTTAAATCCAGACTTATCTAATTGCTGTCCTTGAATGCCATCGCTGTTACCGTCTTACTATGACCTTGATATTGTCTTATCACCTGAAAACATTTTATGGTGAACGAATCCGTTGCTCATAAATACAAAACTAAACGACTATTAATAAAGACAATTGTTTCGGGAAGAAATTCTTCTTGAAGCTTTTGCATAATTCGGAAATAAAAACTCTGGCATAAACTTTTATCTGTATAATTTGAGAATAAAGGTTAGGAATATCCTTTCCGACACACATCTTCCTTGCAACATTCAAAGGAAGAGGGAATTTTCCGCGTCTGTGAAGAAGCAGCATGTATTCATTTTTCGCTCACTCCAACCATATGACCCACTTATTGTAACCTCGAATCCTCTGTTTTGTGTTGATATTTCCACTCAGCAATAATGCGACCCCGTAATAAAACAACATGTACAAACACAGAAAGCATGTTGGTGAATGCTTGCTTAGATTGTCGTACAGCTCGGTTATATCAATGATTTCAGTTTTCCTAATATGAAACGTTAGTAAATATTTACTCCAGAAGATTAGACTAAGATCTCAGCTTGAAACCTATGGAGAAATGAAGGCGAGAGGAGAAAGGAGAAGGAGTCGGCTATCGGATCAAAAATTTCAAGCAATGATAGCCAAATCGAACAGCGATTATTCAAGATGCAAAATTTCAAAAAATTTCGCAGCATCTCATATATGGCAATAGTGTGACTCATTTAAAATCATAGTATTTTGGAGTATATTCGGCTTATAACCTAATCTTTTCAACTGAAAATTGATTTGCAATCTCATTCTATGCGGAAGTTCCCTCTACCTATCGATTTATCTTCTAATTTTAATTCTTATGCTCTCTTCCCACAACTACTTCTTCAAGACAATTGCACAGCCTAATTCGAAACTAAACTGCAAGCCAATCGTGCCACCCCTAACTGGTAGGCGGGCAAGCACATTTCTGTGTCGCATCATCGCATCTATAATTTAGCTAATTTTCACAAAAATTACCGAAAATTAGAGTGTGCAGAGCAATTTAAGTGCTACTTCTCGGATGTGCTGCAAAAACAACTATTAGGAATAACTAAAATGTGAGCCTCGATTCCGAAAATCGTGATGCTCCAGCAGGAACGTCTTTCATGAAGCAGCTTTACTGCCCAGGTTAACAGCTGTGGGTTTGCAAGTAAGACCCGTACTGAAGAACATGCATTTCAACCTGGTTCTTGTCGAGATCCCAAAGCCGTAGTTGACAGCCCGATGCGGTGAACAGCTTCGTCGAGTCATTCGTATAAGCACAGTCCCAGACCCATTTTGCTTCCACCTAAGAAATAATCACGTCAATTGATTATTTCATTGATGAACGTCTTTTGCCATACCTCAGCAAGATCAGCAACGTGCGCTAGCAAATTGTGAAAATTGAGGTTTTCAAGGCGATTACACTTCGTAATCGTTAATTTCATTCTCCATCTACCTTGATAAAAACGTCTACTTTTATGTTGTTTGCAGCAAAGTGCTCATTAAAGCGATAGTGCTGGAAAGGTTTAGTGGGACCAACTGCCATTTGAACTCTGAAATAGGCAACATGATGAAAAAATATCTTCGGTCACCTTCAAAGATGGTGACGTGGAAATAGTTTTGGCGGCATCCTCCTCTACGGAGAGCATTTGCGATGGTTTTGTTATATTATCGCAGTCCCAGAGATACACATAGCCATCTGCGGCCGTCGTTGCGAAACCTTTTGAATCGGGAGCAAAACGGCAACTTAATCCATACTTCCTATGGGCTGCGATCTTCGCTTTCAGATCCCTGAAATGCAAAAAAAGGCTACGGAGGCAATACGGTTGCTCAGAGTAGTTCACAGCGAGTATGGAGTGTATCATCGATATCATCGATGATCACAGACAGCCTGCAAGTGAAATTGAGCGCTCTCCTTGCCATTTCTGAACGTTCAGATAGATTCTGAGCAGATTGCTATGCCGCCTTATGCCGCATCACTCCCCACCCTCCTCCCCTCAACCAGAAACATTAAACGCTCGAGAAGCGCATTACTTCTGTATTTATTAAGCTTTGGCGGCCTCTAAACAATATAGTTTATAAGAAAATTTTTCAAGAAGCACCAAATCACAACGAGATTTGATAATTGACTTATGACTTACATAGGAAGGATGATCGCATTCGTTGGTGAGGCTTCGGTCGGTCCTAGCGTCCAAACGAGAATCTTGCCCCGATTCGTGATCGCAAGTAGATGTTCTCCAGTCCTACTCACGTCCACATGCGCTATATATTCTGAAATATCCAAATCGAACGACGACAACGTTTCGCTGGTGTCTCGTCGTAAATCCCACATGTACAGAGCTCCTGATGAGTCGGCAACTATCAAAACAACCTGATTTGGGTGCAATGCAACAGAGTTCACTGGCGCAGTTACCTGAAATGTTTAATTGCCTCCCTATTAATGCAATCTAGCAAATCTAGCTCGTTTGAGCTCATATGGGACATAACTTTTAGAGTAAACGATTGGTGGTGGGTGAAAATGGGATGTCCCCGTTTACGGCAAAATCCTTTGAAATTTGAAAGGGAAGCAAAATGAGGATTGCTGATCAGCTGCAGAATGCCTCTTTCTAAATATCCTCCTCATTTTAGTATTCATTTGCAAAATATCATAAAATCGTCTTATTTATGCGCGAGATGTAAGCCTCCCAGCACTATCCAATCGTAAACATAGACGAGCTTGTTCCCCTTCCTCCTTACAATTGGAAGGCAGGGCAGTTCGAAACTGGATTTCAGAAAGAAAATGCAAGTTGCCGAATAAGTGTGGAATAGGCAATGAAAGAAATGTGAGGAAAGCCTATGTACAGTGTGCTAAGCCAATTGCACGTTGAAAACCAACATTCACCTACGCACTAGAAAACTATACGGATTTACTTTGAAATCGATATAAAAGAAACAACAACGATGAAAAGACCAAAGTACTATTAAGGTGGAAACATTTTTCAACAAAAAAGGTTCGCTGAATAAAGATTGGTACCTTCCGATATTGCAAATGTTTCGAAAATTCACGCTATTATAAATTATAAAATAGAGACTTAGCACAGTAGTCAAAGAAAAGGAGGTTTCTTTTCGATGTATGACACTCCGTGAGTGATATAAAGCTGTTTAATAAAACTGATACTACAACAAAGACCAAAAGACAACGATCACGATGACTAGGAAGGAGAACTTATTTACGATTAAGGAGATGAACGGCTTAAATTCGCAGAAAAAGAAACATCTAAAGAGAGAATAAAATGGAGCATAGCAAATCAAAAACAAATGAAAAAGAAATCATTCATCGGATCACCTCCCAAGTAATCGGTCATCAACTGAGATTACAACTAAATTTGGATATTGCAAGGGAAGAGCTCATCTGCGGCTTCAATCCAACAGTATTAACCATGCATGCGCACATTCCTTTCCAGCAGTTACTAGACAATCTATTGAATGTTTACAGTTAGAAGCTAAAAACTCTCTCATCGATCATAAAACGATCGCCACCTTTAAAGTGCTGTTACTAGAGTCAGTCGCTTATCGACTTTACGCCTATTTTTCTGAGGTAATCGAGATACGACTCTTTTAACTCATCGCATCCACTTTCATTTGCAAATCGGCCTTGAGGCTTGTAGTTGGTGCCGAAATTTCTTTAGGGGAAGCTGGGCGCTGTTTTGAATTAGTTGGGAATACGCACAGAACAGCCCGGATCGTACAAGGATAGCCCCATCTGTAGTTCATAGGCAGTCGGGGATTCAAAAGCAAAGTTAGGAAATTTCTAGGACGATTAACAATTCGAAAATTCCGAACAGCTCGGGAATAAATCACAGCTTTTGGTAGCAGCACAAAATATGAAGAAAATCCAGAGAGTTTCAAGGAAAGCAACAAAATCAGTGAAATGCAGCATACGGTGCTGTATCATGCTAAACGTCTGCAAGAAGCGAAGCGTCATCAACTGATCTGCTATACATTAGTACAGTAGCTATTACCATGATATCGAAGTGTTTTAGAAGCAAACTTGCCATTTATTCGCTTAATATAGGTAGTGTAGCAAAGAGTATGCTTGACCCGCTAGTTGTCGCCTACAGATCAATTATGCAGTAATCGGCGCAAAAGGGAAAGTGATAGCTTCCAAATATCTTATATATCCCATAGATTATATTTGACTATCGATCACTTTGGTTTATGAAACACAAATAAAGAAGCATATTCTTGAAAGCAGAGATAACCTGGAATATTCGTTGACATTGTAGGGAACATCGATAATCCCACACTTTTGCGGTACAGTCCTCACCGCCACTGTACATCCACTGACTTCGTTCATCAAAGCCAATCGACATCACGTTTTTTATTAATGATTCACATGTAGCTATAACCGCCGATGGGCATGACTGCAAAATGACCCTTTGTTACGTGTTGCAAAAAATTTGACGATTAATGCGCTTTAAACAATAACCAACACGAATCTAACACCGATTACGCGCAAAACCAACGTGTATTTCCAGGATGGTAAGTGAGAGATCGGCGATTCCCCACTTTATTCTATCGCAGTGGGATTTCTAAGGCGAGGTGGATTGCAAATGAAACTTTAAAAGAAAGACCCTAAAAATTGTGAAGTAATTCATGGAAAGCATTTCAATGAAATGCGAGTATACTTGATGCAAACTATCACTAACTAAATTTTTTCATCGTTCATTTCAGAGGTTAGATTAAGATGATGAATGCTTACCTGAATATCATAAATGCGAATATGTTGCCATCCAGCCACTGCAAGTTGACATCCATCAGGACTAAACTGCATTACGTTCACTTGTGACTCTTTGTGCGCAAAGCTCTCCACAGGACTTGCCGTCACAACATCCCACAGACGGATGTTTTGATCGTAGCTCGCCGAAACGAGCAACGGTCGAGACATATCCCTCACCCCCACGTACACTTTCCTATAAATCCATTCGTTGCGTGTGTGTTGCAAATCCCGCTCGTCGATCCGCACAACTCTTTTGCAAGCAATTACTCCAACATCGAATCTAAATCTCATAAAGAAATGCGAACAATGCGCACAGATATATTGAAATGATCCAACAACTTCATTTCAGGAAAGGAAACTTAAAAATAAATGTTTTGAAAAAAGTGGTGAAGCATTTAAAAAAAAAAAATGGTGTCGGTAGACTAATGCATCGATAAGAAACTTGAAAAAGGCAAGTCGTTGACATCTATCAGAATACCGTTCGAATTCAACGATAAAGTCATGCATATTAACAACAACTAGGTGGAAAATTGCGATTAAAAATACGGCGTTCAATAACATGTTAATATACTCGCATATTTACTTATAAAATCTGACGGTGATACGTAACCTGATGGCGTCGAAGAAAATTAAGCAATGACAAATATTACAACATAATGAAGCAACAATAATTACTGTACTGCTCGTTTAATGCATATAAGCAATAACGCAATTCAAACGAATCAGACCAACTGCTTCAACTTTAAATATAAGTACTTCATTACGCAAATCTAACTGCACTGACCATAGAAACGTGAGTATGAAACCACAAAACGTATAAAGATGCCTTCACCTATAGAAATAAGCTAGTGGAAGCAATTTATGACTCAAAATATAGACGCTTAATCGTTTCGTTGTTGGATAAGCGTTACCCTCGAGAACAATGGAGTGTAAATTAATTATAGATAGGTTCGACGAGGAAATGCTATCTGTGCAATGAAGCGTAGATGCGCAACAACCTATGCCGTTTGTGAATTCTGAAGCAGATGTGTGCCATTAAAGGGGTGAGAAAAAGAGCGCATAATGGAGTACGGGAATTGGTAAACCATTGGGGTCCTTTTGATCTAATGAGACGAGTAACGGTTTCCTTAACATGTCCCCTTTCAGACTACTATGTTTTTGTGCTGGAAAGAGAGGGATCAATATCCCCACTTGGAAGTCCCACATGCATTGCAAAGAAATGAAGATTTCGCTGATTAACGCGAGTTTTTCCACATTTGTTTCGTATGAATTATATTGCAAAATCTATACATAAATCAATTTCGACGCTCTATTCAAATGTTTCGAAAGTTTCATCCCGATTCCTCAATTATAAAATAAAGAAAATCGTTGCAATTTGATCCTCTCTCAAAAGTTTATCAACGCATGAAGCCAATTTGCAGTTAAACGATTTAAATCGACGATGTATTTTGAGTATCACATCAAAAGTTTTTCGAATCGACAATTTAAAAATTACCGCAATTATATAATTAAATAAGTAAATCTATTGATTTTTTCATTGAAAAAATAAATATTTGTAACAATGAATAAAGACATAAGAGGACATTCGCTAAGAATTTGCGATAAATTGAGAGCGAATCGATATGTCCCAAGCGATCGATCGCATATTTCAATGAGCATTCTAAAGCGGCAGTATACTAAGTGAAGTGATACAATTTTGAAATTTAGCACTCTTGGCATGTTGCCGACTTTTGATAGTTCGCTTAGCTATAAAAAGTTGCTATGCACACCAGTGGCTACAATTAATTACTAAAAACTCCTATCGACGAGCGTATTATCATGGCTCACGGGAGGTCTCCACTACGGAGAAATTCCCTTCCCTGTTGCGGCATGGGATTGTAAGATTATGTAGGGTGCCGTCGTGTAAATTCAATGAGTCATTCCTCAACAAGCAGTACCGAAATGCACAAAATTGGCTCAACTCCGTTGCATAGCATATATTCAAGGAGAGTTGCTTAACGACGTGCGTTATAGAAAAAATAAAATAAAATAACGAGAAAGGAACGGAACTATTCGTGGTGAAATCTTCACTCTTTGTAACTAACAAATTCGGGTTTAATCATAAATAACTATCAAAGTGACTATCAAAACAGCGAACAATTATATCGAGTCCAAATACGAATTAAAAAAACCCAAGTTTCAATAAGAGCCAATAAACTTATACGAGAAATCCAAAAAAATTTCAGGCTCGAAACTGAACTATAATTTTATTATTAGACTTCATCTTCCCGCTGTAAAGATGCTCATTTATCCTAATTCGTTGTATTATTATTACAGATAACCGACTCAGTCTATGTAACTTTGAGGTGAGGGCTTAAATTTTTCATAAGAAGGACCTACAACTAAGGTGAGATTTATAGCGTTCACAATGTTCCTGGAAAGGCGTATTTATTCGATAAAATGGAAATCTTTGAAGAACATGGGCTTGTACGTAGGAAAATACGGTAGGTCGACAACACGTCAGAGTTCATTTAAGGGGAGACTAGCTAGCTGTGGGGATGACCGCAACTTGCTGCATTACCGACAATAAGTCATTTGACAATTGGTGTTTTCTAAAAAGAAAGGTGTATTTAAGGACGACGCACTAAAACAAATAACAAAACAAAATCACATAACACACCATTGCATAAAGCTGCACTAGTCAGCTTATCGATTAACGCCTTTGTTGAGGCATCGTGTTGATAAGTTGGTTCGCCTCGTTGAGATAAATACTGCCGGGATTATTTGATGCAAAAATTTTAAAATAGAAAAATAAATAAAAATTCGAGATGATGAGGAACGATGCTTACATTGATGCCTTTAATTACCCGATAAACGATCTTCGTGTTCGTACATTACAACCTGCTCCTATGAGTCGGAAATTTTATTAACCCGACTCCTTCAAAGAACGTCGAAATTCAGTCGTAAGGAGACCAAAATTCTGGCCCTTCCACAACACTCATAATTAATGCTATGGGTTTTCAAAATATTTGTTCGCACTTCTCCGCTGATCATAGCCCACATTACTTTTTATAACTTCAAATAATCTTACATTGGAACCTCATAACCCAGATAAACTTATCTTCCCTTTTATAGCTGAACAGCTTCTTCAGCACTTTCTTATCAACGGCTTCTCCTTCAGCACTTATCTATCAACGGCCCCTTCCTACCAGCATCCAACAGCAAAAAATTTTGCTCTCCTCACCTCGATCCTTTCTCTTTTTTGGTCTTTTTTTAGGTGGTTTTCAATGCCCGTTCTTACAGGTGCTCAAATCGCCATACAATTTCACCACTTGAGCTTATCGGCCTTCATGTATCAAAGATAGCGTTTTTGAGGCCAGCAAGCCTCTTAACGTGCCGCTGCCTTATTTAATGATTATATGAGGATATTCCAGTGTCGGCACTAATTGTAGAACTATGTCCAACATCCCAACGATGAACGCCACTAGTCGTATTAGTGGACCCTTAAAGAAAGATCGTAAGAGCGCTAACTTGTGAATAGGTAATATTCAACTGTTGATGACATAGTGCCAAATAAGGAGACACAAAAAAACCCATGGAAATATTTGTTTTGTACGCAGAATTGCAGCAAAATTGAGTGCGATATTGGTGATATGTGCATGAGCAACACGCAACACAACACGCTTAAGTGATCGTTGTAAATAAAAGAGTTTATCGACCGAAAAGAAAAAAAAATGAGCACTTCAAAAAAAAGTGCATAGATATTTTACGATCACCAAAGAGAGGAATAACGCCTGAGGGCAAAGCTCAGCTTGGTAGCAAATACTTCGATGCGAAGATTGTGCATCAACATCACAAACCGACTGCTTCTGCTATTGTGACAAGAAACCAAGAATATACGGCACATAAGCGCCGTCTAATACGATAAGCCAGCCAACGCCCACGCAAAAACAAACGACAAGGAATCAGAAAGCATTGACAATATTATTACAAATGAAAAAAGGCATCTTCATAAAGCAGATCTTCTTTACCTCTCTCTCTCAATTCTCTCTTTCTTCCCTTCTACACAAAGAAAAGTCACATGCGCACAATCAAATGAATTTCTTTTCTACCTCATCTCCACAAAGGTGATAATTTTAACCGGCCATTGTCTATGAGGACCAATCGCAAACGAATGCGAGCATTTAGAGTACAATAAAATGATTGATATATAGGCACAATAATATTGCATAGAAATTACGACAAAACAATTGCGCGAACTTTAGAATGAAAACTATACAAAAGTACCTATATGCAAATGAAAGCAAACAGGGGGAGGAATCGTATGGGTCATAATTCCATATTAGAAATGAACTGCTCGAGAGTGCAAATATGCACATGCGTGCAATTCGTTTCAGCTATTACTTTTGGTTTATTAAAGCGATGCCCAACGAGACCAACGCCAATATTGAGACGACGGTTCAACCCATATTTAAGTCAATCTTAGGACAATTGCAAATGTGAAGTATAGAAACGAGGCACACATCGTTGAGAATTTCTGCCTATGATTAGTATTAGGCTCTTTGCTGACGACCTTAAAATTTATCGTCCATTGCATGATCCCGCCTATGATTTCTACATTCTGCAGAAGAACAATGATGCACTCAACATCTCTTCGAAGTCGTAGCACCTAAATGTTTCCCTCGAAAAATGCTACTCTGTTTATATCAACTTCAATGATACTTCCTCATGCTGTGAGGTCAGGTTCTTCTTTTCACAGGTGTTCGTGACCTTTGAGTCGTAACCGACCCTGACCTTCAATGGAACGTGCAATATTGCACTGTCGTTGAAAATTCACCCAAAACTGCTGAATTTATTCTCTTTGTTTTGCAGCAAAGATGCACTGAACACATTATCGAAAAACCCTCATCACTCGCCGCTGCCCATTTTGCAATGTTGCACAGCTGTATGGTCCCTTTATTTGGTTTTTGATATCAAACTGTTAGAGAATGTCTAAAAACGCTTCACTCGCAATGCTCTTCGTAGAGTTTACTAGAAGTCATATTAGCCAAACTAAACAATCGGGTTAAAAACCACCGTAAGCACTAGAACATGATAGACTCAACTCTGATTTAATTCACTGTCATCATAAATTTGGGCATTGCATCTCCGAGATTCTTTTCCCAGTTTACCTCTCCTTGTAGTCGATGCAGGCATCAATTTGAGCTCACCAAAAAATACTGCACCACAAGCACCGTCCTGAATTTTGTCTTTAATAACCTAGAATGTCCGCCCTGTCGAAATCCTCGATGCACACAATTTATCTTCCAAACTGCGTTTGAGTTGCTTTCATCTTCATATTACTACCTGTTCACCCAACCGTTTTGCCCCTTTTCCTTTTGTTTTCGTTTCCGTTGTGTTCTGTTAGCTTTCTTTCTGTTCGTTTTCTTTTCATTTGTATATTTCCGACTTCGAGAAGTCAAAAAAAAAGAAGCCAGAAGTGTGAAATTTTGTCCCTGCAACTTTCAGTGAGTGGGTATTTCTAGTACGAGGAAGCATTGACTGAGAGATACTTCGACTTGCGAGTTTTCCACTGCACCGTTATGTTGTTTAAAGCATGCTAAACTTAGGTAAGTAGCAAAGAGTGTTAAACAATTTCTGCAAAGAGTTACTGAGAGTAATGCATTCTCTAAACGCTTTCAACGCTTCGACAATGTCTTACACTAGTCATCATAACGCAGTTGTCACTCACTTTTCCTTAATATACCGTTGCATAAAGGCACATTGCTAAGCCTGCCCGCTTAACAGCGAACGCTTACATCAACTTCTCAAGGGCATCATTTCTATGAATCTATACACTAGAAAAATGCCCACTAATGACAAATGACCACCAACAGAACATTTTTTGAATGAGTATCGAGCATCCCCGTATTCTATAAATAATTAATTCGTGGTCATACAATGGTCTGTTTTTTCACACCAGCCTATATGTCGGCCTAAAATAATGACTTAGTGGTCAGCGGAACTACGACTGACCACGTGCATGTCGCGCGAAGAGTTGGCAACAAAGAAACGAAATCAAGAAGGAATGATGTGTACGGATTAGTGAAATGCATTGAAGTGAATAAAAACCAGCAAGGAAAAGAGATGAGCAGTTCAAGACCAAAATTAAAGCACCGCTCGACGATATCACGGGCAATGGCTGGATGGCTCGGTCTGGCTCACTCGGTGCTCGTCACTGAGTTGACAGGCAATGTGGCTGAGCGAGGCACACTTCCGGCCTTTGGAGGCACTTTCATCGCTGAGCCACTTCGTGGCAAGGAGCTACCCTGAAAATGTGATGCCACGCTTCCATTTCATGTTTTCAACTACTTCAAATTATTATACTTTTGTGCGTAATGAACGGCGAATAAAAAGAGAAACTCAGAAAAAAGTGACGCTTACCAATTTTCAGTTACCTATACCTTGTTACGCATCTACTAAATCACTAACGGATCTGCTAGCTAATCAAGGTTACCTCCATCAACGTTAGCAAAGGGGCTCCACACGATTCTGCACTACAATCATGCTCTGACCTACAAAGAAGATCATTTATTGTGAGGGGTAGATTTGTAAGGCATCACGAGAGAAGTTACTAATAAAACTTAAAACTATTAGCGCTTATTCACAATCACCTGACAATAAGTAAGTCAGAAGGCCCAAACACACTACCACTAGCAAGTAGTTAAATTGATTCGATCAACTTCACTTGCCAAAACCTTCACACACGAAGCAGTGATGCCAACATTTTAAGTCGAATGGATTTGAGCGAAGATCAATTGATGAACCCCCTTAGGGAAGCACATTTGCACACATGCATTGCATAAACTTTCTGCATTACTCTTCTTCTTTATTTTATCGTTTTATATTTTTCTCATCTATTTATGCAAATATAATTTACTTTATTTTGCATATCCTTTATCTTCACACATTATACTTGTTTTCTTTTTTCTATATTCCTTTCATTTGCATAAACATTTAATGCATCTTTCAAAGTGTTTGCACGTATGTTTGTTCACTCCATGAGCAAGCAAAAAATAAAATTATCACATAAATGCATCTCTCGATTCATTAGTCTACTACCGTTGTCTCAATCGAAACGTTTTTACGTCTATATTACCTTGTCTCAGGAATCTGATGAATCTGATTAAAATCTAGCCAAAAAATTTTGGGTCATTGAAATTTGCATGCTATTTATGGACAAGAGGTCATTGAAATTTGCATGCTATTTATGGACAAGAGGTCATTGAAATTTGCATGCTATTAATGGACATGAGGTCATTGAAATTTGCATGCTATTTATGGACAAGGGGTCATTGAAATTTGCATGCTATTTATGGACAAGGGGTCATTGAAATTTGCATGCTATTTATGGACAAGGGGTCATTGAAATTTGCATGCTATTTATGGACAAGGGGTCATTGAAATTTGCATGCTATTTATGGACAAGGGGTCATTGAAATTTGCATGCTATTTATGGACAAGGGGTCATTGAAATTTGCATGCTATTTATGGACAAGAGGTCATTGAAATTTGCATGCTATTTATGGACAAGAGGTCATTGAAATTTGCATGCTATTTATGGACAAGAGGTCATTGAAATTTGCATGCTATTTATGGACAAGGGGTCATTGAAATTTGCATGCTATTTATGGACAAGAAGTCATTGAAATTTGCATGCTATTTATGGACAAGGGGTCATTGAAATTTCCATGCTATTTATGGACAAGAAGTCATTGAAATTTGCATGCTATTTATGGACAAGAGGTCATTGAAATTTGCATGCTATTTATGGACAAGAGGTCATTGAAATTTGCATGCTATTTATGGACAAGGGGTCATTGAAATTTGCATGCTATTTATGGACAAGAGGTCATTGAAATTTGCATGCTATTTATGGACAAGAGGTCACTGAAATTTGCATGCTATTTATGGACAAGGGGTCATTGAAATTTGCATGCTATTTATGGACAAGAAGTCATTGAAATTTGCATGCTATTTATGGACAAGAAGTCATTGAAATTTGCATGCTATTTATGGACAAGAGGTCATTGAAATTTGCATGCTATTTATGGACAAGAGGTCATTGAAATTTGCATGCTATTTATGGACAAGAAGTCATTGAAATTTGCATGCTATTTATGGACAAGAGGTCATTGAAATTTGCATGCTATTTATGGACAAGAGGTCATTGAAATTTGCATGCTATTTATGGACAAGAGGTCATTGAAATTTGCATGCTATTTATGGACAAGGGGTCATTGAAATTTGCATGCTATTTATGGACAAGGGGTCATTGAAATTTGCATGCTATTTATGGACAAGGGGTCATTGAAATTTGCATGCTATTCATGGACAAGAAGTCATTGAAATTTGCATGCTATTTATGGACAAGAAGTCATTGAAATTTGCATGCTATTTATGGACAAGGGGTCATTGAAATTTGCATGCTATTTATGGACAAGAGGTCATTGAAATTTGCATGCTATTTATGGACAAGAGGTCATTGAAATTTGCATGCTATTTATGGACAAGAAGTCATTGAAATTTGCATGCTATTTATGGACAAGAGGTCATTGAAATTTGCATGCTATTTATGGACAAGAGGTCATTGAAATTTGCATGCTATTTATGGACAAGAGGTCATTGAAATTTGCATGCTATTTATGGACAAGAGGTCATTGAAATTTGCATGCTATTTATGGACAAGGGGTCATTGAAATTTGCATGCTATTTATGGACAAGGGGTCATTGAAATTTGCATGCTATTTATGGACAAGAAGTCATTGAAATTTGCATGCTATTTATGGACAAGAGGTCATTGAAATTTGCATGCTATTTATGGACAAGGGGTCATTGAAATTTGCATGCTATTTATGGACAAGAGGTCATTGAAATTTGCATGCTATTTATGGACAAGAGGTCATTGAAATTTGCATGCTATTTATGGACAAGAGGTCATTGAAATTTGCATGCTATTTATGGACAAGAAGTCATTGAAATTTGCATGCTATTTATGGACAAGGGGTCATTGAAATTTGCATGCTATTTATGGACAAGAGGTCATTGAAATTTGCATGCTATTTATGGACAAGAGGTCATTGAAATTTGCATGCTATTTATGGACAAGAGGTCATTGAAATTTGCATGCTATTTATGGACAAGGGGTCATTGAAATTTGCATGCTATTTATGGACAAGAAGTCATTGAAATTTGCATGCTATTTATGGACAAGAGGAGGTTAGATGCACAACAGATCATAACACCTCAATAAAAAATGAATAACAAACCGTTCCAGAACGACAGCGCATATAACCAATAAATTTCTTCAGTTCCTCCACCCATTTGTCACAAGCCTCCGCTGTCGGTGCCATAATCAGCAAATCCCTTGCATCGGTCGTCTCTGAATGAAATCATCAATGCAACGATGTTTGTTTCAGATAAAATCGTTCCATTCTTACTTTTCTTCATTTACTTCAAACCATAATAGCAATTAGACGCTTGTTTCTTCGACGATATACACGTGAATCTGGCTTCTAGCAACGTTTGCCTACGAAACACCTAGTTCTAAAGCAAAACAATTCCGTTGATGGTATTTATTCCAAAGATGCGAATCAAAAAAGATAAGCAAAAAATATCCACATTGATGGACCATAAATGCAAGTTAAACGATATCAAAGAGATACAACTGACAGAATAGGATGAACCATTTAAAAGCAAAAAAAAAGAAAAAAAAGAATTTAGAAAGGAAAGCAAATTATGCGCAGTAATCTCATGAAAAGGCAAAATGACGAAAAGGTGAACGAGATGCGCAAAATTATAAACAATATGCGCCTTATTACGCGCTATAAACGATGAAGATCGATGAACTTACGCTTGCAAGGAGGGATCGTCTCATTGCCCACATGTTCACGATGGAAACGCATTCGACAACCTGCAAAAAGTGATGCAACGATATTGAATGCCAAAAAAGCAGCATACTCCTCTCAAACAACACAGCTCAGCACTCGAATCATATAGTGCTATGAAATCCGCTAGAGCCATAAAATCCGTTACCAACAATGTTACACGCGTTTCTAACACAACGAATATTTATAAAGCGTTCATCTATATTTGCCCGCTTAGCAGTTATAGTTTTCGTTGTACTTATTCGTAGCTGCATTTTAACAATATTCAATCACTCATATATTAGCTGTACAATTGCAATGCAATACAATAATAAAAATGTACTGAATAGAAAGGATAAAATTTTATAAAAAAGGAAATTAAAGAGTCGTTTGTTATACAACAAAATTGCTCGAAGAAAGCAAAATCAAAAGACGCACGTTTGCATTCATAAGCCGGTGGTGGACGTAGAAAATTAGATAGTGGTTTCACACATAGCTCACAACTGGTAGGCATATGAAAAGCCAATTCGACAAGCTCATGTCTATTCCATAAAGCTTTGTCTACTTTATCCTGAAAAAAAAAGATTATCAACTTAATTCGTCAAACATTCGTCATTCAACCATATCTTTTCGCAGCTACTGCAATTGAATTACTTTTGGCAGCTAATAAAATAATCGAATATGTATGTATGTCGAATTAAACGATTTATGGAAAATTTGTTTGTCGATACGATTCGATCATTACAACATTAATACTTCAAAAAATAATTACATTTGTTAGTGCTACAATATGAAAATATTCAAAAAAAAAAACAAGTAAATATCTGTTCACTTCAGCACTAAAAACGTGAATAGTCAGTCTAAAGTGAATGAGCAGTTGATTTTGATGCCGAGTTTGGACTTTTCGGGATTAATTGCTTTCTAAGTATCCCTGATGATGCATATTGGAGAAAGTCTTGGAGGAAGAAGAGGAGATCACATTTGTGAAACTTAGTGCTGGTGAAAGTTTATTACAGAGATCAAAGCGATTCCCAAGCTACGAAGATCACTTCTGATGATTTACTTCTTGAAAGACGCAAATGAAATGATCGACGTTAACATGGCGCCATATTATGTAGTCTACGTAAGTGAAGTAGTGAAGAGTATATATGAAAGAAGAAATATGCCCTAACCTCACGAGGACCTGAGAGTGAAAGCTGCGAAGTGTCAGTGATCGACGAGCGTCTAGAAGAGGCGTCTTCGACTGCGTACAGTATCTGTAAAACAATCAAAAAATGCCCGAATCGAATCGAAATCCCATAGAAATATTCGCAAAAAAAATTTTTTAGAATATCCTTTGCAATCATTATAATCGTATTAGAAAATTGTCAGTAAATTGCCTTAGACATATCTTTCAGCTTTGCCTCGCAAGCATCCGTCTTAATCTACCTTTTGTTGTGGATATTCGCTAAAACGCCACTGACATCAATCACGAGCACTTAAATCGCAACAGATGAATTGCGCATTTTTTCCAACCGCGATTGCCTCCAAGGCCAATACTACATAGAATACAACAGAGGTTTCACGATGCGGTCAATAAGTTTCATCAAGATGCAAAAAAAGAATTGTCTATATTGTTTTAAAACAAATTCTCGGCAATTATATAGCCAGAAAAAAAAAATGCAACACAGCAGCGAGAGCGGCGAAAACAACAGCAATATTCCAGGACTTCCAATAAAATATCGGCCAAAACATTTATAAATCAACTCGTAAAAACCATTACGATACAATTCGAATTCCGTTGCCTTTAAATCGATGATAGCCGAAAATTTGTTGCAATTGGAAGACGCAAACTTTGATGGATACCTTCGGATTATATAAATATTTTCTTTCCGCCTCTGTTAAGCCCTACCCATCTCTGCAATATCACAGCAAAATTCTTTTTCTTCTTCCACTTAACAAACCTGAAAAATGCGCGGCAATTGATTTTCGCCAGCTGTACGGACATCTGCAGCACTTACATGGCGAGCATGACACAACTTCCTTAAAAATATTTTTTTTTATTTAGCAGTAAAATAAAGAGTAGTGAAAACTGATACGAATCGAAATGAGTTAATCGAGAAAGATTTATGAAGTTTATATGAGAGGAGAAAAACAATATTGAGTTGCTAATTTTTGTCACATTTAGAAGATAAATTATAGTAAAATTTTCCGTTGAAAATCTCTTCATAGGAAAACAAATTGCAAATCACACCTCAACGTTTTGGTCTATGAATCATCACACCAAAAGATGTGTCTGAAACGTTGAGTAGTGTTCCGTTGTGTTGAGATTTGTTGACATGTTACCTCGTCAATCAATAATATATTTTAATGCATAGGTATATTACTTATATGAAAGGATTAATTTCGAGTCCATTTCTGATATTTCTATGTTACTTAAAGGAACATCCATACGTAATAATGGCATCTGAAGAATTACTACACTACCAATACACATGAATAACGAAGCAATTTAATAGGCAACTAGCGCTCTTTTCAATGAATAACTGTTAAAAACAAGTAAACAACATAACTGATAATCAATAAATAAGAGGTTGAAATGAAGGATGTCATCACTCACTCGGACTGAATCGTCTGAAAGGCCTGTCGATCGCTTGGATTGATGAAGAAAGAGAGGCTAGTCGAATTGAATACCGCGAAGCACTCCAACCATTGGTGTCTTCTTTTGACGGCGAGTCGAATCGACACATACCCTTCGCAATGAAAATCGCTCTGCAATAATCGTTAATCAGTGAGTATTTGCTTGTGGGGATGAAATCGAAAAGAAAGATCAATGGAAACGATTGACGTGAAATCTCGTTGAGGTTTCCTTCTCTATATGGACGAATCGAAATGAAATAAGCATTTCAGCTTTATTTCTACCACATCAAACATATTTTTTTTACCAGCAATATTTATTTTCCTCAAATCATTACCAGTCAGCAAGCAACACCTCAATCCACCAAATTCATGTTGTAATTTTTATTTGTTATATTTGCCTAACTATACTAAATTTTCTTCGTGATAATGCTTATAAAATTGCAGAAGTTGTGTCTGACGATAAATGAAACAGCAACAACGTTACGGAAGAACGGGATTCGCCTATCTTTTCAATAACAACTTCGCAGTTACACTTTAGCAAACACTATTTATACTCATATGCGTTTCCGAGATTGTACTGCCAGTATGTCGGCAAGAAAATATAGAGTACATCATTGAAGTGTTACTTTTACCTGTTATAGATAAAATAGGAAAAAAAAAAGATAAAATGGCAAAAAAAAAGAGTACAAGCGACACCTATTTCTGTCAGAGATTCTATGTGCAAATCATCTGCAAAATCCAAAAAGCGCAAACCATTTGCACTCAATTTCCTATTATTAGAATCCTGGATACCGGCGAATTATATTATTTTATCCAGAAATATCAACGACACATCAACTCAAATAAACATTCTAGTTAATTTGAGTAACTAGGGGAAAAGAAAACATCACCCCCATACAAATGACCCTATACTTTCATTCGGCTAAATTTTCCATCAACGTCCAAAAAAAAAAAAAAGATTTCCCAGCCTAAGCGGATACAACTAGATGAACTGGATAAAGCAGCACAGTAAAGTACTACAAAACGTTGCAGCATTGTATATGAGTAGATTAAGCAATATTGATGATTGCAAGGATAAAAATACAACAAAGAATATGTTATTAATAAAAGCAAAAAGAATTATGAATCACATACTTCCTTAATAGCAAGCGCCTCGGTAATAGCGATCATCCCTGGCGCCTGTTCATGTGCACTTCGTTCACGTTTCTTCTGCTCGTTCATCGCCGTCTCGAGATGCTTGAACGATTCGAGGTCGTTGCGTAATGACTCGTTTGTCTTCTCCTCATCCATCAGCGCTATCTGAAGCAAATGCTTCATTCGTATCAGTCGAACACAAATAAATCACTTATATACCCGAATTCAAACAGAATCGAGCATTGAAATAATATGCCACACGAGATCTACGCTATAAGCGATCCACTATGATATATAAAAACACAATGCAAAAATCATTAAAATATGATGGAATAGCATGCGGAAAGCATGGAATTTGCACTCATATTGACGAAGTTATAAATAATTGTCAAAACGAAAGAAAAGAAAACAGTGCTCGCGAATATATAGTATTTCGACCACTAAGGACGATCTCATAAAAGCAAGAACATTTTTCGAAGAACCACTGGGAAGTATTTCCAAAATAATTGCTCCCTGAATAAAATATCACAGCAAGAACGAATAGTAGTGCAAGACAATTGTACCTTGAGTTGTTCAATTTCTTTGACGAATTGTGAAAGGCGATCTTCATACTTAGCTCTCTCGAATTTCAGGTCCATCTCCAATTCGGCAATCCTCCTCTCACGATGGACTAAGGCTCCACGACTGAGATTCTTTTTCTTATAATATCTGTCATTGAATTGACGATTCGCCATCACCTCTTCCAGCTTATTGATCGCCTTCAAAAGTACACTTATCACCTCTCAATAAAATGAATAATTTTAAATATCTACGTTAAAAATATACCTTCATAAAAACAAATTTCGCATAAAGACATTGGAACTCGTTGATAATTTCTCAGAGAATTCAAAACACGTCGTATTCCTTCTCGCGAAATCATCTGAATCAAAACTTAAAGGCGACAAATCTGTCGACGATAAATTGACACTCGCAATGAGATTCGTTACTTTATTATGCAAAAAAAGCCAAATTTTATAGAATATTTCCTCCCACTTCATTAGGTATCAGCGATGGTCTCAACGATTCCGCGTCTATCTTTTATTTTCACAGTCATTATTACGAGTATTGGTTGGGTATGCTTCAGAAAAAACATCGCAAAATCACCCTCTTGTTTAATATAATTCGAGTGGACTGTACTATTTCATTGGTTCCTGCTAAGAAAACACTATCCACAACTTCATGCCACCACCATTCATAAAGCTAAACAACCTTAACGCTCGATATTTTATTAAACAAGTCTTAAACGTACGGTCATCTTCATCATTTTCTCGCGTTCCAATTGTCCCTCTAGATCATGAATACGGTGCTCGGGTGAAATTGAGCCACGAGAAGCATCTCGTTCAGTCGCCGCTTGTAGTTCCCGTTGGGCATTTTGTAGCGCTCTTTGAAGCTCTTCCTCCTACAATGAAATCACACTAAAAAAAACGCAATAATAGTTAGATGTTCAAGTTCAGCATCTCGAATAATAAATCATTTATCGATGAAAAGTGCAACCCGTAAAATTATATTCATTGAGAATAAGATAAGTAGATAAGCATCATTTCTCAAAGCGTCAAAAATAGTACACATCGAACGCACACACTCCCTATATTCTATAGAGCCTATAATTGCTGAAGATGGAGAAATGAGGAATAAAGAACGAGATGGATTCAATAAAACGAATAAGCGCTACAATCGGTACGCAGGTTATTCGAAACTCACTATGCTCACACATATCTCGTATTTCCGTATAAGCATCTATATCCGCTTTGCTGTTCTGCTATTAAGCATCTTCAAAAATCCGCCGCCATTCACACAACAATCATGACATTTGTTGAGTTGATAATCATATTCACATCTACTTGAGTTCATTTAATCTACAAGCGTTTTAAAAGATAGGAATAAATACAGAGAAAAATACATAAAGATACACTGCTTCCAGTTAATATAAACGTATTCAATGTATCACTTTTCAGAGATGAATTATACAGATCGCTCATGATAAAGTATTCAATGGGGAGTGTGAATATTCTTAAGCAGAAAATACTTCCTGCTAGGCAGAAAATACAACAAACGAAAACAACCTTTTGTGATAGTAATTGAATGGCAGCATCCTTTGCGCTCAACTCCTTTATATGCCTTTGAACTAATTGGCGTACCTCCACTTCTAGCATAGTCTTCTCTGCAAATTCTTTTCATAAAACGAAAGCCAACGCATCACGGCATCATAGATATGACCAGTTTTTTTACAGATAATATTCATCTGATCATATCCGGGCCTCTAATTTATCTTGCCCTCCCACTCGTCACCCCATCTTCCCTATTCTTCATTAAATTAATAAAATTCGTTAGTATACTATTCCTCACATAAGCAAAGAAAAAGAAGTTAAAATGAGAAACACGTCTTTTGAAAAAAAAAAAATCGTTGAAGAAACAACAACGAAATGATAAACCTTTATCGGTGGCCGAAAAATTTTCTTCAGCAATGCGTCGAGCTAAGCGTTCACTCTCGAGATGTGAGATGATCTCCCGAGAGCGCTCTTCCTCACGGCGCCTAAATCACTCGCCAACATCGCCTTTATAAATTCAGATCTGCAGCCCAGTCCCTCACCCCCTTCGTCTATCCTCGTTATATGCTTGCATCGTCCTTTATATTTTATGCAGAAAATGAACACCTACACCGGTTCCTGCGCTCACCATTATCACTGCTATGATATCCCGTTGAATTAGCAGCACCGACTATGACAACACCCATTGACCTATCATGCGCTTATCTCTTAACTATAGAGAATAACTGAAAACACGCAATATTCTCAACATATCAATGCACAGATAAATATTCAAAATTCTTATCAATATGCAACACTGTCGTTTTCCTTCTTCTAATTTAATTGACCTGAAAAGATTAGTGGATGTAGATGAGGAAAAGGTGGAGAATAATAATAAGCTCACTGATGTTCTTCGAGCTGTTCGAGGCGTCTCGTCTTTTCCGAAAGTTCCTCATTTGCTGAATCCATTTCATTTTTGTATACAATCTAAAATGATAGGGATATATGATGTTTCATGCCTACATCACTCGTCGTGGACGAGAAATATCAACAACTTCGAATTGACGCAAAAGAGATTAAGCCGCATTCAGCTATACGCTACAGCGAATTCATGAACAATAAATGTATGTGAAAAAAAAAACAATTCCGCAAGGCTTTATTTCAAGAAATATTCCGTGCATAAGATGGCTATGGCAAACCCTGATTAGGCGATTGCAAAATGCGGGGAATTTTCAACACATACTGTACGAAAGCTTGCGGATCGCCACACCGCATCGAGGTTCGAAGTACGCTCAAATGTTTATTTATGCAAACAAATGTTTTATGAATTCCTTTTGTACTTCAGAAACATTCTGCATTTTCTTCACTGCAGCATTTTTCTTTAAAATATTACGCTTGACAAAGAGCACTACCTTTGAGAGAACGGAAAAAGAGATCCAACCCTTCTCTATAAAAGTTTCTGTTCATAAACTTATTGCTATGGATTTTTCAGTGGAAAACAACACTGTTGTCAATATTTTCAGTGAACGTTCATCACGCTGGAGCGGGTCTTCTCCAAAATGCAACAAATTAAAATCGACAGCGTCCCCACAAATCAAAATCCTGCATATGTCTCTGAGCGAATAAGGCCTACTGAAAATAAATTTGAACATACGCTGCACGTTGAAGCAAGTGAATCTGAAGATATCCTCCAGAAACTTACAATAAATGATGACTCCGTTTCGAATTGTTCTTGCATATCCTCGAGTTTGTTTTGCAGAATGCGATTCGATGAGGACATCTCTTGCATCCTTGCTTCTAGTTGACGTTTGTCGTCACGTAAACGGCGTAATTCCTAAATGTGACGTTAGAATTCATCTAAATAAAGTGTATTAGCATGTGCTACAAATGAGCTTGCCAAATCAATTCAGATTCAACGCATTTATACAAATCATCAAACATCTATATAAATATTATTCTTAAGAAGACGTTTAATTGAAGTGATTTTGTTTCACCCTCTGAATGTTTTTCAATCAAAAATTAGGCATAAAAATCCATTGCATGAATCGAAAAGTTCCAACCTCCTCAAGGAACTGCACGGAATTCTGAAGATTTGCGCGCTGATCGGCAACAGCAGTGAGCTCTTTTTGTGCGGTGATACGCTGCTGTGTTTCTTGCTCGAGATCGCCCGAGAGCTGTTCCACCTAAAAAAAGAAATTCCTATAAAGGAAACAAGGCACATGAAAAAAGGTGAAATGCTGTTGGGTGGAACTGTCAAACAATAGTTACGGTGTTTTTTAGTCACTGAAATGCCACCACGAGAAAGTAATTGCAACTCAGCTTTGCAGATATAAGTGTAAGCATTTAAAACGGTGGCCTTATCAAAGATCACTCGATCCTGTTATGCACTGCCTATTCAGGCTAGAAAGTTTTCTTCACAAATCCTAATCCACTTGTCTATGACCAAAAATACCTTTTTCTCAGCAGCTTGCAATTCGTTGACCAGAACGAGGTTGTTCTTTCTCGTTTCATCGTCGATCATTCGATTCTCGTCCTTGTCACGTTCGCTGAGCACGTTCTCGTTCAGCTTGTTGAGTTGGCATTTGAGCACGACCTCATTCTCACGCATCGATGCTATCTCGGCACGCAATGACTCCACCTTCTCATTATATTCCTATATAACATCTCATTATTTCCTATCTTCCATAGTCTCCCTTTTGAGCTGACATAGATAACGTTCTACGAATGTAAAACAAACAGAACTATACTGAAGGCTAAGCGTAGACTAATACCTATCAATAAATTTCGCCTGCAGAATAATAGTTCTTCTACAGGATACTCGAAAAGTTAGCGAGCAGAAAAAATTGTTGTCCAACTTCTCCACCAACCCTGTCCGAGTTGTCGGTGACTGGTCTCTGCGAAGCAACCACAGACAAGGCACCGACATCTCTGACCTGTATTTAAGGTTTCTGGCGGCCATCCATGCCGATAAATCGAAAGTCTAATGACATTTGGTTGTCTTTTAATCCCAAAAACTTCTATCCCCTAAGATCATCGCATAACCATAAAACTTAGCTTCAGTATGCTATATATGAAAAAAAAAAGATAAGATGCTTCATATAACAGACAAAGAGAACGAACAGCGGCTCTTTGCTCAGCACGACGTGCATTTTCCCTTTCTTGATTCCACTGCAAACGTAGCTGCTGCAATTGCTCCTGAAGGGCATTCTCTTCGTCACCAGCCTTACGTAAGATAACCTCAAGCTCTCGACACATCTCCACTTGTGTGGCCAATTTCGCGTGCACTTCGGTTTGCTGTTTACGTGCTCGTTCCTCAGATTCGGCCAACGAACGGCATTTCTCATTGATCTTAAGCACGAACGGCATTTCTCATTGATCTTAAGCAAAACTCTTGACTAACGATCACTATTAACCATCAAATGCACCGCCGCTAAGCCAAACTGACTGCTGCATAAGAAGACTTCTTAACGAAGTCATCATCAAAATGCACTCATAATTTATCTAATAGGATCCGCCAGTTCCATTTAGATGGTGTTGATTATTGTAAATAATGAGCATTAAAATTAAAATTAAAATTCGTGAAAAGTAAATGTTAGAATTCATTAGAATCATCACATCTCCTTTCATATCTCTTCAAATATAGTATAGAAGATGAGTCAGATAAAGTGAGTGACGTTTCATATGACTAAGGAAGATTTTCGGAAAACATCTAAGGAAGTATGGGACAAGGCTTCGTATTAAATACAATCATCGTTAGAGTGTGCAAATGAATATGACACGAAAAAAAGACACCGAAAAATATAAATGCGTACAATCCACAAAAGGCGATATTTATTCGCAATAAATTAGGTTGCAAAGAACATGCCAAGTTAAGCCTTTTTTTTCGCTTTAATTTGTGAGTTAATACTAACGACAAGTTGATAAACAAATATTCGTGCAGAAAAAAAAAAAGAACAACCTCTCTGCAAGGTATTTTTTTATGGAAAAAGTGCAAAGAATATGTAAAAATGGAAATAGAACGAGACGTAAAGGTGAAATTAATTATGAATAAATTTGCAAAAAAGAAAAAAAAAGTGATGATAGAAACAAACTTCAGTATTTGTTTTCTCGAGCTCTCTTACACGATCCTCAACTTTCGATTTTAATAACAATTGCTCTTCGAGTGATGTGATCACCTTCGTCTTGGTGTTCATCTCATCCCGTTCCATCTCAAGTTTTCGATTCAGATCCTTCACCTGCACCTGACAGGCCGCCAATTGCTTCTCAATTTCACGTTTCTCAGCCTGTAACTACTCCTCTCGCATTCAAGTGCATATACCCCCAACCACATTAGGCAGGCAATTTAAGCCACCAGATGAACATATACAAACATACATAAGCATAGACGTGGCATCGCTATAATGAGCCACCATTAGCGAAATGATGCAAAAAATGCGACCGAAACAGCTCATAACAACACATGGCTTTCTTTCCCCTCCCCCCCCCCCTTCCATCCCTCGGATTGATCTTGGTTTAACAGGAGAGAAACCGCGAGAAAAAGTGATCAATTTATTGGCGTTTCTGCCTCACAGATGTGAAAATAAACTTATGCGGCTATTTAAACAGATTCTGTGCACTTAATGTTTTCATATACATTTCGATGCGAAATAAAATAAACCAAGCATCAGTGATCTAATCTACAAAGTTGGGGACAGATTGATAAATGCTGAGAATATACCTCAAGCTGTGAGTCGACAGCTGAAAGACGATTAAGTTCTTGCAAAGCAGCTTGCACCTGCAATCTGTCAGTTGCAGTTTGTGCTTTTTTCTGCGTCTTCTGGATTTCACAGATCGGCCTGAAATTAAAAAAAAAAAGTTTTTAAGAACGCTGATGCTAATGTCAAGCAACTGTTAAGCAACAATAAAATTTAAAATTTACAATTTTCATATATTAAATTCTGAAAAATTTGTTTTTCAAATGTGGTGCCTACAAATTAAAAGATGTGTTTATATGCGAAGGAACACTGCTGCATTTAACAATGATCGCTTGAAATTTTCTATACACGATAGATTAGACTTTGCAAAAAAACAAAAAACCATTCGGAGTATTCATACCCAAGATCGCTAGAGTAGGTGAATCCGACGAAAGGTAATTGTACGCCGGCAAATGATCTCGGTATTTGGAAACTATCGGCCGGATCCGGTTCCTTAGGTGCAATATCGTCAAAGTGGGAAGCGTCATCATCACCTCTGAGCTCAGGTACTACCGGTGGGACTGCTGAAAATACCGATACAAGTCAAACCTGTAGATTTAGAAATAACTGTCATCAAGCGTGTCGTTATTCAATTGTCGCGGCAATTTCGCGTTAAACGATTGAAAAAAAAAAAATTTTTTTTTCTGTTCATCCATATAGTAAAACGCGCAACCTTTTCATGTATTTTCTGCGAAATAAAAAAAAATCCAATTTACTGAGGTTCTTCCTATCTGCCTACTAACATATTTCAACTAAAACACTTAATGTATCCGTTCAAACAAAGTTTACAATATCGATACCTGAAATTTTCCGAGTGCGAACTTATCGTCCCCTACTCACGACCCTACCACTTTATTATATCAGAATTTTCCTTCTTCTGACGATCGCAGACCAGAACACCATTAGAGACAAATATTTCTCGCAATATATATATATATATATATATATATATATATATATATATATATATATATATATATATATATACTCACTGCAATCAGTAAACTGATCTGCAGAACAAGAACTCGTCTTATTCGATAAGCTCGATCTAAATAAGTGAAGCCATAGCCACTGGTTCCATTGTAGAGGTACGAAACCCCCTTTTTGAAAATTCAGCCACTAAAGTTCGATTCATAACTTTTCTTCCAATGAAAGACAGTCAAGAAACTTTATCTTATGAAATGAGATGGAAAGTATGTTCGTTAACGATGCTCAGCAGCATCGTTTTCTGGAATGACCTCCTCAGAAATGGGAATACCGTTTTAATAATTATTAAAAAATAATGCACCGAGCTACGTATAGTAATTACCTATTTATGAAGAATGGAGGGAAAACGACATGAATGCATAATGCCCTCTCTCCCCACCACCACCCCCCCCCCCTCAGTACAACTGAAATGTGGCACAAAGGACTGAAGGAAATGAATTCAAGAGCATCCATCAAAAACTCCAAAAACCCCTCAACCTGCATTTACTAGTGTGCCAACTGCATTTTAGCAAAATATCCTTCGTGACGCTAACAAACAGTGCAGTGATACCAGCACGGGCAATCCAAGAACACCCACAAGCATAAGTTGGCAAAAGGTACGGATGCAAACTGTTCTTCCCTCATATCGATGGTCCGAGAAAAGCCATGCATTCTCATTTGATAAGGTAAAACTTCTCAAGTAACGCAGAGTAAGCGTCGCAAGCGAAGTTTCTACATTCGGCTACCAAATCTTCCCAAACCTTCCCACTAGATGAAACTTCAAATTATATGACGACATTCCAAATCGCTCCGATTTGAGGATTTTCAAAACACTCTTACACCCTTGGGATAATGGCTAATTCATCCATCCAACTAAACAACGTTTGTTTTGAAGCAAAGATATCGCAGAAAAGCTTTAGAATTTCTAAACGAGAACAAAATTATTCGACTAGGCTTAACGTCACGATTAAAAAAATAGGTACATTTCCGCTACAAGGTGCAGTTCTCGAGATTTAGCCTTTTAAACCTCCATAAAGAAATTGCTGTCGGAAGACCCTTTGCTCCTTAAGACTTACAATCACATATAAGCGCCACCATCCCCTTTCTTTTCTTTCGAATTTTGTATAAATTCGAATCTTTGAAATCTTAAGTTTAGGCGCCGCTTTATGAAGACGTGTTTTCAATGAATCACTTATGACAGCTTTCCATTCCTTGAAATCTTTGCATGCTCGTCCTCATATCTGAATAGTCGAGGTCATGTAGTTTTGAGGATGGCCTCCACAAAGAAGGAGACGACAAACCTTTCTGAATATTCTCAAACGTCCAATCTTCGTTTATGAAGAATGGATGATTCTTGATGCTTTCAACGCCATCTACGCCCAGCCTCTCTTCTGATTTCGAAAGAAATTTCCTTATGAGATCTTTTACATTATCTGACATCTCAGCATCGTCTGGGAAACTGAAAAGAAGGATCCGTTCGATGACACATAAGTCAACCTTTTATGCATCAAGATATACCTAATACCGTTAAATTTCTTACATACCGTCGAGAATGTCCCCTTGAATCTATCACTACACCACCACCCCCTTCCCCTCCTTTCATTTGCAAACTTCTCATTCGCAAGCGCTTGTACGATCGTTCATGTTATGCTCTCGGTAGATGCACACTCAATCTAAAAATAAAACTGCACTGAATGGTACATCGTATATCACTGAAATAAGCCCCCTCCTCTATGAATGAAGCCGTGACCATGTTATTTGCATAAAATCGCTAATTACACCTTTGCATTTTATTACTCCTCCGAGCAAGAGCGTAACGGCCTGTTATAACAACCTAATAGGTGTCATAACAGCAAAGGACATTCTCCAGCGCATCCTGTCTAGTCGAACAGTCGCGCAAAGCCCTCTTCGTTTGACGCGAGCCTGATTTAGCTAACGACACTGACCTTGCATATTCGAGACACCATTTCTTTTTTTTCTACAATTTTTCGTCTTTGCAGTGCTTCGGTGACAGTTTTACGAATCGAAACGTGAGCATTACAAGTAAACCTATTAGCATTACTACCATTATCCACTGCATGCAACACTGCAACGATAGTACCATCTAACGCATATTCAGGTCAAGTCTAAAATCGAATCAAAATATCGCCGTTATTTATCTTCCATACACATCGCTCATTAGATACTTTCAAGACAATGCTTCAGCCTAATGAAAGTAGATAGTGACGAAAAACAGTAAACTGACTTGAGCTCAGTCTCAAATCTACGAATCCTTGCGTATGTGGCTGATAGCGAATCCGCAAAGAAGGGTGTTTCACCGACTAGCAATTCGTAGACGATAATCCCAACAGCCCACCAGTCCACCTCACAACCGTAAGCGTGTTGTTTTCCTTGCAGTTCGAGCACTTCGGGACAAATATAATCTGGCGTACCGATTGCTAAGGTACACCTCACTCTTCCATCCTGTATCGCAAACATTCAAATCGAATAATTCAATTGGGATATTGGAAGGAAATCTACCATACAAAACGTGCTGAATTTTAGACGTCAAAGATGGAAATTTCCAAGTATTGAGAGGGAGAAGAATATTTTATTTCAAGCCACATTATGACTTTTCATAGCAATATAGAAACGTTAAACTGCAGCCTTAACAAAAACTCTGCGCATAGGTTAATCACTGTGTCTACTGCTTAGGAATCAAAGGACTGGCGTTGAATGATTGAGGCCTTTTTCGTAAATCTTCATTACAGTAGAATATATAGCCAGACTCTTTAATATCCTTTTAACTTATGTCTTCATTTGCTAGTCTGATTTCCGGTTTTTACCTGCAGGATATATACGGCCGCAGGTAGTTAGATCACCTCCTTTTTAAGTGTTGAAAAGAGACGTCGGCGAAGAGGGGATTGCCAACTAGTTTCAAAATTTAGCAAACTCCGCTCGATTTTGTGCTCAGTTTGCGGATTCATTATCAAGATTTTTAAGGAGGCAAGAATCAAGGGATTGGCGTTGAATGATCAAGTACTTTTTCTTAAATTTCTGTTGCCTCGTTTATAATTTTTTCAGAACTATCATTTTAATGCTGTTATCATAAAAAAACCGTGGCTGTGATCTTTCGATCCACAGGCTCTAACCGAAAGTTTTACGATGCCTACTGACGGCGTTCCGAAAAGTTGGATGCCATTCAGAATCGGTGACTACCGATTGCCTGTCAACGCCACCAATCGAAGACCTTTCGCTGACCAATGACTGAATTTCGACAAATCGACAACCATCGAAATTTCTCATGTTCCAAACCAATACTAATCATTCTTCGCTATGCATCTCCAACCGATCAGAAAGTGGCTTAGTGGCGAATATCGAGGGCCACAGGAAGTAAAGGTCATTGGAACCATCATCGACGCTGGTGACCAAGAGAAACGGTATGGTTAACCACCGACTTTCGGTGATCACCAAAGATGCTGTGAAAACTCATCAGCCGCCAACCAATGGCTGCCAACTTTCGGCTGGCTGTCGATAAGCGCCGAATGTTCGGCACCACCCATTTTTAGCGGTCATCAGCCTGCACTTTGTGAGCTCCGCACGCGAAACATCGAAAAACTGCCCATGTAAAAAAGCTCATATGAAAGCTACAAAAACCGAGTCACTTTCGTTTGATGCCATATTTTAATTTTTTTAAACAATGCAGAGATCGTTCAACAGCAAAGCAAATTCAAATTCAGCCTTAATTTTCGTGCAGACCATTTCAAATTCTCCTCTTAGTTCAGCATATCCGAAGGAATATTTGCGCCATTCATCACATTTGCTTACCCAAGCACTTAACTTCGACTAAACTTCATAAGGTTTCTATGAAAGTGCTCAATGTACCTTTCATATCTATATATATCGTAGATCTCATTATTCATTAAAAACTTCCAAATGCAATAAGTGGGATGATTGTCATGTCATTGCACAACCTCTTTCGAAGATCGCCGTATTTTTCAACGAAACAAAAAAGTCACAACCATCTAATCAAGATATCGGAAAAACGATCACGAAACCACTTTATGCGCAAAACAAATTCCTTATAGAAAAGCATAGCGAAAAAAAAAGAAGAAAGTTAATAAAGGAAACAAGCCACTGACCGGTCCCCTGCGTAGACAAGTCCCGAAATCAGCTAGCTTCAAGTGGCCAGACCTACTTAGAAGCATATTATCAGGCTTCACATCTCGGTGGATATAACCCATTGTGTGTAGCGCATCCAACGCTAGCACTAGCTCAGCGGTGTAGAAACGAGCCCATTTCTCCGAAACATCATAAGCTGTCATTAAATTCACCAAATCACCTAAATGCATTCATCATTGCGCACCGATCTAGCATCTTGAAATTTGTTCACATGCAAAAATAAACAATATTCGAATGACTGCTCTTCGAGCTGTAAGAGTATATGGATGGTAGTTTGGTATGCTATGGGTGATAATATCAAAAAAAAATTCAAATATCACAATTTCACTTGAATTGTCGTTCGACAGAATGGATGCTATCTTCAGTGGAATAGAAAACACAGGCCTCGAGAAAAATCTATATTATATCAGTTACGATATTACTGGAATCTCTAAGGAGGAATGACATCGGACAACGCTATGCGGATTGAACAATAACCACACATAAACAGAATTTGATGATGTAAAAAGATTTCTAGCAACTATCCATTATCCGCTACAAATCTCGACAACCTTTCACTTAGAAAGACAATGCCTTGCTTGAAAGGTGATGAAAACTAACCTCCAGGCATATACTCCATAACCATATAGAGGAAGCGTGCATCCTGGAAAGCATAATGAAGGTGTACAATCCAATCCGAGTTCGCATGTGCCATTATATCTCGCTCCTCCCAAAAGAACGCCGAATCTGAGCGACGAAGCTGAAAGAAAGTGGTGAATTCAATTGCGCCCAAAGCATTCAGCTCAGCTTCAAATCAAAACACCTCGAGTAATATGTAAAGCCAAAGAATTACTTCATCGATGCACACTTTTCAAGATCCAATCATCAACTCATCTTACATAAGTCTGCATGCAAAATGATGAAGCCAACATAGCACTGTGATTATAAATTTCAAAGATATTTTTATTGCTGCTATTACGAAATAATCTGTTGAAAAAACTGCTCATTTTGAACGTATAATACATTCAATTTGCAGTGATATTACAAACATTTGTCGACTAAGAGAAAGAAGCCGAAAAACAAAACAAAACTGTCCAAGATATAGCTGGCACAACTAATTCCAAACGTATACGATGGATATGAATCGTTGTTAAATGCATACTGCAGAACCATTTGTGTAAAAAAAAGCACATTTCTAGGTACACTCAAGCACCGATCAACAATTCATTCAATGCGACATAAAACTCAATTCGGAAGACCACCCAAGTGTATATTAGATCCCGCATCTGTCAACATCTTTACTCAACTCATAAGTGACTAAAGTTTTGCAGTGAATGTGCAACTTACCGAGTGATGTGGATTTACTATTCCACTTAATTTGTTCGATGCTTATTTCTATAAAATAAGGCATCATAAACGATATGATATAATAATCTCTAATTTGAGGAAACTAAAAGCTGCAATGGGAAACGAACCATGGAAGGCACTAAATAACGCCATTTGTTCGGCAACGATGTAATAAATGAACTATCGAAATGACAGTAAATGAATGCGCATTAAAAGAAGTCAATAATAGACGAATAAGCTATCAATCAAAGTGAATTGAACTTTGGCTACAATCTAGTTAGTAATCAATCCAATAGCAAGAAAATAATAAGAGCGAATTATGAGAAGCAATCAAGAAAATAGATTGCAAAAAAAAAAACCACCGACCATTTCACTCTTGCTTAAAAGTTTCATCGCGTAGACATTTTTCGATGCATTATGCCGTACCAATTGAACTTCCCCATATGCCCCTCGACCAATCACTTTTATTAGCTGGAAGTCGGTACCCTTGAGGCGTAATTCGCTTATACGTTGCACCACATCATGATCTGACAATAAAAACAATTATTCATTCAATTGAACCACAGGATATACAGCCATTTAAAGAAACAACCACTAAAATATAACCATTGATCATATTTCAATCTCTCCTCTCCTCTACAATGCTCATTTGTTTAAACGCTGTGAAACAAATAAAGTATAAAACATTTGATGGAAGCAAACATCAGTCATCTAACGTTTCACTCTGAACTGAACATTGAGTGTTGCTGTTAGATATTTATCTGCAAACAACCGTCAACAACCCCGGGGGCTATACTACAAAACCCAACAGACAAATTTATTCGACAAGAGAAATTGCACTATTGTGTTCATTCAAATTCTTCGAATCATTAACTTTTTTTTGAGAAATAATTAAGCATATAACACGATGGCCTCAGAGATCGATACAAAAGTTTGCGGGAAATTGTATGGGAAGGGATCATGAGGTGGAAAATTGCTTAACTTTTGATGATTCGGTTCGAAAAATTGTCCACAATTACAGTTACAGATGCGTTTTCAGCCATTTTCCTCAATCTTCTTCAATTGTTACTATCTAATTTTCTTAACGCTTTCAATGTGTATTACTGAATCCCTAAACGATAGTCTAAAGCATCTGCACACTCCACCTAGTCAGAAATTAGCAGAAGAGGACAAAGTTTGACAACTACATCTTCGTCTCTTCCTAGCAAAACAATGCATTAACAATGCTAGCGCATTAAGGATAGCGGAGAGTAAGGCAAGCGTGTTATTATATTACAAAATTTAAATAAATCTGACCGACGAAACCTTTACAGTCTAGCCCTTCCTTTCCCTTCCCCCCCCCCCCCTCCCTACCACTTAGCATCCAAGCAGGAGTAGATTACTATAGCAAACAAATTTATGCAAATATTTATCGGTCTAGATTCACTTGCTTATCAATCTACATGCTTACAAATATGTCAATATTGTTATAGATCGCTCAAATGTATGAGTAACAAATAACGCCGCATTGATTCTTCTAAAACATTTTTGATAATGTATTAGAAAAATGCATTGATAATGCAAATTTCATAGGGTAACCTTCACGCGACCGACCTACAAGAAGGAGAGGCCGACCTAAAGGCCACAGGAACCAAGTGGACCAGAGAAGCATTGGGTCAGAGTAGGTGGAAGCAATATGAAGAGATGTGTGTTCGTAATGAATGCTATGTTCATTGAAATAAATAAATAAATAAATAAATAAATAAATAAATAAATAAATAAATAAATAAATAAATAAATAAATTTTTGAATGAATAAAACATCTCCGATAGTCTAATATGAATTTTTTTCAAGTTGCTTGCAACGCTTGCTCGATTATAACATGCATAATATTCACCGTTTCAAACGAGAATATAAGCTTGATTGCATTGTTTTCGTTCATATCTCATCGCTTTTTTTTTCGTTCAGCAACACAATATTCCTATGATGAATTGTTAAAAGATGCAAAAAAGCCGTTTTTTGAGAGAGAGAGAGAGAGAGAAAAAAAAATCCGAAAAACGCTTCAAATCAAGTAAAAAATTCTTATCTATTATCATATTTTCCATTATTTAATCTCCATCTCTAAATATGTGTTTTCATGGTGTTATCGAAATGGACTAATGCAGCATTTTTTAATTTATAATCATTTGGCGCAAATGTCCCCCTTCAAATAACTGAGAAACGCGACATATTCAATAGCATTACTACTTTTACTGTGAAACTCATGTACACCAGTAAAATGTAACATTAATAGATGCGATTGTGAGAAAAATTACATACAACGTGAAACAAAATTGTCGATATTTCGAGTACGTCGAAGTAATGGATAATTGCAATCCTCAACGATTGCCGTTAGTGCATCCTAAAAAAAAAAAGAGTATAGAAACAATATCGCATATATAAATACAAACACAATTGGGCCACTAACAACGCAATATCACACAAACAAATGCGATCTCTGCACACAGTGCTGCATATTATCTTTTGCTTCGCTATTAATGTCAAAAGCACTATCAAATCATTAAAAAAAAAAAAAAAAAAAACAAACAAACAGCAAAAAAAGTGATTTTAGAGACAACAAACAGTGCAAAAGTCAGCAAATGGTCGATATTTCAGTAACTCAATAAAATTAAAGTTCGCATTCAAGTTGAATGTTTCGATACGAAGTATAGAGATTTGCAGAATTTGCTTTGCACTCATTTTCGATTTCTACCTCAATAAATATATTTGTGTTCTGTTCGGCGATATACGAAAAGACTGATGAGTTTTTTGGCAATATAAAACTTGAATGTAAATTCAATAAGCTATGGCTAAACTTAGCATGACGTCATTTTGTGAATGGGAATTTTAAAATTGTTGATGATAATCCGCAGTAGGATAACCTATAAAGTGCATTAAAAAAATCGACTTATTAAAATCGCTGATAGGAAAACAAAAAAATAATATTGAAAAAATGCAAAAGCACATCAAAACTTTGAAAGAGTTCTATCAAAAATTCAAAGATCTTCTTTGAAAGAGTACTATAATGAATAATAACATCAGTGAGATAGATCGCCGATCGAGAAACAAACACCAAACATTTTCTGAAATACACTTCAAATTTCATCCCTCATCTCTCAGATTTTCATTCCTTCCTCCTCTAGACCAACCTAATGCAGTCAAATGTTCCCTTCGTTTCAGCAAACTCCAACCAATTGTAACAACCACGAAGCACAATATTTATAAGTCCATTCACGTTAGCTTTACGATTCGTGCCACAACAAGCATAAAAATTACTACTTCATGTAATACCTCACCAAGTTGCCTCAATGAACGCTATTCACCGCCAAAACTTGGCCACCCACAGCCACTCTGAAAATATCCACCACAACAGACAATGTTTATATGAAGCAACGAATCGTTGCATATGTAGAAGGTGAGGCGTTCATTTATGGTGCATCAATTCGTATTAGCAGAGATGATTCGTAAATTGGCCAATGTAGCGAAGCCCCTCCATTATAATACGAAAGCTTTTTTTTTAACGCTACACTTTTCGCAATATTCGATTAACACGAAAAATCGTTAAATTTTCGATATGAAAGCTAATTATTTAAGAGCAGTTCATGTTTATTTCTACATTCATAGAACATAAGAAAAGATCTCTTCAGTAAGCACATGATGAAAGGAAATAGCAAATGCCCAAAGGCATAAATGAGCGAATTTCGCAGCCAAATTTTCACGGAATGGAATGATAATCCAATGAGTTTTTAAAGCTTTAAACATCAATAACAAAAAACGAAAAACCATTGATTATAGATACTATAAGGAGAGTATCATCTCAGTGAATAACACTCACCAATAAGCTGTCGGCATTCCAAAGTGATCGTGGATTCAACAGCTCCTCAGCGAGTTGCAATGCTTGTGACATCGCTTTTTTTTTTTCAAATATGCACTGCAAATAATAAAGCATTTTTCAGCTAACGAGTTCAAGATCGCAACTTATAAACATCGTTATTGTTTTATAGATATTGCACTATATAAACGAATGCTCTAAAATAAGATCAACAACACTGCAAATAAGGCTTTCATAAACGAATAAAATTTTGATTGCATTAGAAGCCATTCAATCAATGGTACTATACTAGAACTCCAATGGTAATATTCATCGATTCTTCAAGGAAATCTCATTAGTCAATTATGCAAAAATTTGCACTCAGATGATATCGATGATTCTAAATAATATTTGGGAGTTCTTTTTGCTATACGCAAATCGTTTATATTTTATATAGCCGCCAATCATAAATGAGAACATCGATGACGTCATCGCATAGTTCGCCCACTTATTCACGAATAGAAGCAATCCATGTGAAGCGGCGCATCGAAAAAGTGAACTACATAACTGCATAATTGTACACTGCACATATGCACTATTCGATGCTCAATTCCTTTTTCCCGTTTTCCCTATAGCCGATTGCAATAATATTGCGTTTGTTTGTTGGTTTTCTAAGCTTATTCCCTCATTTGATCTCACATTAGAGTGTATTTTGCAGAATAACTGAAAGATTAAGCTTACCTACGAGCATCCCACGGGTAGGAGACGAGCCTAAGCCCTAACCTTCACGCGACCGACCCGCAAGAAGGAGAGGCCGACCTAAAGACCACGGGAACCAACTGGACCAGAGAGGCATTGGGTCAGAGCAGGCGAAAGCGATATGAAGAGACATGTATTCATAATGAATGCTGTGTTCATTGAAATAAATAAATAAATAAATAAATAAATAAATAAGTAAATAAGTAAATAAATAAATAAATAAATAAATAAATAATAAATAAATAAATAAATAAATAAATAAATAAATAAATAAATAAATAAATAAATAAATAAATAAATAAATAAGCTTACCTAGAGATCGATGTGAGAAACAATTGCGCAGGTGCAATCACGTGGAGATTTGCACTGCGCCGATGTGCTCGTTATGTGCCTCATAAAATGCACCCTTGAAATGCGTTAATTGAACAATATTCAATATATATATATATATATATATATATATATATATATATATATATATATATATATATATATATATATATATATATATATATATATATAAGCATCTCACTGCCATCATTATTTATTTATATGCCAATGAAATCATGCAAACATAAACATTACGATTGGCACATCTTATATTAAACTCTCGTCTATGCGTAATACGAACAACATTTTTTTAAAGGTTCTAATTAAAAATTGATTTGTTGAGATTTGAGCCTTTTTTTCGAAACACATTGCTTTTTTAAAAGCTTATAATCGAGTTCATAAAATTTCCCTTGTTCTTGTTGAAATTAAAATTTCCCTTATTATTCTAGATTAGCATTATTACTCTACAAGCAAACAACATTGGAGGGATTCATTTTAGTGATGCAAAAGCAATGTGAACGATGCATCGATTGCATCTGAGCAATGCGATTGCATGACGATTTATGCAACAACACGTCATCCCATCTTATCGTCTATTATGAATCAAGGTAATCGTACAGGATTTTACTTCTATCGAAATAACTAGAGATTATTGCGTGAAACTTCATAAGCACAAAATTCGCAATTCATTTCGAATTTTTTTTTTTCTTTTTTTTGGTAAATTTCAAAGAATTTCAACGTAGACAAAAATTATTTTATCTTCACAATAAAATTAAAATTTCTGAATACTGCAAGAAGTGCTTTAATTCAATTAGCCATAAACAACAAATGGTTAGTAATGAGATGCATATTTAACGTTTACGGATGAATTCCTCATAAAATTTCTGCAATTTTAAAATCATACTTGTAAATGCAAATTTTCAAACGACGGGAAAATAATCTTACCCTCTCGGGGTGTAAGCGTGTTGCGGAATTCACAACCGTATTGCCCCTTCTCGCTACGAAAATGCCACGTCGCACAACGGCTCCGGTTCGTATGATCACCTATTGCTTCCTATCATTGATTTCAATAATATTTGATATTTTAAATTGCAACGTTCCGCATAAAATCTTGAATGAATTGCCCTTTTAATTAACTTCCACATCCCTCTCGTCGTAACATTTAAGGGAAAAACTAATGACCTAATGGTACACTCTCTCTTCATTCTGTCATAAAAAGTGAAAAAAAAAAATTGCTTTCCCCTCATCTGAAAACCTTTACTTTTGCTGTACCCCGTTAGTGCATTATAAACATTCTTAACGATGGCCCTATTCAGTAGCTCATTTCTATGTCTCTCTAAAGATTAAAAAAAATTTACAACAACCGCGCTTTTGTTCCAAGAGTTTATAGTCTCTGAGATTCTGCCCTCAATTTATGATCCCCGAACCTGATCTAAGCAATAAGCTATGACATTATCTCGTCGTAATGATGACGCGAAAATTGAATCTTTCTTTAGCGAGCTCCTTACCCAAGTCTTACTAATCCTCCCCTTTGCTCCTTTGAGATAACTTTCCATCCTCGTTTGTTTGATAAACGGGATCTACGATTCTGAGAGCCGATCTGTATACGCAATGTAACATATTTGGAATATGGAACAATTCTGCGCCTTTATAAATCATAAATAATCATGAGTGATTAAATTTTGAGGGATTTATTCAATTTTCATCATAGCCTAAAAAATTCCGTATTTCTAGATGTCTATTCATATAGCGCATCTATAACGTCTCGTTCAACCATATATCGCTAAAAATGTATAAGCATAGATTATAAGGATCGGAATGAACTCGCTAAATGAGGACACTCTTATAATTGATTGCAAAATATCAAATGGCGTTCTTTGGAATCAAATGATAAACGACTTCCCGCAGTAAACCATCGAATGAAGTGCAAAAAGAAAGAGAAAACAATAGAAATGAGAGATACGATGGATGGGGTATTAAAAATTGAGAGTAAACGGTGCACTCAATGAGAGAGAGTGTGTGTATCATAAGAGACGAATAACGCTTATTGCATAAACGAAACATTTGACATCATTTTTCATCACTCACTCTATAGTTACTCATAATTTACAAGTTAGCCATACTTTATTAATGTGTACTTACTACATAACAAATAAATTAAGTAAACTATAGGAAAAAGAAGCAATCATTTAATAAAAACAATGAAATGCACCTGAAAGGTATGCAAAGAGTGCTTACCCACCCCTTTGTAATATCATAGTGCTCTTAGTGGCTTCATAATATAATTAAAGTAGCGTTGTGCATGTGCAACACAATCTATCAATGCCCTCAAATAATAGCATTATTGTGCAACATAGAAAATTCAATTTTCGAAGCAGATCGGCCATTCCGTTATGCAAAGCATGCACAATGATTGCATTTATCATTGCAATATTGGGGTAAAAAGCTAGCTTGCAATAAACAACTCAATGTTTAAGAAGACGAAGCAGAGCTTTCAGAACCTCCACGAAATGTGATTGAATCATGGCAAAACCTCGGCGGCAAGCGATTTGGCTGAAAAGGGAGGGGGTGAAGAGGCGGGGAGGGCGGAGGAGGGGAGGGGGAGTGATGGAAGTAAGCGACGACGCGAAGAAGCAATCGAGAAGTGATTGGCAGCATCAACTTTCCCAGGCAGTATAGCAAGACACGAAATTCTCGCAATACAGTTCTTATACGTAAAAGTCAGTAACTATTCAAATTTATTTAATGTTTCAAATTGAAACGTTATCCCAAAAAAATTTTTTTCTTTTTTTATCTTCTAAAATTCACTCTACTTGAATGTCAAATATCCCAAACAGTACCATTGAGAGATTGGCAAAATTTAACCACCTCGACCCATTACAACAAGGAATGCACATCGCGCCTCCATAAATGTAACTCTACCCAACACTGAACCCCGCTTCAAATGCAACTAAAGGCAAAAGCCGTCACTTCATTCATATCGTACATCGTTCGACAAGTGTTGCTCATGTGATTCGTTAATAAGCTTCAAAAACCTCATTCGTTAATTAAACGGCATTTCATTGAGAAGATAGAAAACATTCGATGGAAGCTTAAATGAGCATAGCAAACGAAATTTGTTCAACGGGGGAAGCAATTGGATAAGATGAGGACAACAGCGGACTCACAATTGATATTCTCCTCGTCATGGGTAAGGATGCGAAAATGTAAGTTTTGCAAGAGAAATCAAGTAGAAAAGAAGGGACGAATGGGCAAAAAAAAAAATCATAGAAGATGATGACAGCTCGATCGATGATCACAGATAGTGGAGAGCGACGTCCATTAAACGCCTATAGCAACAAGGTGGACCAAGAAGCACAACACGAAGATTTATTCGATAAGAGCATCGTAATCGAAGATATTGTATCATATTTATCATCTCCAAAGCAACACGATCGTACAAAACGTTTAACGATGAAAAGCAATGACGGAATACCGCTAATATTTTGAGTAGCAAATATACTAAACCTGTATAAACGGTCATGAGATCAGATACGTGACCTATACGAGACACTAAATAAAAATCGCAGTGAAATTAACCAAGATAACAAATTTGCATTTTACTCAACCATCCGGGAACATACTTCCATCTTGAGGATGGCTCTAAATTGCAAAGATTTCATTGCCACCCATGTGAGCATCAAAAACGATGAAAGAAAGTTGGAACGGCTATTATGAAAAGGAAATAGGAGTCTTAACCAACAAGGTAATGGAGAGACAGCTTCCAAACTCGAAATAATCCTGCAGACGTCTTCCGTTAGATATCGATACACAGTATGTGAACGAAATTTTTCAGCGCTACGATCGAATTCACTCATGCCATAAAATTCCATACCCGAACTGTACTATAAGATTTAAACAATGAAACAATTCAATAACAATGTATTCACAGGAAAACATACTACTGTTATAGCATTACAGAACAAAAGTAGAACAAATAGTTCGGCGAAAACCAACTCCAAAGAAAGGATTTTGTAGTATTGCAGCCCGTACAACCGTAGTCACAAGCACATCATTCAACCTCAACGACAAACCGCAAAACGTTTGTTTCAAGACGATCGTTTTTCTCTTCGCCTTTTCTAAGATCGTCGGAGTTAAAGATAACTCTGCCTTACCACATCGCTCTTTCAATAACTAAATTTCAATCAACTGTACATTTCAACAGATACCAATCAACTAAATCAACATATGCACATGTATAATATATTACAACGAGGCGACAACTACCATCAGATCAAGGCACTTGTGGTCTAAAAATGAGTTCCTCGGGGATTCTGAATTATGAGTTAAGCATCGTTAGCATGGTAGCAGATTCACACGCTCGGATTTGGTTGCAGCATTGTACGAAATGAATTTGCAGTCGACAAGAGTTTCAACTTTTCTGGTTATGCGAAATCACAGTATATTCAAAGATGATCTACAAGAGTTTCAATTACTATGAAGAAGAAGATATAGAATATAAAAAGTGCTTATGTTGTTCACAGCTTACGATCGAGATGTAAATTATTGCAGTAGATATTCCTTTCACAAGCAGAAAAAGACAAAAAAAAAATGAAATTAATATCCGCATTGCTGTTGTATGAACATTTGATGTTCGGGAAAAGGATCATGACTGCTCAAAAGGCCAGCGCCATAATACGTATATTGAGAGTTGAGAATATCGCTGTGGTAGTTCTTTTGAAGTTTGCGACGCCGCCGATGCACCTGAAATTTATAGGCATCTCTTTCATCGTTTAATGATGAGTGAAAAAATAATGTTCGTAGATAGGATCTGAAACTGCAACGTTCCACTTTCCGAGCACATGCTCTACAATAGCTTTCATTAGCTATTATTTGTTGGCTAGGACCCCAGCATTTCTAGCACCCTCCCCCTCCCCCCCTGCGTGGACCCACATAAAAATGACTCATAAATTTTGTAGCACGGAGGCCTTCGTCGAGGTCGCTCTCCTCCCAATAAATCCCCCACTTTCGCTGAGGATTTTCTGGAACGAAGCTCCCTGTCGAGCATCTCCGTGGGGGATGTAATGAAAGCGAATCTTGCCTTCACAAGCATAAAAAAAATTCTTCGCAGTAACATTAAAAAACTCCACCAAGCAATGTGCTTGGACAAGATACGTTGAATGGAAACGTGGCGCATAGGTATTAATAGAGAAACAACAATTTATTGCAAAACAGGAACCCGCATATGATAGACGTAATCAGAAAATAAGCGGAAAACGGAATAAGCTGGAGCTGGAGTCAAAGTCGTTAGTTTATAAAGAGATATGCCTATATGCAGTCAAACAAGTAGCAATTTTTTATCATTTAATGCTCTCCATTTGGCATAGTTTCATTTACCGCATCTTACCCATTTCTCTGCGCAGTAACCCACCGATTATGACATCAAAGCATAATTCACAACAAGAAATCGTGCAGAGAAATTATAATCAAACACACCTTATTAGTGACAGTACGCAGGTTCAAATAGATGGGCTAAAATGAGGACAGATCCGAGGATGGCTATACAATTAAACTGCTGGGTTAAGTAGGATGCGAGAGCAGCGTGTCGAATGTCGATTAGGCATTGCATAAACTGGGATTCATTAATACCTCGAAAACGACGATGCGTTTGGATGTACCATCAGAAATCCCTTCCTATACCTTTCGAACCTCAAGCAAAAGCAACGAAACGATAGATAAACTAGAAAGGCGAGTTCGCCCACCACAATGCACTTTTGCGAATCAAAAACGCAATCAAACCGCTAGCATCAAGCATCTATACAACATTACATGCGCATAAAAACACTGATCCGCACCGCAGATAGCGTTCAGCACGCAGTAGCATGCACCTCTCTTTTGCTGCACGGAGTCGAGATTAGATAACGATTGGCAATTGGAATTTGAATGCCCAATGCACAGCACTTCAAAATCCTATAGCCTCATGTCACTCTCGTCTTTGATTTGCATATAAGCCAAAACATCAACTCACTTCCAATATATAAATATAAATAAGCACCAGTCGAAAGGTAAAAAGAGAACAATAACTTTAGAAGGATTATGTAAAGCAATCCTGCAAGACCGTTCGGAACTTAGGTCAGTCAACGCAACGTTATAAATAAAGGTGTCCGGCACGAAGAGCAAAACAAGTTGGAATGGATGCGGAAGTCAAACCGGTCAGTTCAAGAAAAAAAAAGAATCAATTATGTGATTTCCCCCAAATGACATCATACGAAAATGTCGTTCAGCAGTAGGAATCTTGAAACGAAATGGGAATTTTTCTCAGCGAGAAGAAAGACAATGAAAGCGCAAAAAAAACAATCGAAAAAAAACAATTCGAAATAATATATAATGGAATAGAAGTGAATTACATCCTTCACGATATTCGAAAATAAAATTTCGGTTGGCTTTCGGTAAGTGATTTAAGAAGGCGAAGCATCGAACAACAATATCTCCCTTGTTAGACATAATACACTCAACTATGACTTCCACTGTGGCTCGCAACAGTTCCAGAATCGGCCATAAACTTTCATCGCATTGCACTTCTCATGGAAATGAAGTAATGTGTCATGAAAATTGACTCGACACTTTCAATCGACTAACTTTTTATGTTGAGAGAAATTCTAAGAATAAAGACTTTCAACGAATTTTCTTCGACGATTTTGAATTCATCAACTTCAACTTTTAAATTTCAGATGCCTTCGTTTCAAACATTTTTGTATCTCCGTTGGGCAAATGTGCACCGTATCGGATGGGCTGTGAAAGAGAAGAAAGAGTTGCAAACTAAACCTTTAGGAGTGCGTGAAGATCGAGCTGAGTAAACGCCTTTTCGCCATCGGAATCCGAGTCCGACTCTTCAATTAAAACGTTTTTTAGCCATTTCCTCTTCTGCAGTGTTTGCACGTTATAGAGCTGGCTCGTTTCCGCTTGACGTTCCGCGTCACATGCCCAGATCGTCTTCACTGAGAAAATACTATGGCGCATCTTGTTTGACGATCCCGGATATGGCAATACAGATGTCCCTGGTATCCTGCAAACATTGTGCAGCAATTAAATGAGAACAGAAAGAGCATCTAAACATAGTTCACTTTCAAAGAATTGGAACGTATGCATTCCCCATGAATTGCGCCCGGACACAACTGAAGCAGAAGTAAAAATACAAGCACAGTCAGCTTTGTTTCATTTGCGCCAATGTAACACAGCCACTCAAAGATTCCCATCCGCACTCAAATGGGAAATTTCTCAACTATCTGCCCAAGTTGTGGGTGAAACAAAGAATTACCTCTCCTAACCCACTGAACAGGTAACTCGAAAAAAACCAAGAAACCCCGCAGAAGCCTACCTACGGGCAAAACGGTACTTCAAATACGCTGCAACAGAGTCAATTGGTTTTGCACGTTTCTTATCACTACATTCCCGTGTATGTTGGCGTCCAGCTGAACATCATTTCATGCACGTTAAACGCAATGGGTCTTACTGCAATATACGTTTCACCCTTTTTGCAGAAGAAATTTCAAGAATCAGAATATTTTCTGTGAGATTCGCTTAGCCACATCATTTGCAGGTTTTCTAGCTTGCGATGATTTTGTTAGCCATTTTCCGCATATTTTTAAGTGATGATTTGCCCCATCGATGCGTGAAAAGTTATCGCGATCACGCGCAGACAGCTTAGAATCGGATGGTGGTGGTGGAGGGAAGAAGGGGGACTAATAACTCATTCGCAGAGAGAAGGATAAAAACCAGGTCCCAATTAACCCTCTAAGGTTGAATGAGAGCGAAACAAAGAATTTTAAAACCAGCAGCATTACGAACATTGATGTGACATGGATTTTTACGTTCAAAATCTTAGTGTCGAGAAATAACAGCGAAAAATTTGATTCTTCGAAGAGTTTGAAGATAGATGCGGTCTCCTGCTTTTGGACCACTTTAGTGTGTTCCTACTTCAGATTGTGGTGTGACAACGCAACATAAGCAACCCGATCAGTTGATATTCGAAAGAAAGTGTCTCCGGTCAAGATGTCATGACGAGAAACTCTCAAAATGTAATAACTGAAATGCATGAAATTCTCTCCATACCTTGCTATGTTGCTAACGTATTTTGGAAACGTATTTTGAGCGCTAGATGATTGTAACCGTTGTCCCCTCCCTCCTTGGAAGGGAAGCGGGGAAAAGGGTGGGAGCAGGGATGAATTGGTAGAATTTTGAGACAATTATGTCTCAAAATGGCAGCAACATAGAGCGCAGAACAAATTCATTTCAAACATACAGCTTAAACGGTCTACTCATCTTCGAGACTGTTTGACATCATCAATATACAACATTCAAATCAAACTATCCTCACTTAGGTGGAGCTCAACATTTGAATGACATAGTTTTTCCCTTGTATGGAGAAAACATCACGAAGAGGCCCCTTCTTGCTGAATATCCTTGCATTTTGAAAAACTCGGCATTTTCTCTTTCTTTTCTGAACGATTTTCTTTGAAGGCCTGTGTCCTACTTCTACGCATCGTCTAGTTGTATTTTCGACCAAATGGCAGCTTAAAGGAGGGGATAATGGGGTAATAAACATATTGATGATCAGGATGCAATTTGATAAAGCGAAGACAGCAAACTACATAGAGGATATAAAGCCCATTTTTAGATGGCGTACGTCAATGCTAACAGCTTAAGGGAAATGTGACTTCATCTATAGAATAAAAGGCAGTGAGACGTTTAGAATTTTACGTTAGAGATGTGCGGTTTATTAAATTAAAAAAAAAAAAATCCACATTCATTGATGAAATAGTGAAAAGGAAATAGCATTCGCCTGTGTCAATTACGGTACGAATTTTATCGTAAAATGATACAAGCGGTGGGAGAGGGGAGAGGCAGTGCATATTTATACCCTCAGGGACAAAAAATTAGACCGAAAGTAAAACACGCAAGAAGTAGGAAATCTTTGTATCTTTGTATCGGTATCTCATCCTGAAAGAGAGTGAAATAGTAGGCTCATTTGAGGCATCCTCCCTCCCCCTCCCCCCCCCCCCAATTTCATTAAGCTCCCAAATGGAAACACAAATTTGCTCTTCTTGCTCACTAACATTTTTATGGATGGATTACTCACTACCTTCCAGGTGCTCCCCCTGGGTATACGGATGCGACCATCGGGAAACAAAATACTCACTTGATCGGCATAGCAAGAAGCTTCTCCAATTGTTGCAAGAAACGAGTCAAATCGACCATTTTCTCGAGGTACTGAAGACGGATCGGATCGGCCGCTCTCTTCCTAAGGCGTTCTCTAAGTGCCTCATCAGCCTGGGCGATCTCAGAAGTATTCATAGTCGTTCCCTACAAATAATCATAGCAATTTTTACGTAAAAGAAACTAGGGAACGGTCGTTCGATATGTGTCAATTTCCTTATCATTCATATTTGGAGCTATTGCCCCATTTTTGCATTGAAGTTAATAAAGCAATAAATGAATTGTACATGGCGATATGAATTATCGAGTAGTCGAAGGCAGGCATATGGTCGTAACATCTTCATCGAGGATCACAACGTAACTTGTAAAATACGTGGGAAAATCTGATAAAGAGCAAGTTAGCATAGGTAGAAGGAAAACACTCAGTTAATATTTTCTGTTCTTGTGTGAGAGGGACCACGGATTCATCCCTTATGTGGTAGAGTCATGGATTCCCCCACTAACGTAGCCAAAGGAGCACAAACTCCTCTCTCATGATCCGGTCAAGTATCCTCATACCCTTCCTTTCCTCGAAACTGGATCAAACCTGGGTCAACTCAGCCGAAATTTTACATAAGTCGTTAACCCTCATATATATTGTAATTGATCGAACGCTTACTCAGTGATCACATAGGGAACCTGTAATAAATGAAAATAATAAAAATAAATAAAAGTGTTAAGAGATAGGGTGGTTTTTGCTGTGTACATGTTTCCCATAGACAAGGCTAGCGGGCTTTGCAGCTTTCGTAGGTTCCCAAAGCAGAAGGAAAAGGAGAATAGACGGGAAATCCGAGAGAGAATTAAAAACTTTCGTCATAGCTTAAAAACGAAACTCTCCATTATATCGTGTTAATTTAGTTTATCATTAAAATTGAATAAATCTTTTTTTTTTGGGGTTATTTGTTCCTATGTTTGGAATGTTTCTTCAACCACTTTTGTGTCTAGATAATATACCGTACCGTCTCGTAATTACAGTATTAATTCCTCAAAATGCACTAAACTTACCTTAGCTCACATTCCCGCCTTCCAAAAAAAAAAGAAGAACCCACTCCCCTTTCTCTTGCTGCGTTTTGTAGTGCAACGTAGTTGTGACAGAGTTTTTAAATCATATGCGGTATGATTCAAGTTGGGCAAGAGGATCGACTTAAGCATTATCTATTTAAATAAACATACTGCATGGGACAACAACCTTTATTTAACCTGTAAGATGAAGTAAAGTAGAAAAGCGCCGAAATGTGACCAAATATTTACCGCAACAACGTAATTACAAGCTTGGAGATTTCATTCGTTTTCACTTCGGGATATGATTCACATTCAAACATCACGCAATATTCATTCGAACACACCACCGATGTATTAGTTTTGGGTGGACTATCGGTTTTGTAGTAGTCAAGAAGTGCTGGAGTTGGACACGAGCCGGAGCCAATATGTTCGATTTTCAATAGATGATTGCTCCGAGCTATTCAAATTGGGTTTTTTTTTTCTTGCAAGTATAGTAGAATATCAGTTGCATATTTTAATTGCGCATTTTATACTTAGTTATCGTTATTGTGAAGTGTTTATTGTGCAAACAAAATAAAAAAAAAAAAACACTTGAAAATTAAAATCCATTGAAAAATGCAATCATGACGAACAAAAAGCCGATTTCAATTCAATAAATTCATAAATATCCTCGACGTCGAAAATATTTAACGCGTTAAGGCATTGAGTACTGAGACAATATCAACAGGAAATTTATCATACACTCTAACGATGCGAAAAAGAAACACATTATAAAATATAACTTCAAGTGGAATGCAGATATATATATATATATATATATATATATATATATATATATATATATATATATATATATATATATATATATATATATATATATATATATGTGGAATACAAGTGAATCATTCGAAAATGAACAACTGACTTGCTTTTAGATATGAATGGAATCTTTAAATTGATCTAATCGCTATCCGATCTTGCCGACTGGTGGAAATTACATTCCACTCCCTTTAGGTTGCATTGTTTCAACCCGTCACACATATTGTGCTTCAAGTTGAGTTCAACTTTTCACAACTGCAGAAAATTTTGGAGAACGCAGTTCATAGAAATTTTCGAAAAACCTTGAATGGGGTTTATGAAAAAGCAAAGCCACAACGCAGGGGTGGAGTTGCTGACGACGACACAACACCAAACATCCTGCTCCCAAAGTTAAAACACTCCGCCAGCCATCAACAATAGTTACAGCCAAGTCGAGGCAATAAACGATTCCATAAAGATGGATACTCTGGAAGACTCACATCAATAATAAAGGATAGCTCATTGGTCATGAGGCTCATATAACAAACCATCACACTTCATATCGCTCGTACGCTACACCGTAAAGAAGCCCATAAGCATGCCACCCGACCTTCCTTCCTCTATGCTTGAATTCAGGTTGAAATTGTAAGCGGCAATAACCACAGCAATCAAAGCACAACTATCCATATGGCTATCTGAAGCATCTCCAACGCAGCAATGACGAAATGAATAAGTTGGGCTGCTAGATACAATTGAATTGCAATGTATTAAACGACAATAAATACAAATGTATTGTGACGCCCCCGCACCCCCTCGACTGTGACGTCATCATCGCATAAAAATATCTTTATAACACAAAAATACAACAGGAAATAGTGTCGATACTCTTAGACGCATTCACGTCTCTTCGTTCTCTTCACAATTTTTTCGGTTTTGTTTTTCAGTTTATTGGCCAATGAAGTGATCTCCTCTTCGGTGTTATCATGCATTTTCCATTTCTTCTTTTCAGATACCTGCAGTAAATTAAAGTTGAAATTTACGACAGGAGGTGGCATTTTCCCACTGATTAAAAAAATACATGATAAAGGACACAAATTTCAGAAAATTTTGGAAAATGATTTCACATAATTTGGAACGATAAGCGTACTCATATAAATAAGGCTGAGCTTTTGAGTCTCGAACTACTAAAATTCATGCCAACAACTACAATTGTTGAAGGGGTGCAGCTAAAGAATGTTGGGCACCATATCGAAAACTCGCAACGCTCTACATCATGAGTCAAATGATATGTGAACAGTGAGAACAGCAAAAGAAAAAAAAAATGCTTTGGCTAGTGAATCTCGTTTTGATAAGCTGTTTGCAGAAGCTGATGATCCCAAAGATGGACTGAAGATGAAACAATTAAAAATTGAATATCGCGATTAAATATATGGGATTGCATATGTTAAAAACATCAGCAAAACTGGAACAAAACAAGAGCAATCGAAAAGAAGAGTAACAACACATGCCTGCTTTTCGATGAGTTTCGATGGTTTATATAACGGATTCGATTGGTCGATTGCAAATGCACTATTCGTATATAATGCCGCAAATCTGAAGTTTTCGATGAATTGTTGCTCCATTATCATAAGTAAGCATCGAAGCGCACAATAAAACAAAAATAAATCACATAGTGCACATTCTGAAATCAAATTCAAAGTGAAAACTACAAAATTAAAACTGAAACGTTTCTCTGCTTCACCGACTACCAATTTTTTTGTGCAGATAAGTTGCGATACGTTACAACTTCGTTGGTTCTCTTCAAGAAAACGGCTTCGCCAATTTCATTAACACCTAACGGGCAATTCCCGACCTTTCATCGTCGACCTGTTGCTGTTCGTTGACAGGTGAAGGTTTTCGTTTGTGCCGTAACAATTCATTGTTGGATGCCATTAGTTCTTGATCCCTCTCAGCTTTCCTCTTTTTCTTCAACTCTGCTATAATTGCCTTCCGTTCCTGAATATAATAGAGTTATTCAAGTTACTTATTCAGCAAAGAAAAATCGTGAAGATGGAAATAGTGAGATTAGTCGATTCAGTACACAAGAATAGTTTGAGTTAGGGAGATCGACTGATATTATATTACCCAATTGATGTATCAAACAGTTGCAAAAAACATGAACAAAGCTAAACGCAAAGTAATTTAAGAAGAGATCTCAATATTTCCAACGTTTTCAAAAAAAAAAAAAAAAAAGGATGGACGGACAGGTGTATATGACATTTTCCTTTGCGCTTAAAGATTTTCGAGCAGCTATTTTATAGCGGAGGAGGGGGAGCGGGATTGATGGGGTCAGTATCGATCCAGGTGTCCGTGCTGGTAACATTGAACGTGGCTTCATGACAGAGTGTAACTCGAAATTACTATACGAAGCAACAAGAAGCTATAAGCAACAATATTAACCTCGTTATCTGCTTTCGGAAATTACTATACGACGAAGCAATATGAAATCCAACATAAGCAAGGTGGCTGCATATATATCTAATAGTAATATGTGTGAGTCTCGCATAAGTTGAAAATAAAAGGTAGGAAAGATGAAGACGGAAAAAAAAATGCAAATCAAAGGAGTAAAAAGGAGCGCCATTAAGAAGGAGGACAGATTATTCTAAACCAGCCTTTCTCTTCTGCTTTCGCTTCTGCAGATATTTCTGCCAAGGGGTTGGCTCTAATGGTTCTTTCTTGTTCATTTGCGTATGTATATCGTTGTCCTCCTCCTTTGCCCAGGAAATATTCACATCACTCTCCTCCTCATCTTTTCGATTGGGTTCTGCTTTCAGCACATAGATCGTATCATTAACTCCATCACCACCTTCTTCATCCGATGATCCAGGAGCAATCAGATGCCTTTAAAACAAAATGCAACCATATGCCATCAATACTCATCATCACAGGTGTCTACAAATATATGTCTCATCCCATGTATCATATTCCATGAAATAACTTACCAAACCTCATGCAGAAACCTTAATCTGCATCACCAATATAATGCTACCATACTACATCTTCATGCTTTTCCATCATACAGAAAGAAAACAATTTTAATTTTTCATGAGATAGCTGCAGCTTTGTTGTATTTTCTGTCAAGCCAATAATATCTGAAGGTGCACTAAAATCATTGCACACTGTACTATCCAACCCTAACATCAACGGACAGAATAGACAGCAAGAGGCAGCTCACTCTAGTTGCTCGAGATCCGCTTCAGGAAGGAATGCGTCACGTTGCGCCTTTATACGATCCGGATCCGTCTCGTCCCAAGTTAGCCTGGTAGCCGATTTTGAAAGTGCAGCACTCTCGAAGAATTTCGGTTTGAACGCATTCACATTTACATCTTCTTCAGTTACGCGCTCTTTCACCACGTTCTCCTAAAAAATTTCACGTTTCACGAAAGAGTAGCCAGATTTTCCACAGGTGTGCTCTCCTCAACAAACTAAAAAAAAAAACTTTTCACAAGCTTTAGAGAAGACTGACGACTGTATATTGCGTGACTGAATGGTCTACACGGCTGTATCAAGCATAACCTCAGTTTTCTATTCTCATCTGCTTTCTTTTTCCTCCCCTCCCCCACTTCCTCCCCAAAAAAAAGACCCAATATAACTTGTAACGATGCAATAAACTAGCAACATCCATGCGTCACATCAACCACTTTCCTATGCAAAAAAGAAGATCAAAAGACAAATTTTTGTGAATACAAATTCAATTTCACTTTTTAAGAAGAGCGAACGATGCGATTTCAATCTATAAAAACGACAAAAACACAAAAAGTTTCTCTCTGTTATTCCGCCATTTAAAAGAAAAGGGAACTGCAAAAGCAATAAGATCATAGAAATTAGGTATCGCCCAGATCTTTATTTCTCGAAATAATAAACTAAGCACGTTTATTTCCTCCAATGAAGCAATAATACCAGAAATGAGGAAAAGCGTATATCATCACATAGAACCATTTCCAATCTCCCCGCATCGTCTGCAAAAACTAACTCCGTTTGTTCGCCACTTTTCAGTATAGATGGAAACAGGGAAATATGAATGAACAACAATTCGCCCCTAAAATGATGCAGAAACTTTTTTGTTCCTCTGCACACTTCAGAACAAATATTTTCATATACGTATTGTTCAGTAGAAACGCAATCTTAGACAAAAAAGCAAAACTTGGGAAATCAGCATTCCTCCCATAAAGCACTTGCAAACAGCTGCGATCGCTGTGTACCCCTAGAAACTACAAATTTGGTAGAGACGATCACCCTCTTGGGGGGAAAACTTCGCGGGGAAAAATAGGCGTTTCGGAAAAACCAGCCAATTTCATTAATAAGGATAGATAAGGCCACTTACTGCATTAAAAAAAACACTAAGAACTGAAACTTTTGTTGTCGCAGTAGGAAGTATCGAAGATTCGATCTCACTCGGAATAAACGCTGCTCTTAAATGCCGTGAAGGATACCCACCTCAAAAGTTGTTCCATCAGGAACGAAGCGGAGATCCATACGAACGGAACTGCTTTCGAATTCGACCCCATCGCATTGGTCATAGATAGCTGCCGCCGTCTGCGCATGATCGCATTCGATAATTGCATAATAGTATCGCATTCGATCTAGCTGATATGCCCGTAGCGCTTCACGAGTGTTCCTAACAATAGATAATTTCTACATTCAAATATTTAATGCGCTAATCATTTTCAATCATAAAAGAACGATAAGGCGGCATAAGGGTGAGTAAAGTAGTGGGTTCCGAAGTGAAGCTCATAAGGGCGAACGCTAGCCTTCAATGGTCATCATATAAGCAACTGTTCGAATTGTAAACAAAATAAATCCTCTCTTGTATTATCGACTATTAGTGAATTACCTTTGGACACATTCTTACGGTTTCCAAGCAATATTCGAAAAGGAAAAAAGGACAAGACATGAACACCACATAATATTTTCAAGCATTCAGCGATGCAATTCTTTCCCCTCTCTCTTTCCATTAAAATAAACGTGAAAGATACAAAAATAAAAATAGCGGCTGTAATAAACAAGGCAAAAAAAAAAGATAAAGGCTGAGGATTTACTTGTCAAACTCGTCGACGTCATCAATACAATCCGACATCTGCGGGATCCTTGGTCCGATCTGCTCCTCCTCCTCTAATCGTTCTTTGCCAAAATCGGATAAGTAGATTGTAACTGATAAAATCGCTGCAAAGAAAAATTGTGTGCAAACGATGGGACTTGTAATATTGCAGCAACAACCTTACATAACATACATTCTGTTTCACTAACGACCTTTCATATTATATTGTCCTTTGTATTGCCGTCAAATAAAATATAGACAATCAACTGGTTTTTTCTTTATACGACATTAACAATAATCGACGTATAAAACAAAGATACCCCACGAAGAAGAGCATTGAAAACCTTAAGACCGTTACCAGCAGGAGATTGCGGCTTGAACGAAGAGAGTAAAATGAAGATATCGGACGCAGAAATGCGATCCCACTCCATATTACAAAGCGCGAGACGCCTGGTCGCCGATTCGACGTGTGTTGCACCTCTATCCAATTCTCCCCATTTGTGTTCAACAGCATTCCCTTCTTCCTGTTAAAGAAATCATTTAAATGCGATGATGTGGGCTATATACTTGCCTTTACCGATCAATACGGCTGGAGAAGATGATAATGTTAGCACAAAGCTACTCGAGCAAAGGAAAAGCGGGAAAAAGCAATATTTTAAAAAATCTTGTAATATTGAAATGAACGAAGTTGCCAACTTGTTACATTTAAATAACAGCTGACAGGAAGGAATCTAAAGACTAATCCGTAAGTAGGAACTTGACGCCTGCCGATGAAACGGATCTAGAAAGCTTCAAGCAAAGACAAATGAAAGTTGAAAACATTTCAAAGCACATACGTCATCGAAGCTCCATTCGGAACTACTATCTTCATCACTCGACGTTATGTTACCGTCACCTCGCGCTAGATCGATTCTAATTTCACGCTCCTCTTCTGCCGTTCCGACATCACTGTCTCCTTTCTCACTCGTTGAATCATCCAAATCGTAAAGATATCGAAGCGTATTTATCGTCCCAACATTTATGCGTCTTCCACGCATATCCACAGCACATTTCGTTCCAAATTTTTCATTCGTTAGCATGCTCTTGAAACTGTAAATGCACACTCATATCACACAAAAATCTGTGCACTCAAAATCAACCGTACAAGCATCATCTCGCAGGTCGTTTCGAATGTCTACTTCAAATGTCTCTATGGAGCTTTCAAAATCATAGTTAAGTAGAAAGGCAGCAGAGAACAACAAATATCCAGTGAAAGATGGAAAAATGTTGAGTGATTGAAATATCTAACCAGCAATCAACTAAGTTGAGCGTATTGGTTAAGCTGAAACCAATACGCTCAAGTACCATATTGAAACAAATGAACGTAAACAGGCGTAAAACTGGGGCAAGCGTAAAACTTCTGCAATTTTAAACTAAAAGCTACTCAAAGAGTCAAGCGAATTGGGCATTCAGTGTTGCAATTCAACCAATAAATAAATTTCAGATTCCATAGGAAGACGCAGAACTTTCTGATGGGGAATGAGGGAATCAAAAGTGAACTACGCAAGCGTTTCTTCTATAGCCCGTGAGCTGATAAATCAAGACTTTAAAAAATTTGGCTGTTGCATGTCCCTCTTAAAATCCCCTGAAATTTTTGGAAGATATTACGCATCCAGTACTTCCCACTCTTTCCTTTCATCTAAATCTTCACCTCGTAGATTAAAAATTTATGGGATACAGAAAGAGATAAACAACATATATATGGGATTTCAAAAGAACTCGATCGAAGAACATCCAGCAGAAAAAACTAACCGCTTATCGATGACAACTTTTTTGTCTTTGTTCGCCAACGAATCAAAACGAGGATCACTGAGTACACTTTCGAAGCGTTCATCCTTGATAAACGCCCTATTCTTCTTCCCCTTTAGCAACGAACTGCAAGAAGCATTTCTAATAAATGTGAACTGTGTCTAAAGATAATCAAATATTAGAATATGCGAAAGTTAATAGCAAAAATCAACCGATTATCCATCACGAACGGTGCTTTCTGATCGAAAGGATTGCATATCAGTAAGCTTCATTTCCAGGCAAATATGGGTATATTGTGACGCCTTCTGAATATACCTTCAAATGAACAGAATCTAGAAAACTAAAAATTGTTGATGATAGCACGTATAGCCAACCGTTTGTTTATGGCGTCCTCTCTGCTTTCAGTGGTCATATTCGCGATACCATTCGACTGCTCATCACCACACTGCACTTTAGATAACTTCTTTTTGCGCATCTTCTTTAAGCTTTTTGTCTCCATCTTCAGTGCAAATCGCCACGCAATAGTACGCTTAAAAATGATAAAAGGTAAACTTTCAAGAAAATAGTAACAAATTTGATAAATAGGCATCTTAAAACAAACGTTGCTTTATACAAACCTCGGCAAAATCATATCACAGAATCGACTGCCATCAGAGTTTATCACTTAACAATATAAACAGCCTAGGAAAATTCTGACCTCGGTCATAGATATCATCGGGTCCGGGATCGATACTGTGCACAATTCGGCGGTCGAAATGCGCAATATTTTAATGCATGATAGCGGTGCACACTTGAAGCAGAGTGCTACTTTACTGCTGGTGCAGATAAAACTTAAGATTTGAAATAATGTATTTCAAGCCATAGCTAAAAATCCTCTCAAGTTTATGCTAACTGTACATTAATCATCATTAAAAGTGGACATGTTGAGCTGTTGAACAGCAAAAAGAAATATCCTTCACGACTAGAAACCCCGTCTCAAATCCTATTTCATTCACAATTCTTATATGTTTTACAGCCATGTAAACTTTTGCTTCATTGAGGAACTCGCTTCTCATTAAATGGCACTATCGAAACGTCGTGAAAGTTATTCGTATGATAAGCCTCCAGTAGAATCACATGCGAATAAAATATGCCGACGCTATAGACAGTAATAGAAGGCCGATAAAGGGCCAATAACAGAAGGACGATGAGGTAAACTCACACATTTCATTACAGGTAGTATTCCATTGTCAAAAACGAATTTTAACGTTGATAAGGAATATTTTTTCCCCTTCAATGATAGTGATTAAATCACACTCTTACGCTGATAAAAATAATGCTTGTTTTCCTAACACCTGCATTGATAAACCATTACCTTCACTTGCGGGGGTACATAGACTTGTAAAGTGACAGCTTCTTGGGCGTCTAAGCTGAAAAATTTCTGCGTTATCTTCTCGGTGAAGCAACACCTAACCTATACACCACCAGCATTCTTGAAGCAATAATTTTCCACATCGTATGTATGCCATAAATGCCTGCTGGTGTAAACTCCAGCAAGTTACCGTTCATGTAAGGTTCAATGATCACGAAAGGCTAAAAATCGATGAATGGGATCAGTACCCGCTCCCCGTGTTACCCAAACTTTTTCTCCTGCATCATTCAATCATCACCCTCTCTATACTTCCATCTCGGAAATTTCTTATGTGAGGGAGAGACCTACTGCGCAAAGCTTGCCTTAGTTTTGTATTCTGTAACGACCAAGACAGACCTTCACCTGATGCAAAGGATCTCGTCACTGCATATCCATAAAAACCTTCATCTGATGCAAAGGATCTCGTCACTGCATATCCATAAAAACCTTCATCTGATGCAAAGGATCTCGTCACTGCATATCCATAAAAACCTTCATCTGATGCAAAAGGATCTCGTCACTGCATATCCATAAAAATCCTTACCCTTTCTTATACTCTTCTGATCGTAAGCAGTAAACATTCAAGCAAAAAAAATGCCCATTTTGAAAGCACAATACGTCCGCATCCAATCGGGTTCTACCAAACTTTTTCCGTTGGGATTTCGAAAAGAACCAATTTCGCAGTGGATACACCCTACCCGCTTCATCCATCTGCCATTATAGGCACAGAGAAGGAAGTTTTCAAATCTGAAAAATTTCCCTTTCCTTCAACAAATATGCCCATGAACTTAAACCTATTCAGGAACATCTTCATTACCCTTTGTCAAAAACCACTACATTTCTAGCAATCTAATATGCTCTCACAACCGCTGCTCTATTCCAGCAACTCCTCAAGTCCTTTGGTGGATCTTTGTAGCGTGTTAGAGTATTTATGCAATATGAATAATGGATATCACATTGCGATATTTCAATGGTCTAAGTATATCAATTTTGATGAACAAACATAATTCATCATCAATAAACATAGAGAATATCGAAAAAAAACAAGAGATTTTATTGATTTTGCAGTAAGCCCATCGATAACAGCAAAAATTCATCGAACAACAACAAAAAATTTGACGAATATCTCAACGATTGGGCTTTCGCTGCTTGAATGCGTTGAGCCGGTTGCTTAGAAAATAACAACAACGAAACAATCCACATTTTATCCGCCACGAATCTTAAATTTCCTCAATACACAGCCACGAGATACGGATCATATAACGTATATAGAAAACAGATAAAGTTTTCAACAAAACAATGCTATCTCCTCACCAGTAACAATCATTTCGCATTTCACCTTTGCAATGTTACTTAAGTTGCATCAATTTAGATACCCTAAAATGGGACGAAGCAGCTTCATAGAGGAATGCCCAAACGAGACTAGTACGCCATTATCAAAGTTTATTTGATTGGTACTCCCCTTAGTGAAGGTGCCGTGATTGGCGTCTGCCCGTCAACAAAGAGCGGATGACCCTTGTATACAGCTCGTCCATCAGCCGACACTGAAAGGTCAACGGCTACCGTCTCCCAGATCTTTTTCTTTGGATTCAGTAATAAGTCTGGACGATGCACGAAAGGAGGGCAAGTGACCAGTTGTCCTGGCTTTGACGATGGATCCACATCGAGGATTTCAACCTTCTCAGGCGTCGATGCACACATGACCATCGCTTGCGACTCCACGCCACGCATTTTCATTGGCTTCAAATTGCAAAGACACATAACTAGCCGATTTTGCATCTGAAATATTGTACGTTTAGCTTACAATCGACGCCTTAAAAGATGGGCAGAAAATGATATTAAAAAATGGGTTGAAACAAATGATCCTTGGGAAATAAATTTTTTAAAATACTTCATGCAAACCTGGATAACCCAATGAAAAATTAAACAAACAGAAAAAAACAAATGAAAAAATGCGACAAGAAAAAACATGAAAGACTTGAAAAAATAAATAAATAAAAGTAAAATAAAACCGCTGCATTAGCTGGAAATAAACAGTCAATTAGAAAACTATTTTTTTGCTACAAAGTAAGAAGCATCTGTTGCATTATAACTGCAGTTCAGAGAATGATGCACACAATCAGCAACGACGGCCGGCGAACCTCACGAACACTAACAACAAAACGAAAGCCATACAGTACACCCATCACTTTTTAACTGTATTCCAACACAAATATCAACCAACAGAAGAGCTTACCTGAAATGGTTCCCTATAGAATGGAAAAGATACTCACCGCTTCCAAGGGCACGTAGCGCACCAGACCAGAAACGACAGTACGTGGCTGTGCTTCTCCGAGATCGATCTTCTCAACATAAAGACTATCTGCATCTGGATGCTTGGCTGCCTCCAGAATCCGCCCAACGCGCAGATCGAGACGACCGATGTCGATCGACTCATTGTCACCGCCTACAAACGGTCGTTAGCGATGAAAAAAATGCTCCCTCAGAATTATTATCTCGAGAGTCTATAGTTGGGCTCTATGGGAGCAACCCCTTCTCAAAAGTAAAAGGCGGACATGCAGAGAAATTTGGAGTATGACAACGCTGGAATATGAGTGGCAGACAACGAATTCATAAACTGCCGGTGAAGAAACAGAATTAATGCATCAAGACATAACACTGGGCTGAGGGACAAAAACTAAGGAAGGAAACATAGCCGAATATTTCAGAACATATAGTGGCATAAAATTTTTGAAGATAAACTGAACTTTTTAAATTTCACGGGCAGATTGAAGAATAAAAGGGCAGAGGCATAAGAAAAATTCGAGTATGAAAACAAACTTCGCGCAGAAATTTTTCGTACAAGATGAAGATGACGGGAAATGACGAATGGTCGAATTTACTCTGAGATGCGACCAAGGTTCAGATACAAGCAAATACGACTTCTGACTTTATTCTTGCAACAAACGTATGCAACGTCCGTTCGTCTATCCCAATTAAACATTTTTCCTATAGTTACTGCCTAATTAAGGAAATGGTAGCAAAAACAAGGTAACTCCAACCGGCCACAATTTGGTGTTCATTAACCGAAACGAAAGAAAACTAACACAATTGAGAGAAAAAAAAACCACTTATTGATGTAAACGCTACCATAATCATCCAAAAACCGAACACCAACCAGCTGCCGAACCATCCTTCTTGGCTTTCTTTTTCGAATCACCTTTCGATGCCTTATTCTCTTCTTGTGGCCGAATAGCATTTTTAGCACCGTCACCAGTAGCTTCTTCTTTGCGAGGCGAATTTTGATCTCTTTCTGCGCCATTCACTGCGATAATATTCTTTTCTAAAAGTTTTATCGACAGCGTTCATTGTTGAGTGAATAAATTAAACCAATGGTCAAAATTGTGAAGTGGTAACAAATTTTGCGCTTCGATGACTCTCTCAATCCTTTTCCATAATCAAAATATTATAGAAATTTCCATGTTCACAGCACGAGAAAATATTCTATTATGCTCTGCTCATAAGCCGCTCCTAAACATATAGAAGACGAAAATTCCCAAATTCCATGAGCGCCACTTCAACGAATCGAAGTTGCAGGACCCGTTGACAGATAGAAATGACACCGGAAGAAAATGAAAGCACTTTCCTATGCACGCCTCAGATTCTTTACCTCTCCATTTTTGAATGAAAAAGTGAGAACATTGCAAGCGCACGATTTGAAAAAAAAAAAAAAAAAAGAAGAAAAACGTTGGAGAGCATTGTGAAAACGTCGAATATTGTGCTATATAATAATGCCTCAAAACTATAACGCTACTTAAAACCTTATCATGTTCGAAGAAAAACATATATTATTCAAAGTAATATTCAAACGCACCAGTCTTCATAGGTTGGAAGATCGTGTACGACTTAAGACCAGCAGCTACTTCGAGTTCGGTTAGCCGCCCTACAAGCTTCTCCACTTCCCCTCTCAAATTTGCATTTGCTTCGTCCAGCTCAGCCAATTTCATCTCCACAAAGAGTTCTTCTGAAACGTAAAATAAAACGACCGAAGCAATATAGGGGATATTCCATCATCGATGATCACTGCTTAAATTCTAGTGGAATACATATAACGCTATGTACCTACGTATAAGCCCACATAACTTTCATACCGCGAAAAGCACAGCTCGATGCTAAATTTTACGATCATAGCACCACCCTAACCTACAATTTGCATTAGCGTAGGTTCACCCTGCTTAACTATCAAAAAAAAAATTAACCTTTAGGAAGAGATGATAAAACACAATATTTTGCAACACCGTCAACTTCTACCTTCGGTTTTGCCTCTAACAAACTAACAACTATAAGGTACAACAGCCAACTATTAAGTTGGCGAGTTGATAACATTTAAAAAGTTTCATTTATATTCATTTCTTTATATTCATCAAAATCGTGCTAACTATTTCTTTGAAGTGACCATAATCGAACATCAAAACGGATCATAATGAAGAATTTTATTCACCACAGAGTTAATTTGAATTGCGATATGAAAAATGCAAAACATAAATTTCAGCACTCTCAGCGTATTAGCGCCTCAACAATGCTTAATAATGACATATAAGCAACAAATATATATATTTCATTTTCTTCTCAAGTAATATAGCTGATATTACTGTGCTTTAATTAATATTCCAACCTCTACCAATTGGCAACCCCCCCCCCCCGGAAAAATTTGTGAAAATAAAAGATAAACTCACTTCTCTCGTTCAACTTCGAAGTGGCTGCTTTGAGAAGTTTATCGATAGTCTTTTGATTGGCCATCAATTTCGAGCAATTTACTAACGAAGACATATCTGAAATGAAGCAAAATATAAAGCAATAAAGAGAACTTAACGATTAACGAAATAAACTCGATATGACGCATAATTCAACCAAATTCGCTTATTCTACTCGCTTACAATAGGGGTTCAATCTAAATTTCATAAAGAACACTGCAAATAGCAATATGTCTATGCAATCGTCCTCAAACGAGATTGCGCGAAAATAATGTCACATAAACAACTGAAAAGAGAGTGCAATTTGAAAGATGATCGGTATTCTGCCTTCAAAAAAAAAAAAAAAAAAAAGGAATGGAAAATTTATTTAGAAAAAGAAAACTATACTTCCAGTATAAGCAATGTAATTCTGATACTAAATTAAGGCATAAGCATGCTCAATGAGGCTCGATTTTCCATATACTATACGTACAACGACGATAAGAGAGTGAAAAAAATTCCCCATTTTTAAAAATAACTAAACAAAAATAAATTAAAAAAGTGCAATCTATATAGCGTAATTCATTTTCTTCCTATCCCCTCAATAACTAAACAAAAATAAACCTTTCGACTTGAAAACGATTCCCTATCCCATCAGAAAATGCTGCGAACGACCCCAAAATTTCTGCTACCGGCGTCGACTTATAACAGATCTTAGAAATGCAGCAATGCCTCGAGCAGTATAAATACTCGCCCATGCTATGAACAACCGATGGCCACTATGACATTCCTAACAGTAATGTAAGCAGGATTTCCGAACGACGGGAAGTGAGGGTGGAGGGGGCAGTGGAAGAGGTGGGGAGGGAAGTGGAGGGACGGCTCTAGATGATTGAGGTTCCCTATTGAATGGGCAGGGAATTAGATGAGATGAAGGCTTCCGATGGGATAATTCATGTGAGTAAAGCAAGATTCTTTCGTCTTTTCTTGAGAAAAATTCAAAAAACCCCCTACTAACATATCTCTCTTCTCCCTTCGATATATCAACGCACTTGAAATATGATGAAAATGTGCAGCCTCCTCCTTACACGGAATAAAAAGAAAGAATTTCGTTCTTATACGGAATTATAAGTTGTTAAAAATGCGAGGAAATGCACCCTTCAAGAGTATTAATTGGTCCCCGACAGCCGCAAACACTTAGTAATGGATAGTTTACGCTTTCTTCAATTGCAAAAGCAACACATTTCTCAACTGTTAAACAGATCAGTTTTGAACGTGAATCCCGACAACCGTGCCGAGTTGAAGTTAAACGTTTCTTAAATATAGCCAATAAACATTTGTTTTCCACACTATCCATAGTAAATAAAGGAGCGTTCCATTCCCTATTTGAAAAAAAAAAAAAACAACACATAAACGCTTTTTGAAAGATTTCTAAAGGAAAGAGGAAATGCCACTTAAGCTAAAGAGATAATGACGCAAAAAGAGATATGCTGATTCTGAAAAAACAGCAAAATTCGGACAGAAAACAATGAAAATTGAGAATGAGTCAAAAAACTTTGAATACTTTTTTTTTCCAATGACCGAGCCCTAAATTGAGCGCATAATTTAATATCTAAAGGTCATGAATATAACTGCGTCTTTGCGCTGAACGTGATGCAGACCAACCCTTCCCTCTCTTCGTCCCCCGTCCGCCATTCCCCACCAACTTTTCTCTCCGTAGGTGGCAAAGTTTTCTGGGAATTTTCTTCCTTTACACTTACATACAACATTCTGTTGACGTCCTGCGGGTCAATAATTTCATTAAACACATAGAAGTTTGATGGTTAAGGATCAAAATAGTGTGTTTACATTCCGCAAATTACGATAACGCTAAAAATTGAAAATTTTAGCTGCTACATCGTCTCCTTCACAGCTCAAAGATAAAAAAAGACCCGAAAGGGATTTCTTTTTCCATTTTTTATGGTCAAATAAATAAAAAAAAAGAAGGAAAAATATAGATTTGCAAGGTTATATCGCACTAATGGAAAGTGAGCAAACACCACAACACTAGAGAAAACTCGAATGGAAAACATTATAGCTGATAACAAAGCGAATAGCAGCCAATAGAATAAACCATAATCAAATAGAATTGCAAAAAAATGTTCTCTTCACCGTCGGCCTCTATATAGAGATTCATTAGATTAAACATCAATTTGGGATAGATGGGGAAATAAATGAGCGAATATTCCAGCGTTATCTAATTGAATATGCAATATATGCAAATATCACTGATTTGATGCTTAAATAACACAGCATCTAGTAGGCAAACAAAAAAAATTTAGCATTGAAATAACCGACATATGAGTATAGCCTTTCTTATTTCAATTTCCATTCAGATTCTTTTTTCTTATGCAACTAATTCAACGTCTCTTTTTTTTTCAGTCGTTGTATTGTATATCCCTATTTGTTTATCACTATTTCTTGTCGTTCTTTTGTTGTATTTTCATTTCGCTATTTTCACTGAAATCATGTAATATTTAATATGTGTCATTATTGCTATTGTTTGCAAATAGTTTGAAAATCAATACTAATACTTATTGCTTAGTGTTAAATATTGATAGATGAATAGCGAATATCAACGCGTCAATGTGAGCGAAAAAAAAGAAAAAAAAAACTTCTAGAGGTAAAATAAAGAAACATCTGTGGATCTGCTTATTTTTGCTTTCACATGCGAATAATTTCAAATCCACTATATTCTTTGTGAAACTTATTTCAAGATCATTTTCTTTATAAAGAAGCCTATCTAGTGAGAACTATGTGCAGTCAGTGTAAATGCTTGTATTATATAGGTGGCAAACATGGGTTTACCATTTCGAAACGATGTTATTATGACAAACAAAAGTGGGGAAAAAACGAAACGCCTTCAATTGAACGTACGTAAATATTGATAATTCACAAATATCAGCTCTATTTATTAGCTAACTGAGATAACAGTACGCAAACTACAAAGAAGAACTCTAATGGACGATGCAAAAAGTTATGTTCCTTTCACGCAGAGTAGGCTTCGAAGTGGACGACGCATATGAACTAAAAATGAAAAAAAAAAAAAAAAAACGATAGAAGGCCGTTGAAGCCATCGCTGTCTCCAATTCGTTATTTAGCAAAAGCTAAAAGAGCAATTTCCTCATTGCTATTATTATTACTATAAATATTATTATTATTGTTATTAAAACCACTATTATATTAGCACTACTACCATCACAACAGGCAATATTATTATCCTTCCACTGGTACTACTATTGTTAATGTTATTGTCAGTATCATCAATACTGCTACTGTTACTATAACTGAAGTTGCTAGTGTTACTGCTATTCTTTGATTAAAATAATACAAAATACCAATGCCAATAACAACCTCGTATAATTCGTAACTGAACAACTGGCAAAAAAGCTAAGCACGATAAGCTCTTTTGCAAGTCGCTCACTTGATCAACCGGGTTCATAAATTACCATCGAAATTTGAAATGTATAAAATAGTCCCCTCACACCGAAATTGAACCAACCCCCTGTGATACATCGTCCCTAAAAAATCATCGTCTTATCATCCGACTGGTACGATATATATGCAATTTTTTTTTGTCCTTTAGCTACCCACAACTTCCTTATGCGAACGGGGTTAAGCATAAGTAAAAGAAGCGAACACATATACGTATAAGCATGACGTCTCCATATTGTACATTTTCTAGCCTACAAAAGCGCATAAAAAAGAGCTGCGAAACCAGCAATTCACCTCTGTTTGCTTAACTGTAACGACTGCTCCCTTCCAAGAAATCATTGCCTAAAAAGTGCCCTATATCACTTGTAAATTCGAACCGTAAATTAAACAATTTTACAATCCCAATCTACAGATAATATATGATATTGTCTAAGTTGTGCTAAAACAACAGCTGTTCCAGATGGAAGCTCATGATAAAGTTTGCATTACAAGCAGCTTTCAACCATCCATCTTCAAAATGCACTTATAATGCATTTTCTTCCAGAATGATCCACCTTCCATGGCCGCCTACTCAGTGTTCGATGCAGAAATATCTATTGAATGATCTGCTTCTTTCGATGAGAATTTCTTATATCCGTTTTCTTGCACTGTTCAAAAGCAAACTTTTGAATACATCATTCTAATATATGAGTCTCAGATTTTCAGTATTTGTTTGTGGGATGCAATGAAATAAGCAAAAAAAAAAAAAAACCCGCAACTTAGAAAAAAAAAAGTAAAAGCACATTAAAGCGTATAGAAATAAGCCGAACTAAACGACTTCCAATCGAAAAATTAACAAAAACACCATCAGATACGTTATTCCCTTTGGAAATTCAAACGAACCTGCCACCTTTCGAGGTTATAAAGCTGCCTGAAGCAATATGACGGCGGAATTTATAGGTTTTAGTTTAAATTTCGTGAGCGCAATCATATTTGATCACTCAATCTAGTCCAATTTGAAAACACGTCAAGAATGCCGCCATCGGCACAGCTACAACGACTGCACCGCATAACGATTCAAAACTCGAAATGACACCTTTCCAAGAAATCCCAACATATGCACTTCTGTCGAACGTCTAATCGATGATTCCGTTCAATTCTGCCATTAAGGAAGCTAAGGGGCGAGGGGAGAGAGGAGCGGAGGAACGAGGAAGAAGAAGGAAGTATATGCTTCGTGGTAAGAACCTCATCTTACATTCTGTGTATCTTGGGCATTTCAACTTGGTATTCTAAAAAGCTCAATTCAGAAAGGGATATCTTTCATGTAAAAAGAATCAGGAATGTTTTATTTGTTGTGATAGCTCAAAGTTAGAACAGAACGAATAAACTAAGGGATAAATAAAAAGAGTTTCGGATACGCAGCAGTGACCTATGATATATAAATGGGATTTAAAGACCTTAGAATTTCTACCCGAAGCAGAAATAAAACAATATTATCGACAAAAAAAGAGAGAGTGTTTCCACATAAAACTGGCCTGTTTCGACCTCCTCCCGCTGCTTCGTAGAGTTCTGTTCCTTTTTGGGATTTGCCTTTGCCGTGCCCGGTTTTTTCTTTTTCTCGTTTCCTTTTCCTCCTCCTTCCGACTTGACACTACCTGCGAACTTTTTCTTGCACTCCTCGACCAACGCCTTTTCCATCTTCACGAAAATCGGCTGCGGCTGAACAATTAATACGCACTTATAATACATTTTTCAAAGTCGATAGTGCAAAATAAAAATAGACAGAATATCAAAAGAATTCCTAAAGACCTGAGAACAACCATGTGCCATGACCAGCACGAATTCGAACGTTCCAAGAAATCCACCTTTCCACTTTGCTAAACGCCGTTCTGATCGAGAATTTCCTTCAGCTAAATGTTCCTACTGCCTTATCAGTGCCATCCCACTATGAAACGATATGAATGCAATAAACGCTTTAGTTGCTTTCAAATGCGGTGCCATTAAACAATTCTCTCTCAGCAGACACTGTCGTATGAACAACGCTGCACCAACAACACCAAAAATATTGCACTTAACGATTACTTCCTGAGGATGCGTCAAAAACTTTGGCATTCACGTTTCAGGGATTTTATCTGAATGTTAGCCGATTGAATGCCTGAACGCTACTATTTCGGCAGACTACAGATCGCATACACGACATATACAACGTAAGAAATAAACACATATTTAAACAATAAGCATTTAACGCAAGAAATTCACCTTTCCAATTTTGTGATTCGCTGGTAGAAATGCGATTGGAGAGGCGGGAATAAGCGGCAGATCGATGAGGCCACATTGTTCGCGAATCCTTGCGCTCACTTCCGGCATATAGGGATGCAACAAAACTGCTATCAGATAGGCTATATTCGCAGCGACACCTATGACTGTACCAGCGCGCTTCCTAAAAAAGCCCAAATAGACCCAATAAACGCCAATGCTCAACAATAACAACTATTTTTAAGCAGGGCCAACGGAGTAAACAAATTAAAAGAAGACGGAAAACTTTCAAATATTCATTCAATCGCCTAGTAGTTTTTCTCAAATATCATTAGAATTTTCGTAAAGCGCTAATTCTATTATCTCATCCCTCTTTACATATACGCTCACTGGGTGGATTGCTGAGAGCTATACACATCTGAACTTATAAGCGAGTAATACGTGAGCTGACTGCAATGGTATACAATGTGGTAGAGCTGATAATAATTTTCGTTGTTCCTACAAATCAATCGCATAATTAAGTTTTAGTGAAAGCAATAATATGCAAATAAGATGTCCATTAAAAGGTGTTATGAAAAAGGAATGGATTTACTTTTGCTGTTCGTCGCCTTTCACCAATACCCATGGTTGCATCGATTGCATGTACTGATTGCCTCTACGAGAAATTTGCAGAATTTTCGAGATACCATCGCGAAGTTTTACCGCAGTCAACAAAGAATCGTATTCTGATAGGTCACTTTTCACTGCTTCTAGCAATTCGATCTCCGCATTGCCCAACTCCATTTCTGGGATAAAGCCTCTAAACGATGCGGCCACAAATGATAATGCACGGTTGACAAAATTACCCAAATTACTCAACAACTCCGAATTTACCTGCAATACTTGGTCAATTAAATCTTTATACAACAAATGGAATTTACTGTAAATAGGGGGCTGTATTTTTTCTTTTTAGTACATATGAGGCGCTGCTCATATTTAATATACAAAAACCGTTAGATGATTCTTTTCAACTCAGAAAAACGCTTGCTGAATGTTCGTTTTCAATCAAACACATCCATGATATGCATTCCATTTCAGAGAAAATGATATCTTCTACTTAATCAACAATGAAGAGCGTAATCTTCTCAAACGTTAGTACATCAGTTCTTTCGACAATTCGAGCGTTTTTTTTTTTAAATCGATGTGCATTTTGTACGCTCGATGCCTCTCCCTCTCTCTGAATTGAAGGACGACGATTGATTATTTGATAATTTGCATACAACAGCCAATTCAAAAATCATAAAGTACAACCTTCAACGCAAAATCATCCCATGCGAACGAAGTATCTTGCGTTTCAGGACGCAAATACAATAAATAGAAACGCCATACATCCGCCTCAATTCCAGTGTCACGTGCCATATCGCCGAATACACCTGTTCCTCGCGACCTACAAATACGCGTTCACAAGTGATTTCCGGTAATTACCATTTCATCGAAAAAAGACTAACGACATTTCTGCTGTAACAATTAGACTATTAAGTCATTATGGTTTGATGGCTTATCAACCACTTTTACTTCGTTATTTAATTCTTCCTTTCCTGCTAACTTCTGGATGCAATAGCAGCACTTAAAACGAAAAAAAACCCACTTTGTTGAAGGAGATTGAAGCATTCAGCGGAAAAACATTATAATGGTATGAAATACATCCTTAGCTTCATCAAAGTGAATGCAATTTGGCGTAATTTCGTAGCAACACTTCTGTCAACAGCGAGCTGTCAGTCACTTCGATCTGAGGTTAATTCAGTCATATCGCATTTCTAACCGATCGGCAACAGCATCAGTAATCGCCCTTATTTAATAAGGCACAACACCCGAACGGATCAACTTCATGCACCAAAATTATCATCAACAAATCATATAGTCAGTCTCTGCATGAAAATATTTCAATGAAAATAACTACTCAAATTTCCACAAAGATTGGTCAATTGCCAAAGCACTATATTCAGAGAAATGGAACAGCCCCTTATATTTACGACTGTGAATGATGATAAAGTCCAATTTGCAATGAGGGGAACAAAAGAATGGCTCACTTGCTGAATTTGGTGTCTTCATAATTGAGGTATTCAGTGGCGCACAAATGATTCACTGTTGTATAGTTGTCGTGTGCACCGATCTGTGCAGCTGGGAACATAACAGCGTGGAATGCCACGTTGTCCTTAAAAGATGCTCTTATTTACAAAGAATTTACAAATATCGTATGGCACTCTTTGGATGGATCGTACTCCATCGCTGTGAACGCATCTTTTCGCCGCGCCGATATAAACTTACTGCTCAGTAACTAAGTGGATGTTATTGCCGAGATCGTAATGAAACCTAAAGCGTACAAGAAGCAAACGTCAGGCAACAGTGGTTGTCTCAGTGAAGTGGAAGTAGACAAGACGATCCGAATAGCACAAATAGATAAGTGTTTCACTGGAAGAATTTTTAAAAAAACTTTCCTGTTGCAGGCAGCCTTTACTGACCTAGGATCAATACAGCTCCACTCCAAACAGCCTATTCCAAAACGTCTGAGCAAATCGAGAAAAAACAAGTAAATCAATGAAACAAACCTTTCCAACAAAATTATATAGCTCCACTTCTGCTGGGTTTTTCCACCACGACGTCCAAGCATCACCTACCAGATCCTTCGTTATTGACATATATCCCACTGGTGCGTCGAACCATACGTAAAACACCTAAAATCGAGCAACCTTTCTGACATGTTTCCCTCTGCAGTTTGCAAGACCATCGTACCTTCATGCAAAGTAGAACTTAAAAAGCACCTGCTGCTTGTTTATTGGAAACTTCAACTGCAAACTACCACTCCTATGAATATAAATGATTATTAAGTGATTAAAGATCAACAATGAAGAGGAAGCGTTTATCCACTCTAAAAACTAACACCTTAGGTTTAAGCTTTTAGTCACTCATCTCGAGTCTTTTCTTTTTTTTTTTTTTTTCAGCTATTATGACAATCACACCCATCGTGGAGAACACTGCAGTATTAGCCATGCGAAACGAATCGTACAAAAACATGAGCCAACTTCTCCACTTCATGCTACAACAACTCCACCTCAAATTGAAATGTTTTTTTTTTCACGTTTCATAGCAGTTCACCAGAATTTTTTTTTTCATTAGATTCATTTCCATTTTCATAACATCGTGTTACTTTCAAATTTTTCTCGCACCTTCAATGCACTGTATGATTCTACGTTTGCCACTCTTCAACGATCGCCATAAAACTGCTACTATTCCCATGTGTTGCACCTATGCCCTCGTGCTCCAACCGTAACCTTCCACTGCTGTCAATCAATGCAAACTACTTATGCCAATGTCACCCTGGTGTCCTTGGGGAAATTCCCACATTAACAAGCAAATACTTCACCTTCCCCAGGAAAAACGATATCACACATTCCGTGTATGATATCAAATACCTTTTCTCATCAAGAATGAGAGAGTACGGACATCTCCTTCACATGAACATTTTGGGAGTTGCAAGATCTACCACTTCCAAAAGGATCTGCATGATAAAATACACGAAAATCGAGTTCTATACCTATTTATCGAAACTCGAACTCAACACAGCAACCTTTACATATAACAATAACTTCTACACGATTGGCATTTTTGCTTGTATCATGCTGCTGTGATTATAAATTAAAAAGAAAAGAGCTGAAAGATTAAAGCTATACCTTATCTTGAAATTCGGGTAGAGGAACTGGCACACCCCATTTGAGATCACGAGTGATGCATCTCTTCTCGAGACCTCCTTTAATCCAACTTCTTGCAATGGAAATCGCATTAGCCGACCAATGACTATTGGAATCAAGTTGAGTATTCATATGCTTCTCTACTTCCGCCTGAAAGCTCTCACATCTCAATCTCTGACCTCTCCAATTAGAGCCGACGTTAGATTCCCTTCTACTTCTGCAAATGCCTTCTGCTCAGACATTTGTGTATATAATGAATTTGACAACATCCACTTATCGGCAGTTCCCAACTAGAACTGCAAGCCTTAATACAACTTACCACAAAATCAGCTCATACATCTCTACTAGTATTGAAAGCTAATGCAAAAAATGATAGCGCGAAATAACAATGAAACATGGAGTTTGACAAGAAAAACGGAAGTGAGATCCGTTAAGTAAAAATGAGTAGGAAGGAGAGGAAAGGAAAAGAAGACATCAACGATTACTGTCAAAAGGACTGAGGAGAAAAAATTGCGATAAAGAAAAAAAACTAGCATCCCATTCTGCATTTTCAACAAGTGAAATACTTAAAAAGATCCGTAAGTAATAAAAAATAATATGCAAACCGAAAGCTTGTCGAGATGAATGAATAGGTGCTTCGAGGGTTTCACCACTGGCGTCTCACCACAGATATGGCAACGCGGTTTGATGAGCTCGATCGCGTTTATCAATTTGCTGCATGCGTCACATTGATCTCCACGAGCGTCTTCGAAATGACAGTTGGGGCATTCACCGTGTACAAATCGATCCGCAAGGAAACTGCAGTGCACATATGTTTTAGCCAATTAAACTATTCGGGTCTAATTCATACGCGCATATTTCATTATTTTAATGTGAAGTATAGTATACTTCTTCGCAGATTCTTTAGCTTCCGAAACTCTTCATAGCATCTCTAAGACGACACTCTGCAATAATTTTTCATTTTTCTGTATGCGCTGCACTTAGAACAAAAAGCAGATAAAGTAGGAAGCGGAACAGGACGAAGAAAAAGGAAATTTCATGCGCAATGAAGCGGAGAAGGCTTCTCATACTCGAACTAGTCGCGGCGATGCAGCGATAGAAAGCTAAATGGCAGCCAAATGGCTTAATGAACTAAGTGTTGTGTCAACAGATGCCACTCTTATCGGGGTTATGGTTTCTCGCTCAAATGAATGCACGTTTTATTTCAACAAAACCCAAAATCACTCCAAACTTCGAAAAAACTTCAATCTCAACTATTGTCGAATAGGGGATAGTAAGCCAAATAAAATTGGGTCTATCTCCAATATTAATAAGTTACCTAAAATTGTGTGTTCAATTAGAAAATCACAGCGCATAAGAGTTAGCACTCACCGTTGGCATTTGTTGCAATGCAATTGATCGACGGTATCCGTAGAAGTGTACCCATTCGAGTGCAATTTCAAAAATAAATCTTGTGTTAATCTGAAAATTATTTCCTTATAAACCTTTTTTTTTAAAGTTTAACTCGCAGTATTACTCATCTCAATTACGATGCGAAAATAAAAATGCGATTGCTAATTGAAAGACGAAAATAAAACAAGAACTAATACATTCTTTATGGCTATCGACCTCCTAAAGTCTTCTATCAGGCGAGAATTGCATTTTCTCGATTAAATTATAAAACATTATATTAGCTTCTTCAATGCACAATAATGAATGAAATAGTAGTGGCTTATAAAGCAGCATATCGATGTGAATCTTATTCTATCCACAACGTCAATTCATTGCATGATGCGGTGCAATGTGGGATTAATCCTTCTTTAACTCATTCGCATTGCCACGTTTAGCAGCACTGCTTGTCACACTCGCAAAAGATTTCGGCTGTATAAAACATTTTCACTTCCAACCAAAAAAAAAAAAAAACATCACCACATTTATCAGCCCCATCTTGTATATAAAAGTCTATTCTGGAAGCTTATAAAATCAGCAATATAAGTCCCCCTTCTATCGCTATATCTAAATGCACAATTGGGAAGTAGGCGAATGACACAAATCTCAGACTTTAAAATGCAAAGGAAATAATAGCAAAAAGCGCTCAATTAAATAAGACAAAACGAAAGGTGAGTGAATGCAAGATTACTCGATTTGATGTGGGCTTGTAGTCCTTCCAAATCGATCGAAATCAATATTGAACCACTCATAAATCGACTTATGAATGTTGTAGTAGTGATCACAAATCTGCTGTGGAGTGAGCCCTTCTTGCATAGCTTTCATCTCGGTTGCTGTCCCATACTCATCCGTACCACATACGTAAAGACAACGCCAACCTTTTAAGCGACAATACCTGCATTAACGACACAATGCAACTATCACTCAACATTTCTTCGAAAAACACCAACGTCTTCTTCATCATTCACGAAATGACACCTTGTTAAGATGCTCCAAAAAAAATGCCCTATCTACTAATAGTAAACCGCCAATTAGACGTTAATCTTATAACGGCAATTAGAGTCAATTAAATAGCCAATGAAATGATAGCAGTGCGAGAATGTGGCGAGAACAAGAAGGAAGGAAGGCGAAGAAATATATATATATATTCTGTCAGCATTAGCATCGATGAAATGAATAGCACTCGCTGTTGACGTCGCTGCGTCCTGCCCCCTATTTTTTTTTTTTAAATCTCTTTCAAGTACTCAGATCAGAAAAAAGTAAAATTCATCCATAAAACGCAAACGTATTTAGCAGTTTGTTAATTCAAAACTTATCACAATACGCGATTGCAGACGGAAGCTGAAAGAGATAAAACTTCAATGAAGAATACAATGAAATAATTTAGAGCGAAAGAAGTTCAACGTTTTTCACTCTTCTATAATGATGCTGCACATCGCGCAAAGCATAAATGAAAAGCAAATGTTTCATTCAGCGGGCAATTTTGAGTCATGCGCTATAGAGACTAGAGCCATAAACGTTTAATTTCAACGATGAGATATGTAGGCAAACGTTAGTTCAAACAACTATATATCATAAACAAACATGCAAATTCATCTTCTTCATTCTTTAATGAGGTCAGACGGTGGATGATGCAAGCAACTTCCATGAAGAACACAAGCCATCGTCGAACGAAGCATGACAAGGGATAAGTAAAAGAAAGAGAAAAGAAAAGGAAAAGAAAAGCGGGAAAAAGCCCCAGGGGAAACCAAAGGATAATAACTTACGCCAAACAGAGATGTAAAGGCTTTTCAACATGAAATGCAACATGCAAACGTCTTCAGCAACAGAAAGAGAAGAGGTAACAGCTCTATCTGGTAAATGAAGAACAAGCTTGTCTTATATGATTACAGGCAATAGGCAATATGATCTGCGCCTTCAGAAAAAAAAAAAAAGAAAAAAGAAAAGAACAGCTCGCTTAAAAATATGGCTGGTGTAGACGAACTGAATCCCTTTTAAGTTAGACAGAAATGGTCTTGCTATGAGAACTTTGGCATAAGTATGGACTCCCTTCAAGCTTGAGCGGTAGGTCATTTACAGGTTCTCTCGTTGAAGGAACCCGGAATCATCAGTTTACAGGTTAAATATTTGCCTTTTCTTTCTTCTCTCCAACGAAGGAACAGCAAAAGGTAAAGGAATTAGCAACTTTGATTGCAATAAAAAAATAGAAAAGTAAGCGCATCTCAATCATTTCCTTTCGCTACTCATAAACAATTTAAACTAAACAAAAGTTAGTGGAATTTGCTATTTGATACTATCACAATAAGCAATGAGGAGAATAAAATTCAGATTTAAGAGGAACTTTAAAAAAAAAATGTAAAAAGCCGATTAGTGAAAAGTCACCTGGAGAAAACATCCGCACTCAGCACGCAACCAATAATGTTGCCCAAATGAGGCACATTATTCACGTATGGTAATGCAGCTGTGATTAGCAAATTTTTTTCGCCTTTCACCGGGATCCTGAAATGAAATTCCATAGCGAATTAAAATGAGTAATAGCTATATGCTTGATGGGATATTTGCTGAGAAAAGCCTACTATAACACTTGTTACATGTGCAACATTTTCCTCCCTTCGTAATACAATGAAAGCTCTATAAAAATGGTACCAAGAGAGTAAACATCGCTTTCAAAAAGGGTGCAAGTACTCTTCACTACAAATAAATACTGCCGTCAACGAAGCTCCAAAGTTCTTTATAACGACGACATCAGGTAATAAAAGATGTGTCACAGATCACCTTCGTTGATTATATGTGCAGAAACTTTGTTGCGCCATAATAGCAGAAGAATACTATTGAAGTGGTTTTACTAGTATCGAATAAAAACAATAATTATGCGTATGATGGATAAAAATTAGAATAGTACATTTAAATCGCATTGCTGAGAATCGATAACAAGGTAATTTAACTCTTTTCTCTTTTTTTTTTTTTTGCGAATGAAATGACACACTGATAAAGTTAAGCATTAGCGTTTTCTTCCAGTTAGTGAATGAGCCTCTTCACATTTGCACGAAACGAAATTATTCTAATTTAAATGCATATAGGGTCTTATTCTTTTAGAAGAAAATAGAGGCGCAAATTCCGTACGTTTCGGGCAAAAATTATTCCCGTGTTATGCGACCGACCGCTTTTTTTTCTCAAAGAAAATGAACAACAACATAATGGTTTATCTCTATTCAATATTGCAAATTAACTGATACTATTTTTAAAAATAAAAAAAAAGCTAACTTCTTCCTGCTATCGACTTTCTCCACGAACTTCGGTATAGTTTGCCACTGAGAGACGATATTATCCATTGTGTGCCTAGATTGTGAATTTTAGAAAAGATAAAAAATAAACAGCATTATAAAGCACAACGTAATATGAATAAAATGAAAAGAACCGAATTGATTTCACTCAAATTTTTAACGCTATTTTATCACATAAGAGCGACGAAATAATCACAGCTCAAAATCAGCTCGTTTTTTCTCTTCATTCTCCCCTCCCCATCCCCCCCCCCCTTCCTCCCTCTTCTTCCGTCTCTCAGCCACTACTTATCATCTAAGAGGTATGAAAAGATGCACAACTCAAACATGGTCCGTCTTTTCTCTACACTCTTCAACTCCCCCAAAAATTGGACCCTTCTCATTTGATCGAAGTATATGAGTTTCGCATTGGGGAAAATTGTTTGGTGGTATAAGAATACACACTGCGGAGGCAGGGCGCTGAGGGAGAGAAGAAGAAAAAGGCAGAAAAACACCTTATAAGTACTCCAACAACATAACCGTTCACGGTACAATGGCCCTAATGTGAACTTTCCTTGTCGATGAACGAATTTAAGATACGTCTACCTAAGTCATTCGAAAATGAAATCCCCATACTCTAGAACGACGGGACAAATTGCCTGCGTGAGGTAATCAGTAAATGTTTTACATGGGTGTAGGCTGTTGCAGCATTTTCACTTCCAAACTTCAAACAATAAACAACAATACAGCCTAAATTTTTTATTTTAAAGAACGAAAGGTTTAGGCTGAAATAAATCTCAAACAAAACGCTCAAAGAGGCAGGTCAACAGCTTTGCATACGGGGAAGATGCGCCCCACCTCTCCATTCTTTCGCAGGTGGGAACTCACCCACGCCTCGTTACCCAATTCCCACCGTTAAATGACACGATTGAGCACAAATCACTCCGAATCCATAAACCTAACGGCTTATGCAATAGTGACGGATCGGTATTTGAAACGATGCCAAAGAAAAATCGTTGCGATTTCACTCATTTTCTTGCAGCACTAAGTAACTTTTTGCGGACGTACGGAAAAATTCAGGATGAGTGCATTTATACTGGAATAGTAGAGTTGGATATGAGTGAAGCATATTTTATCGACTGTCTCTTGTACTTTTATATAGTGAACATCTTCCTGAGTTTGTACAGATTTATACAAAAGTGCATAGTAAAAAGAAAAATTTGCAGATTTTGACTCCATGCAATCAGCTCCTTAATTGAAAGCCTTTCTCCGGTTCGTATATTCGTTTCATTTATCAAACAGTGAGGCGAACCCACAGATACTGGAATGTTATATTTCGTTCACCTAAAAGAAAAAAAAATATATATATATATATATATATATATATATATATATATATATGGAGCGGACAGGTTGCCAACCTCTCTTATCTTCCGCTTACAACTATTCCCCCCCTCTCCCCCACCCCCCACCTCTTCGCTCATCATCGCTCCTAAATCTCCCTCCTTAAATTTAACGGTCTCACACAACCATCCAACGCAAAATATTACCTCCTACCTCCACTCCAAGCACTGTCTATAGCTGGCACAAACTGAGTCGTTTTTTTTTTCCGTTTACTAAACATCGACGCAAAAGTCGTCATTGAAAACTTCGTGAACCATAATTGCGTTGTTATAATATTTGTCAAAATTAAGGCGACAATAGTTCTCACGGGACTGTGGATAACTGGTTAAACATAAATTCGATTGTTGCAACAATTTTGGATTCAAATCGTAGACTGCATACTATCCGATCGGTGCCATCTATCGATGCACAAGATAACCTGTGAAGGTATTGCAGTATCAACATTGGTCGATTTAAACGTCTTCATTTTCAACAGTTGGAAGGTTTATTCGTTATTCACCAACAAATTAGACTATAAGAATTGATATGTGAAGAAGAAAAATAGAGCGATCTTCTCGTCTAGAAATCACCCGATCGAACTGAAATTTATAGACAAATGAAGACGAGAGCCGAAACGATCGAGAGACGTCGACCTATGGCATCAAGCGACAGAAACCACGACCCGGGACGAACACCACCGTTCCACCGTTCATAATACCCGGAGCGCTTTCCACTCGAGGCACAGCGTATCTTCCCACCGCCGGTGCGAAGTTTCTATTAATCTGCAAACAGACAATATCTGAGTTAATGCGTGCCACTAAATATCTGCCACCACTGTCACTCAGTTTCCTTTTTTTAATCACCTCAAAAAATTTCCTTTAATGCTCACAAGCTGTGGAGCGAACATCGATTTAAAATCAGTGATAAAATCAGTGAAAATCAGTGATTCAAAACTCTTTGATGAGTTTAGTTAGTGTGTTTCTTCGTCGATCGAAGGCAAATTAAAAACAGTTCATAACGAGGCGATTTCCTTTCTACTACCACAATTCACAAGTCGCTCCATTAGCATCATCGCAAGTTAGCGTGCGATACGAATATGTGGAATAAAACGGATTTATGAGTTTGGGAGTAGAGATGGTGACATGCTTGGTAAGCAATAAAAATTTCAAGCGTTCCTTTCTAAATTTTGAAGTAAGCCAAGCTAATTTCAAAATATCTTAATAAAAATTTAACTGGTACGAGAAAACTTTTTCAATCACTTTGGGAATCATCGCCTAAACGAATCTGTTAAACCTGACGGACAAAATTTATGCGTTTCGTTGAAGCTATTTCCGCCCAATAAAAGGCCTCAGGAGTGTCCGGAAGTATTTGACCCTTTAATTTGAAAGAAAAATCACTTAACCTAGTGTCGAAGTATCACTACTTTCCTCAATTTTGTTGCAATACAATCGAATTCACTCAAGCTATTTGCCTATCATTTGAAGATGAAAGATCACTACTATAAAAAACGTAAAACGAACTTGGTTTTGTGGAGGAAGCAACATCACACCATTGGTGGGGACGTAACACATTGGGACGAGCATCACGGGCATACACGCGAGTGAATAATTCAACTGCCCATAGGTATCGCCGATTGCATTGTTCATTAAAAAAACGGGCTGATTCGCAGGCAGTAGATTCGGGTCCGCGTTACCGAATACAGTTGGCTGAATAACCGGGCTGAAGGTGGGCATTCCGTTTACAGCGGTCATCGGGATCTGATGGACTGCGTCACGTAGTGGATCCTGAGGGATTACATCTTGCGGTGGAATCTGAGGGACCACATCCGGTAATGGGATCTGATGGACTGCATCTTGAAATGGGACCTGAGGGATTACATCGCGCAATGGGATTTGAGGGAATACATTTTGAAACGGGACCTGAGGGAGTACATCACGCAATGGAATCTGAGGGACTGCATCTTGAAACGGGACCTGAGGGAGTGTGTCACGCAATGGGATCTGCTGGGTGTTGTTATTTGCTCCACGTATCGTATTGTCGAAATATGCAGAGTATGTCGAATCCATGATGCGTGCTGTAAAAGACTTTAGATTTTTTAAAATAGCTCATAACGCTAGAATCGCGAATCACACCACTCGCAATACGGAATAATCCATTCTACACATGAAAAGCGCATTCAAATGATTCCAGTTGATAGACAGTCAATATGCACGCGGCAAAAGAGGGTATCAACATCATGCAGTAAAGGTAATAACGTAAAGTTGAAACGAGTTTACCAATCCTTAGATATAGGCTAAAGTGATGTACAATTTCCGAACTCATTCAAGCAAAACTAATTGAGCAAACGTTGCGAGTTTCGACGACAATTGAACTTGAGCTGAAATAACACTCAGAATTTTGGACTGAAAATCCAACACAACGAGCACAAATCATTCACATTCGAGTAGCTTCAATCAATAAGCGAGGCATAAGCTGAACGGATACTATGTAACCTGTTTCACATTAAACATAGCGATGATAGTTGCTAAAAAAAGTGGGTAACAAGATGGTAAGCAGCATTTCTGAGAACGACTAAGTGCTTTTAAGACGGTTATATCTGCGGAAAGATGTCATGGGGCAAGAAACGAATTTCAGTAGGACCTTTTAAATACAAACCCCAAGAAAAATACACATAGCATCGGAAAGTTTAGAGCAACAAATCCTGCGACACTCGTAAAATGACCAATCAATGACCTTTAGCGAACCTTCCCCCCCCCCCTCCTCGCCTCCGCGGTAGTACCCATCAATGACCCCTCCCTCGCCTTCGCGGGAGTGAAATTCATCATTTCTCATGGCTGCCCCTCCCCCCCCCTCCCCCATTCACGGAGGCCCCCTTCCAAACACTATGCTCTTTTTTTGCGCTGTACGACGCGCCATCAAGCCCATTTTCCTAAGCAGAAAAAGATGCACTGTATGCTGACTAAAAGCAGGCTCGAAAATCAAAATGAATGCGAATAAAGCGAAAGAGCTCGTACTATCACAAAAAATCACCGCTGGAAAGAGCGAGAGCCGCTCTCTCCTTCAACTAATAGACGCAATCGGCGACAGTCTAGAAGCATGATCCAGACGTCTTGAAGAGCACGACCACTCGCTCCGGTAGCTAATGGGCGAATAGGACCCAGACTCGTCAGACTTGACCCAAACAGAGCAGCCTCCACTTGTTTTGATTGTAGAGCAAGCGCCAAAGCGCAATGGTGACCAAGCGCTCTTAAAGGCACATTGCGCTTCGTAAGTTTTTTTTTTTTTTTTTTTTGGTAGCTTAGAAAATTCTTTACTTTCATAACGGGATGAATTATATCACCGCTCATTGAAAGAATGCATTTTGATGGTGAAGTTCTATTAGGAACATGAGAATTTCGTTGAAGTTGCCAGACAGTGGCCTGGGTGCAAGACTGCAGAGCGATCAAGACTGCTGCCATCAATTTTGAAGAAAAAAGGTACTGTTGAGGATGATCTCGCAGTGGACGGCCATGATCCAACGAATCAGAAGAAAGAAGTTTCCAAATTTTAAGCGTCATCGGTCGTAGCCCACAAAAGTCAGCTAATCGGCTCTTTTTGCAACTGGGAATCCCGAGAACAGTGTCGAGTGCATTTTTCACGAAGAAGGTCTCAAGCACTACCACTTACAGCTATTATATGGTTTGACGCAAGGTAATTTCGATAGAACGGTTGAATTTTGTGAAACTTTTCTGGAGAAAATGAAAGAAAGAAAAAAAATTAAAGAAAAAAAATGAAAAAAGTACGATGCGGTGCCAAAAAGGCTGAAAAAGTGCATTGAGCCTGTTGAGTTCCATATTCGACTTTTTAGCGTTTGAGGTTTGCGGCAGTGATATTCCGGTTGCTAGCCCTCTTGCTCCTATAGCTAAGACTTGCCTTTCCACACTTAGCCGAAATGACCATTGAGGATGAGAGATGCAGTCATCGCCCTGTCACTTACTGGGAGTCTTCCAGCATGGTAAGGCCTAACAAAGCATAACGCTCCGCTGGTATAGCTCCTATAACCCGTTGCCTTTCCCGCATGCCGAAGTCACTTCGTCCCATGTTACAGGTGGACATGTGACGTGGTTTCCTTCATATGTACTTTGGAGACAAGCAGGTTATTATAGTAGGTTTCGCATATTTCTTTCATCTTTGTTCAATCTATTAAAAGTCTCTGATTATGATCTTTCAGAGCATCAGGTAATCTTGTTCTCATTTAGAGTTCTTTCTATCTTTTTCAAGCTTTTTTGATTCTATGCCGCCTCGCAGCCTCAATCCCATCTATTCGTCACTGTCCGCTTGCAGTTTTTTCCCGTATTTCCTTCCTATAATCGTATCCTTATAACTAATCTTATAACCTTCTTATGCACAGCTTCTTATAATCGTCTCCATACATTTTTCCTTCCATCATCATTTAGGCTCGGAGATCATCTAGCTTTTTGTGTCCTCCCGAATCGTTCTTATTCGTGTTGGGGGAATCGGATTGCTTGAGTGATCAACTGCTTTTTTGATGTTATTCACTACGATTTCATAGTCTGCGCTGACGTTGCCAGCGGTAACTGACCATTCTGTCGCTTGCATCTAAGAATATAGTGCATCAATATTTAAGGTTATTCTTGGTCGTCGTAATGTTTGTAAAATGTTATTCTCAAGCCCATAATCAATTGTGATCTCACGTGTTTATGATATGAACAGGACCGAATGGAATGTGTCATCTCATATGACTACATAAAGCTTATACTTCAAACAAAGTATTCTCATCACTTGCTTAATTCATATCGAAAATGCCGGTACCCCAAAACCAATTTATTCAAGCAAATAACCTTATGTCGGTAATTATACGGATCTTGCAAGACCGCAGATAAATTTTAAAAAAATCCACACCTTATAAATTTTATCGACATATCAGCAAAAATACCATCCGTTGCATTCCTCCTTTTATGTTCGGCCCCATCCGACATGCTAATTTCCGCGGCCGAAGGCAGAGTGGTGAAATGCGAGTTGGATGCAGTCTCCACTTGTGATTAAGGGCTCAGTTCGACCTTACAACAGCGATATAAGTGAGGCTTTGGTATTGACTACGTTAAAGATGTTCGCCCAACTCAATCGAGACTGCATTTACTTCTCCATACAGACTACGGGTCAATTATGTTGAGGTTTTATTTCGAACCCAAATGTGGCCTGAGAACTAATCGGAATATCGAATTTACGAGGAGTAGACAATAAACGGCGAACATTCTTCTCAAAATATATGCTCATTCGAAGATTACCTATGGTAATTCCACATTTACGCATTTTTACGAAAACTTTTAGAACGAACAACTGACTCACACTGCTTTCCTGCTTTTATGCCCACTATTATCTCACACAAGTTACCATCCATATATTCCACAAATTATGTCATTCCGTTCGGCTGAAATTATTTTGTTGTAGAGCGACATTACCAGAACAAACACATTTTAACCAAAAACATGCCCTGAGGAACAGAAAATAATATTCCCGTACTTGCGACAACTTTACCTACGCCTGAGTTTTGTACAACTCTGAAAGTCGCCATTTTTGCTCCTTAAATTATAACTGCCCGCCGTGAAGCGCATCGAAAATTGGTGGAGTGGATAAACATCCAGGAATAAAATGAAAAGGATTGAGCCACCAACCATCTTTAGTCCTAGGCAGTATCGAAGTATCAGCATCCCTCCTTGAAGAACTCATTGTAAGGTTGAAATGTTTTCTTTGCAACGCCCCTGCTTCCACGTGTAACAGTTATTACTGTTGCTTATCTTGCACTGAAAAATAACCTTGGAAATTATCGCACTCGCATCCCTCCTGCCCCATTAAAACGTCGTCTTCCGCTCTCAAGATTTGGTAAAAAAAAAAAATCCTGATTCCGAAGACAGAATAAATTGGTAAACGCAAAATCACCATAGAATTTGCGAACGCTCATTGCAAAGGCGCCATACAGACGATGAATAAACATACGCACATAACAAGAAGGTCCTCAAAACTAGCGTATGTGTGTGATATCAGACCGCTGTCAGAAAGCAAAGATTTTTTTGGACTCTAATTCTGGCACTAGAATAGCTCTCAAGAGCGCTCATCCCTGGGTGTTGCAGCATCCACGTCTTCTTTTAGCGATGAAAATCACTCGCAGTTAGCGTCGAATGCGAGCTGTTTCACTGTCATCATCCTTCAACGGAACCTGTATACGCACTGGCACATGGACACCGAGCATCACAATCGTCTTCACTTCAGCATTGAATCCCAGCTTTACTTGTGATTCATCACGACACCTCAACAATCAACAAGATTATATCGTAAACGAAGCAGATGCCAGAAGATATTCAGAGACAGCCGCAATGGGGAATTAGCGATAAGCAATCATTTTCAGGGATCTACTGGATCAGCAATGAAAAGGAAAGCCAGTTAGGGATAAGAGGAAAGAGGATATCAATGTAGCCGTACCGTCGGACATAATTTACCAGCCATTTGAGATGTTAAGCGATAATTCGTCCGAAGACGAAAAGGACCCGCTTGAATGCAGCGTTTGGTAGTATTCCCCAGAGTACTCGCCATCATAGCTGTCGGCCTGTCTTTCGTCTTGAACGGAGTTCGCATTCATCCTGACCCAGAAATCGACCGGAATGCGTGTAAGAATCTCCGGCATGTTGCGGATGAGGTAAAGGAGGTACGGTGTGGACAAGGTGTAGTTATTTGCCCAAAGCGATACCATAGTTTCTCGAGAATAGACTATACGCACGACGATCCGACCGTCTTCTGTTCGGTGCACAACGTATTTGCTTTCAGCAGACGTGAACTTATGCTTTACTTTTACCTGCAAGCAATTTAGTGTCTGAATGAATGCGTAAATAAGATCAGGCCATCACTACCATCATATTCCACTCTCCTTTTTCAATTTACAAAGGAAATTACAAGAGGAATCAAATGTTGTGCAAAGAAAACGTCATACATCCAACCTAATGACTACCTAATGGCAATGATCAGGTTTTTTCCTTTTACTTACTTATTTATTTATTTACTTTTGCAAATTCGCTTTCCCAGACGGGAAATTTTTACTTAGGAAATTTCGATGGAGGTTCCGCAATGTGCGCCAAATCAGGGGTCCAGTGTTACCTGTTTCTGGCGTTCAGTTGGTTTCAACATATTGGTACAGCTGACGTCAATGCTATGTAAAGGACTGCCTCTAGACACTCACAACACTTCAATCAAGTTCCCCAAAAAGAAGAAAACCAATTTGTGAGTGAACAAAACGAAGAATTGATACATATCTCAGAATCGTTCAACCAATTCGCACACCTCCGGGTTCTCGTTCACCCATTTATTGATGCAAATTATAAAACATCAATTGACGAAAGGAGGCATGTTGCGATAGTCAGTAAGGTGACGCTTATGCATAAAATACTCGTGCGATCCTACGTAATGAATGCGATGATAAAATGAAAATTCATGCTACTAGCCTAAAATACTCTCAGTGTCATATCGCTTTTGGGTTCGTGAACATTTCATAATCGCCGTAAGTGCTCAAAGCAAATAAACAATAGAAAACAACACTGGCCTGTTTCTTCTGGTTACCCAATTGCTTTGGGCATGTACAAACAATAGCGGGACGCTGACAGGTAATGTTGCGCGGAAGTGGTGCATCGCTCTCATCAACAGCGAACATCGGACGATCCCAACTTACGCTGGGAACTCGAATTCTGCGTCCATAGTAATAACGTTGCTGCACGACGACCTATAAAGGGTCACATAAATTCGACACCGCTGAGTCAGACACAGTTACGATGAGAATAATAGTAAAGGGTGGATAAACTATGGTACATAATCTATAGCAAAAGGAAGAGGATTGGAGATAATTAAATCGGTGAGACTAGGAAGTAAATGAAGAGGTAAATACACGCCGGAAAAAAACGGGAACGGCTATCACAAAAAATTACACAAATTACACTACAAAAAATAAGTGGATCAAAAACATTTTGGCCCTGAATGATGGTCTACTTATGCTTGTCGGGGATAGATTCCATTCGAAAGATGTTGCGAAGGTGCTGAGTGCACTGTGCGGTTGTCGCAGAAACAATCCCACGAGAACGTCGCAAGAATTCAACAATTCCTGCAACGTTGTTCCCAGTGTCGACCGATGTTTTGAGCTCGATTGACATTGGGATCGAAATCCACTGTCGGCTGGAGCTGCATATAAGGAGCCCCAGCTAACTAGTGGGCATTCGCGATAGAAACGACTGCTGCCCAACTCCGAATCCGTCCTGCTCCCCTAAATGACCGCGGCCTAACTAAAACTTCACCTCTGGTGAGTCCTCAAAACTACTCGTCTTTCTTCTACATGGTGCATCAGTACCGCTAATAAACCCAAGCAATGTCTAAGCCACGACCGTTAAAATCTAACTCGATCCTAGCTGCAGTTAAACCCATCTTCCACTTATGCATCCCATTTTCGAATGACGCTGAACACTTATTATTATTTCAACCAGACAACACGCTACCACTCATAACTCAAGCTGAAAGCATTACAGCCCTTCTGCCAACAACTGCTTCCACCAGAGCTACTCACGCACAAAAAGACTACTCTCAGTCGACATTATCAACGCTGAGAACATTTACTCGATTCCTTCGGCGCTAAAGATGACCCGGATTTAATTAACGCAGAGCAAAAAGCCTTCCACGATATGATAGAAGATCCGGAGGGACTCGTATTCACTTTAGAACGAATAGAAACGTTGCTTCAAAAATTGGATCTCTTTGAACAAACTTGTCACGATCAGTTAACACGACTAGGGCGCATGGACCGCGCAATACAAGCAAGTATTAACAGCGAAGTTCAGCAGCAGACAACACTAACCTCAACGCCTCCTACTGCCACACCTTCTGCCTTGTATATGCCTTCAGTACAATTACCCAAACTCGAACTTCCTACATTCAGTGGCAAACCGTTCGCTTGGTTCGAGTTTTGGGACATTTTTGAAGCTACCGTAGATAGACAGCCACACCTCTCACCCGTAGAGAAACTAACATATCTTTTTAGCTGCTTGAGAGGAGAAGCTAAAGAGTTAGTTTCTGGCTATCAACTGATTGAAGCCAGCACGCAAATAGCTAGTGCTGTGGTAATGCTGATGTTTGAACTGAATTGTTTTTATTTCTGGTTTTTATTCTTTATAAAATCGTTCACAAAAAATTGATATTTCACTTGATGAATTACTCGAAAAGTCGAAAATGTGGGTTTCAACTGAGATGTCATTTACTACTATACGAATAGTCATTCATCCATTTACTACTATAGTATGGTAATTTATACGAATAAGTCAAAAAACGGCTTTAATTTCAGGGTTTTATCAAAGAAACTGTCATTAACACAGCCAAGTTCATGCATCACCTGCCGCTGAGCGCCTTCAAAGCAAATTTAGCAAATCGCTTTCGCAAAGCCACTTTTAAGTTAAAAAAATTTTTTTTGCGAGGTTTTAAAAAATAAAACCCACAGGATCTTCATCGGAGCTGGATGATGTCAGCGGAATCACACAACGAACGGGGCGCTCCATTGGAGGAGAATTTGATAGCTCCTCGTCGTCATCACTGCCATCGAACTCAACGCTTTTCGCAGAAATATCGCACGAAGAGAAAAACTTCTTTATGCCATCGTCAGACCGAACATCTTTTGCAGCGGCGAGCTAAAAAAATGCAACTTAAGTTGGATATGGCGCACTAGAGGCAGCTGCCAATGAGAAAAAAAATTACTGTGAACGCTATCTGTTACTCAAAAATACTATTTGGCTTATATTTATTGTTAGCTGAACATCTAATATCTTTGTCGCCTTGAATATAGCAACTGTGTATATCGGCATTCTAAATCGGTCATATCGAGTACAACGAACAACCCAATTATCACAATCACCCTATAGATCATTGAGTGTGAAAAAATACGATGTTCTTAGCGCAAAAAGTTTTCCAATCAAGTGCACTTCACCTCAAGCGAAATTGCAAATATACGATTCATAAGAACAATCCATCAATAAAATGAACATCTTTTCTCGCTTCTAAGGATGGATAGCGGCAGATCGCAGCATTACTATATGATGATAACTTACTACGGTGAAACATACGATAGGTTAGTGATTGTAGCAGAGGATGTTGCGTTTAATTCGGGGACGATCGCTGTTTGGCCCTTTATTTCTCATTGCTTGAGTGATCGAGTGGTTTCCCGCATTCTTGTTTCCGTTTTATCGAAATCCATCCAATGCAATGATTTACTTCAACTACTTTTAGTTTCCTAATCCAAAACGAAGTATTTCTCAGAACCGCCCACTTCCGTGAATCAGTAATGCACATCATTTATGAAGAACATCCATTGAGAGCGCATATAAACACCAAGAATGACCATGAGGCAATAACTGCTAAGGGCGCTTAGAAAAGATCCCAAGGCACGAAGGCGCCGTTCACAAAATTTCCTCCAAGAAGCCAACAACTTGTTGTAATATCAAAAATGATAGTGAAATAATGCCTCATACGCTTCCTTTTACTTCAACAATTACCATTTTTTCGAAGAAAGTATTCGTCTTAGAACTCATTGTTCTTTCTTTTTTGTGAAAGCATAAAGTTTATCATTTGTTTCCGCCTAAAATATGCGCATCAAAAACTTAAGCGTTATTCCTCAATTTATTCGATGAGAAAGAGTTGTTTCAATGCAATCTTTTGAAAACTTAGTCACGGAAGAAAAAAATTCAATTGCTTTCGATATTGCTTAAAAGACGGCCATAGCGCTTGTTCTGAACTACGAAGCTCATATACATCGCTAAAGCTCAGCCAGTAGTTTCGACTATAAATTTTCTCCCGAATCCACTGTAATATGCGAATAACACTTTAGGTTGTCAAAAGATTTTTTACTATTCAAATAAAAAAACAATGTGTACTTACGGCTGAGTCGGAAAACGAAAGTCCGGGTTTACGCAATGAATTCGGAAAGCAAGCGGGGGAGAACGGCGACGACGAACTAGGCACCATCGACAACGGGCGTGCGGCTGGGAAACGCGACGGTATATTAAGAGTGTCGAACTGATTGAATGGGAGGAATGGAACAGAATTTTGATTCGAAAGCGGCAGAAACGAGGCCATTTCACTAGGCATAGTTTGTCTGTTCGTAGAGTAGTCTTCTGACGAATTGATGTGGCCAAAACTCGGCATCCAATGGTTAGACGTTCGAGGAATCATTTGTTTTATCGGGATCGGCCTATATGCGTTTTCCCTTCGACACTTTAGACCAATCAAGGATGTGATGCTGGGATACATCTTGCATTACCTCAATAACGCTTACTTTGATTATACAGTTCACAACACGAGATTGGCGCTAGTGAATCGCATCACGTACAATCTTTTTCTTACATCATAGTACTGATTGAAACGGTTTCAATTAATAACTGAGAGATATGTACTTGCAAAAAGTGTACTGACATCGATATGAGACTTGAAATCAATTTGCCGTATGCTATTGACATATTGAACCAATGCAATCCCTCGGAAATCTGCATATACTTCATCAAATGGCCTGTAGTACGTTCCGGAATTTAAAGGAAAAAATGGAAATAATGAATGAATGACCTCAGGTGAGGACAGGTATCGGTCACTTGAATAAATATTAAGCTCGTCCTCAAGGCTAAGATAGATTACACGTCTGAAGTGATAATAACGAAGAGTAGTGAAAGTCAATGAAAGGAACACACAATGTAGAGAGAGGGAGAACGTGAAAGCAATCGGCGAGAAAGCAAGAACTCGAAAATTGTTAATGACCACTAATGACCACCTACTCAGATCACCAAATAAAAACGATACAACCTAACCGAAATATTTTACCACGATTGATTCACATTATATAAAAATTCATGATTAGAGTCGTTCTCTCTCCCTTCCATCCCCCCTCCCCTCCCCTCTCAATAGCGCAACCTATTCAACAAATGATATAGAAGCGAATTTCTCATATTCGGGCATCCATCGTACTCGGCAAGTAAAACACAACAACAACATCAAAACCGTCTTCACATTGCGTAGCAAAAAAGGAAAAAAAAAATCTGAAAGCATTAGTAAACCAACAAATCGAAACAAAATTCGAAATGTCTGAGCGCTTATCTTGCTCCTGCAGCTGATATAAATTTAGGAAATGCCTAATTTCTGCTTTCCAACTTAGGTTGAAGATGAAAGAACGGTCCTATATACGTGTTGTACTGTTTTTCCTCCAAGCTCATCCACAAAGCTCCTATTCAGATGAGGTAAGAATATCGAACGGTGAAAGTGCCCTGCCGCAGTTGTTTTGGAAGCGAACACACCCATCCTTAGAATTGCTTAGAGTCTCGTCAGATTCCATCGGCGGAGATTTTTAAGTGCGTAGATGCTGAAAATGACAACCGAAAACGTTGACTCCTCTGCGTAGTGAACGGATTCAACGCTGCTGGTTTTCAAGAATTTCTGTTTTGGCACCTCGACGCTCGAAGAGGAAAAGGAAAATCTGAACAAATCACTTCAGTGTTACTCTACGAGCCCGCATCTGTTGCATGAACCGGCGGAAGCAGATATACATACAGTTCACAAGCAAATCACGTTTGCCAACCCAAGCTTCCTTTGACTATGTAGCCCGATTTGTTACCTGACCATGTCTCTATCCTCCTCCTTCCCCATCCCCCAATTTGAACATTCGGGATGTTGGCCTTGCGCTGCCAACTAAGGTCACCTAATCATTAAACCTCACTCACGGAGCCATCCACGTTCACCGCTTCGTCTATGTAAGGTCCTCTTCCTCATTAGTCAGTGCAGTTAAGAAATTTGATTGGGAGTGCCCCTCAAAGAAGTCAAGCGAACAAGCGGAGCTATATGCACGAATGCTTGTCGGTTCATCAACAGAACAGAAATCCGTGTGATTTGCTGTGCGACAAGCATGAACACACCCAAAATCGTGCCGTTTTCTGCGAGTTGTCAAATATAAGATTGCCTTATCGATTGCAGAAATTCCTTGAGAGGTGCAATGGGATAGTAGAATTTTCCCCAAACACAAGCACAAATATACTTAAATGCTCTAAAATGTGAATGAATTTTTTCGTAGACTGCCCAACATCAGAACATGCAAAAGAAGCTTTCTTTCACCTGCGTTCGCAAAATTGACTTTCCGGCTTCGAAATACACTATTCCTCTTCCAACATCCTTCATCCCCCTCTATCTGCCTTACCCTCTCTCCCTCTCTACAAGATGCTCACTATCACTCGCCATACGAACGAAAAAAAAAACCGGAGAATTGAGTCCGCCCAATGTACGAGTTTTGTAACCAGCATTCGATGAGCCTCACATGATCACCTATCACTAAAAACTCTCACATAAGTTCTGCAAATCCTCGGTGGCGCATTTTCAGAGTTTTCAACGATAGACCGAAAAAATACGACTTGCCTATTATCGATATAATTGAAATCAGACGAGAAGAGAAATTCGTACTCGTCGATTGACTTTTCCATTTAAGAAACGAACCGCTAATAAATTGGAACAATGCAGCGTAATATATCGTAATCAAATCGTTGAATTGGTAATATTGAATGTTTTAAATTTTCATAATTCTCGCAGAAAATTTAAAGGAAAATTGCAAAAAACTTTGAGTGCATTTCCCGATCAGATTAGTAAACTAACAAAATTTTTTTCTTTGAAGTAAAATATTTTCAATGATCGAGTCCGATGATGTTAAAAATTCTGATCGCTGAAAATTTGTCAACTATCTCGAGAAAATTTTCACGAAAAAAAAATGGCGAGTTTAATGGCAGCCTAAAAGTGAGCAATAGATTTTTCGATGGGTGGAAATGTACACTTTTAAATGATTCCACTACCCAATACCCATTGAGATAGTATCCAATACGTATGAAATATGAAATCGGAAACCATCGATTTTACATGCGTCCAAAAAATTTTCCACTTTGTATGCAGCAACATTCCTGTCTTTAGCTCAAGGTTTAAAAAAAAAGATTTCTAGTTTTTACACAGGAAATTTTATCGCCATTAGATCCGCTTAGCTCACCAAATAATCCTATTCTAGGATTACTAATGAATTGAGGAAATCCTTGAAGTTTTTATAAATCCCCTTCCACTCATAATTTAGTGCTAAGATTTTATCTCGAATATCGTATTCGATAACGTTTATTGTAAAACCAATTCGTAAGCCATTCTAGATTCGATCGCATGCAAATGGAGAGGCGAATGAGCTTGCAAAAGAATATTCTCAGCTTATTTATGTGGAAAAGCGCATGATGGATTTGTCGACAATATTAGGGCAGTATGCAAGTCAAAAGCAACAAATGGCAAAGACCAATATCCTTCTAATTACAAATAATCGTTTGAATATTGGAGGCAAAGAATTTCAAGGGTTTTCTATTTCAATAGCTAGATTGCTTTTGTCCAAGAAGAGTGGATGTTGCACCATTTTTGAGGAGCTTATTCTACCGTTTGAACCTCTTGTGGAGAACACTTGTCTGCTAGTCGGAAAATAGAATAAAACACCCACATCTCCCCTGCACAACCTTAAAACTTGGCATATTTCTGTTGTTTGTCGTTCCTAATTGGTCGTCATCCTGTGTGCCTTCACATTAGCACACAAACACTTATTTAGAACTCTTAAAATACCGAACACACCGGAAATTGCCGTGTGTCGGCAATTCTTGCTCACAAAATACTTTACAATCCTTTCAATAAACATCCACAGCACATAGCAACAAAACACCCAAAACCTAATGTATAGGCTCATTCATGCATCACCAGCGGGTAAAATGCCTTTTTCGTAAATTTGGCTTCATCGCTGGAATGTGCTGTTAGAATATTGTCCATTCAATATTGTTGCATCGTCCAACCCCTCTCCCTTCAATTCATAGAGTGACCAAACCTCTGTAGTCCTAAAAGGCGTTATGCCCCTACGTTTATAAACCCATTTTCCACTTTTGTGTTTTTCCATATTTTTTTCCATATTTTTTCCACATTTTACATATTTTATACCGCTATATTCCAGAACCTCGCCATGCGTATGCTCGTACTATCCAAAACATCGGCACATCGACTTCATATTGTATTCATTTGTTTTGAGACCACACACATAGCAACAACAACAATCCATCCAAACAGTTTCACTTAAACATAGCATTAGAATTAACCAAATCCGCAAATCCGAATCCGTTTCCTCCTAAATATGCATTCGTTTCCTCAATACGTGAAATATGAGCTAGTTATAGCGAAATTTTAAATGATCACTTCACATATATAACACATTAAGGCACGTAGAATCGCCCATAATAAGTTAGTTCACAAAAGTGTTGAGCTTAATTAATGCGCATGACAGTGATTAGGACAGTATTGTTTTTCGTGCTATAGCTTGCCTTTTTAGGTCTGTCTGAGGCAATGTCTGTTGGACCGACATAGCAAACGCATAGCGAAGTTTGTTCCCTCACCAATGCTTCCATAATTTTAGGCTTCGTTGTTTCTGAGTGAGTCTGGATTACCGTAACAGTATAATTTGATGCTTGTCGACGATGTGCCTAAACTATATATCGCATTTCCGCGGGCTCTCTAATTGCCTTCAGGTGCTCAACGATTCTCTCCTTCAGAAGTCTCTGCTCGTTATAGCAATGTAGAACTCAAATAAAGCCAAGAGCGCATCTCTTTCTTGCACATATTACTCGTTTACAGAATTTGCATCAACACAAACTGTGGCAACTTCTTGAGTGCAAGCGCGATCGTCCTTATGGTTATAATAGAGATTCTTGTTGGACATCACTGATATTTTCATTCAAAATGCTTCTCTATGGATATTTTTCTATAAAACTGGTAAAAAGCGATTAGTGACGAAAAGTTTGTCCACAATGCAAACTGGTGACTAAAGAAATGAATACTTTCTGTGCTGTGCTCCTTCACAAAGAAGCAACGAGACATAACAGTGAAAAAAAAAGCAACTATTGCGTGCGATGTGATTTACTCTCCCCTTTAAATAGGAAATTTTATTTCAAAAGAAAAAAAAAACGATTTCAAAGTCTGATCATACGATAGAGGCAACTTTAACCTGGCTGTAAGTCGAATGATATATGCACTATAACTGTGATGAATGAAAACTATTGCATTGTATGCATAGAACTAATAGCATCTAAGCAACGAATAATTACCATTGAAGGCATTCACAACGATTCAATGAATGGATTACCTATCAGAAAAATAATGTGTTACAAATATAGATTCCATTTGTGGAGGACAGTGTTTTCATTGCTCATTAGAACAGCGGATCTTGAAATTGCTTTTTTTCAAATATATTCATAAAATAGAAACACAAGAATAATTTGAGCTATAAACTTATTCTTAGAGAGAACTTTTCTTCTTGTTAACTAGATTAGTGAAAAGAATTCATTGAGATTCCATTTTCTTGAAATAGTGTATTTCAAAGTTATTTTATTATTAAATGATGACATGAGTGATTAGCTGTGATGGAGAGAGATTCCGATAAATTGAGTGTACTAGGCTCATCCACAATTTTGGTAGGATGCCATGCAACCTTGGGTACGACCCTGGTGCTGTATTTTTCAGGAAGTGCTTTGACAGATCTATGGTTTCATTAGTGATTTCACTCACCTAGAATCCGCCGGAAAACATTTCTTATTGAGATACGTTCATGTTTTATACGATGTGTCAGTTATTAGCATGAATTGAGCAAATTATACATGCCGGTTTTTCAACGAGTATAAAATAATCGGTACGATTAGGATGTAAATGAGTGCAAGCAAAACAAGCCTCAAATTTATTGCCCTCGTCAACGATGAAACAAGCAAATGCTGCAAAAATAACGAAGAATAGAACCCGTATTTATGATTCAGTTGGAATATTGAAACATCCCAGATTGACTCGGGTTATGCGCACGTGGTAGAGTTCCGCTTCCAGTTCGACGCATCCAGTCAGGTGACGTTTTTGAAAGTCCATCTGAAAACAATTGCACACATATGCAATTTTGCAAAACTATTAGGGTTTCGAAATAAGTATTTGAAGTAATATTAAGCTTTTCGCTTTCAGCGATGGGAACAAAAATTTTTCCTTTCACTTTTACGCTGAACCTTTCATCTGAAAGAGCGTTTCTGCTCAAAATATCAACCCCAAAAATGTTTTCGCTGCATATCATATGCGAATAGATGCCGCAGTATCCTCAAACAACACATTATAGCAATATTTCAACGATATGCATGCATTACCCTATCATTACCTACATGTATGAAATTATTTAATATTTTAATTCATAAATATTGGTGAAATTTAACAAATATAGCGCGAAAAAATATTTCAGAATCCAACAGTTTGTTGAATTCGTTAATTTCTGAATACTTCTAAGTTCGTGAAATCAGCAGAAATTTTCATATCTCAAATTAAATTTATACTGCAATAATCAAAATAACAATTAGTTCATCAATTATTGTCGATGAAACTTTTTGAAAGCATATTTCTTTTCTTCAAAAGAATTCCCACCGTTTACAGAGATCTATTAAGATCACCAACGCCGATTTGAAATCTTTTTCCCGTAAAATGTGGTAAACTTTTGAGCGTATTGGCAACATTATCACGTCTATTTAACATTTTTTTTTATGAGGCGATCAAATTTCTCTTTCTCATATATATTAGATTATTGCGGATGCGAAAATCTCGATCAAAATATTTTGAAAATGCAAATCTATATGATGCAACTTTACGATATTGCAATTAATAAAAGAAACTTTGCGAAATTATGATAGGCATTATGCCGATAAATTTGAAAATATTTTTATTAGATTGAGATGACTTTTTTTTTTTTTTTCATGCTATTGCAAAATTTTTATTGAAATCGCAAAGCAATGAAATCACTTCTTAGCAATGAATATGCGTCTATATATCCGATAATAACGAAAACGATAGTGATGAATTGAGATGATACAATTCAAATGTTACTCCGTTCCGATGGATCATCTTTTTCACTAACTGTCAATATTTGAAAATAACGAAAGATCTAGAATTCAATTTTTGTTCTAAAGTGAACATAATTTAGCCTAAAAACCAATAACAAGCTATACAGAGTATAGTGAGCAACTAGACTATCATATATCAGGTATTGCTTCAATGGATTTTTAATTCAAGTACAAACAGTTCATTCAATGAAAGGAGTTGCGAAAAAAAAAAAACGTATATAGCGCTATGAATTTTTCCTTCAAATAATGGAAAAATTCCAACAGCTATTTGTTAAGCAGTTTTTTTTTTTTTTTGCAGTTCATCCCTAAGTGGATCTTTCTCTGATGCTTACTTCAAAAATTTAATGTAAATACTATTTACAAATTTATCTTCATTTACAAAATCTCCATATCGAATGTTGCAAATCGTTCATAAAAATTGGATTCATAGTATTCACTTGAAATTTGGTCTTTCTTTGCAAATGGTCGTGAAAAATTAGTTAAACGAAAGCGGGGGAACCATTTTTTTTTTTTTGGGAAATGCTTCCAACAACGATAGAAAAAAAAAATGATTTAAGCAACTCCAAATTTTCATAAAGTTTTTTACATCAACTCTTTTCAAAACCCCATATCAAAATTTTTTTCGATTGCAATCAATACATCAACTCTTTTCACATTTATTAGGGTGTAGCATTGCATTATTTAATATTTCAATATTAATATTTGAAAATCTTTGCCTTATATTTTGATGCTTTTTGAGAGAAGCAAGAACAGGCAGTTGAAAATATACCTAAAGAATTTTGCCTCTAGCCGAATTAAACCTCAACAATATCAAAGAACTCTAGATGTTTACAATAAACAGCAGTTGATGAAAAAATTTAGTATAATTTCATATTGATTGATCATTGCATTATGCTTATGGAATCATTTCAGCGAAGTGAAAACATATGAATTATTGAGTAAATATAAACACTGTTATGATTTAAATAGAGAAAAAAAAGGTCATATTAAAAGACCAACAAAATTAGTAGAAAAAATATAAAAGAAGTAAAAATGAATGCAATTGGACAAACATTTATAAGTCGAATACAAAGGCTTGCATATTCTCTCAGGTATGGAATTTCGAAGCAGATCGGCGGTGGATTACGAACTAAAATGATTCAACTTCAAATAGTGAACCTCATTCAGTTACCTCCACTAAAAATAACTTCATTTCCCCGTCGTTTGATTTGGTATAGAGGAGGGTGAATGCTCTTTAGTGATGCAGTCGAAAATATTACTTTGCTCATCATTCATGACATATCCATTTTTTTTTTAGCGATCACAGAAATCAGTTGACGTTTTATCTGTGGGGGGGGGGGGGGAATGGTTGCTTTTAATATATCACAGCTACAATTTATAATAGCGATTTTTAAAAGAAAAAATATGCTGAAATGAAGAAAGAACAAAAAGACTGAAGCTATTATAGTGTAATACTATAGATTATAACCCTCTCTTCAGACTCATTAAAAGTTTTACACTTTATTGTTCAGAAGGTAATCAAGGTTAACGTTTTTGTGAATAAACAACGCGATTAACTAGAAAAAAAAACCTTTCATTTACTATGAATCATTGGAGAAAAAAACATAATAAAATTTCAAAGTTGACCTAAATTCAGTTGAACCTTAAAACTATTATAGTGAAAATATCTGCAGTGTAAAACGAGAAAAGAAAACTTGAAGCCATTAAATTTTCGGCTGACTGATTAATTAAATATCACTTAAAAGATCTGTTAAAAAAAATGCGATTTGCAGGAGGAACTCACCTGAGAATTGCTCAGAAAAGATGACGTGATTATTGATCGAAAATGACAATTTCACGCCAATATCTTTGCGAATATAAGTGAGATTCACACAAACTGCAATAGTTATTTTTTCCTCACTTTTAGCTTCTAAAAAAAAAAAAAAAAAAAAAAAAAAACGAGGAACAATCGTTTAGCGCAAGCTATATTCACTAATGAGCATAATTCTTTCATCATTTCAAGAGAGTATTCTTGATTGTTTTTTATGTACAATTATGATCATTCTTTATAGAATTACTCATATACTGCCCGTATATTTGTTCAATATCAATAATATTTCGATGTTAGTAAGAATATGGCAAAGAAACTCAAAAAAAAAAGCCACTCTCTACATAATGTGTCAAATATATTTATGAGCGCCAATAAATCCTAGCAGATATTAGAAAATTTATATCGTTCACTCTATCGATCAACGATATTTTCTTCACCAACGACTAAATTCCAGATATAGGCATCTTTATAACACAAAAAAAAAAAACTATAAAATCGAAGGATGCTCTCAATGGTTACAACCTCTCCGCCTACAACAACTTTATATACACACTTAATGACGAAAATTTATGAGTTGGAATGATATTTTCAATCCTTCTTCCTTCGCCGTCCTTCACTCACAAAGAATTCGAAAATGAAAAGCTTTTACCCGACAAGTTGGCAACTCTTTGAAGATGTACGGATTATAGATGCACGAACTGCTGAGGAATTCGGTAAAGAAGAAAGAGATTGCTAATATTTTGATGCACCTGATGGTATACTTTCACAGAGCGAGGGAGCTTTTTTAATACTTTTTTTTGTTCCATAGCACAAAGAAGGGGTTTTCGAGCCCTATCATCCGTGGATAATACATGATCTGCATTGGGGACGACTATGATAGCAGAGTTGAAATCTGCGAAATAATTCGTGAAAAACCTATAGGCAAGTGGATTTTGTCGGAATTTTGCGGTCAGATAAGGCGATTTTCAACTTCAACGGCCACCATATTGTTGGCCACTAGTACAATATAAATTCATAGCTGGACAAGTGCGCGAAAATCGAACACCACTGGATTTTGATGTGGGCATGACGGATTCAGTGAGGAGTCTTAGAGGCTTTCATTTTCCTACGAACTATCACCACTGATTTCTGCCTACAAGTAAGAGGGGATCAACAGAAGCCGCATCTGAAAGCTTAGGTCTTATTTTCATTTATGATCAAGTACCATCTCATTTCGCAATGTCTGTGCGAACACAATTACATTAGTTATTAGCACGAAGATAAAAGTGGAAGAAATATTGTTGAAGTTCCAACTCACTGCGTTGAAGTTGCCTATAAGGCAAACACATGATGACACTAACCGTCATCATGTAGATGAATTTTCTCGATTGTAAGGAAAGCGCAACAAGCACACTCGTTTGTTGAGCAGCTACAAATGCGTGATATACCTCGCAATGCAGGTGAAGCTGAGATAGCGTGACCTGTGATAAGATACTTTAATTTCTTTTATTGAAAGTTGACAGTGTGAATCAAAAAAAAAAACTTTTTTGAATTTATGCAGACCTTTATTATCTATAAATACCACATTCATTCCATTAAAGAAAAAATATCACATATTCGCCGTTTAAATAAACGATAAGATAAAGAAAAATGCAGATCAATTCATGCCTCCAAGTTTTACATAGTGATAAAAACTATGATAACTCTCTTAATATTCGACCGGGTTGCCGTTAGATTTTCATCAAAAACAATGCCGCATTCTAGATATTCATGATACAATGGAACAGATGAGCATCCAGCACAATTTAATTGAAGCGGTCAAAATTCTGGGTTGATCGAAATTTATTCAACTTGCATTTAGACATTTTATATTGACGGAGTATTAGAAACAAACGGTTTCATTGCTCGAATGCGACAAGATACGCGATATTCTTGAGTCTAGAGAACTTACCTTTTTCCACGAACATACCACAGCTTTTAAGCTGAGATAGTATAATACAGCACCACTTATTACTATAGAACCACTCTGGCACGTCCAAAAAAGCTCAGGACTTTTTGTCAATCATTCTAATGTGCATAGTCTCCATGTCCAAAAAATCGCGAAACACAAGAGTTTTAAGTTTCTGCACTAAATCAAAGGCATTATGTTGTAAAAGTTCTCATTTAGTTAAAAGGACATTGGAGGTGCTGAGTAAATCGTAAGAAACTCACCATGCATCTCGAATAGATTGCAAGTTTAATGTTATTTTTATACGACAGACTTCGACCCTCCGGCCTGTCCTCCCAAGGTTCACCTCCACTCCCCCCCCCCCCACCACCACCACCACCACCACCAAAAAACAACAGAAACTTGGTATAAGAAAGGGAATCTTTTCAGTCGCACGTAAATTTAAAGCACATTGACTTGATCAGCAAATGAATAAATCTCAGACAATCGTCAAACAAACTCATACACACATACTCATGCACATGCACAAACACTGAAATCACATAAAGCTGCATGCACATACGCAGGCACTGCGCTCATTATCCAGCTGCAGCCGAAATTTGGTAGAATTTCGGCTGCAATCGGACGCTTCCTGTCGTTCACGGACTATCATCTTTCCATTAGAAAAGAATATCTTAAGTGATCTATGTGAAAGCTGAAGAACCGCATGCGGGCAAAATTTCTTTCCCCCAGCGCCATCTCGGGAACCGCACATCCGTTGCTCGGACTTTTGGCCCCCATACCTTGGATTAGCTATCGCATACCTCGAACACTTACTTGGCCTCGAACACTTACTTGGTACTCGTGTGAGGATTGCTCGAACTGACAAACGGCAACTTGATGCGCAATGAATCTTTCATTTTTGAAAGAGTTTTTACAATTGTACTTATAATCGCCTTTGTGCATATGCGTACTGCTTATTTCTATGTTCATTGAGTCGTCATTGATTAATCACTGACTTCGTTGCTATACAGATAAAATTTGCATGTTAAGTAAGATTTTCCTCAGTGTTATGCGATCGGTAGTTTATTCAAATGCATGACTAAGCAAACGTGTTAAGTTTCGAGTTTTTTGTTATCAACTTCCTATTTCTCAGTGTTCGGTAAACAAAAGCTTATATGTCCCATTAATTCTAAATAAATATTTTCTCGACTTTTCGTTTCTTAAATATATCTTTTACCTGCAACACCTCTTCTCTTCATCCTAATCTTCGCCTCACAATATTAAAGCATTCGTTGAAAAAAACAGATGCGTGCGAATGGTAGATAATCAATTTGTCAGACGCGTTCCTCTTAATGCGTTAGCACGGGAATTGCAATAATTCCGCCCAATGCAATTGCAAGGCAAAAATCAAGAGCTAAACATCTATTTGAAAGCACAACTTGAAAATTATTGTTTTATGAACGAAAATTTACGTAATTTGTTGGAGTGAAAAAGAATTCTGTATAAGAAAATCTACTCAAAGGTGCGTGATCGATAGGGAGGGAATGACAGATGGAGAAAAACGAGCGTGAAACGGCATCTCGAAACACTTCGCAACGTGCGAGTGAATCAACGCTACATTCGTTTTATGGTCCTGATGACGCAGTTGTCTGCGCCAAAACTAATCTTACGCATACTTTTTTAACTTGTTAAGTATTTCTTACAAACTCTGGAAAATGTTTCCCTTATTTTTTAAAAATGACCATGAGTTTCTATCACTTTATTTACGATATATAATGCTTCTGTTGTTTCTGTTATGACAGAGTTGATGGCTTATTATGAACAGAATTGTTGATTCTTTTCTCCTTCTTGTACACGTAAATATATGTGAAATGTTGCATATTTAAAATGGTGCACATGTAAAACATTAAATTTCTCAATTTTTTTTTTCAATAAACGGAAATAGCGCTATTTTAGTTTTTTTTTTTTCATTTGCATTGTCTTTTTTGAGCAGTTGTTTTTATGCATTCTAATATATATATATATATATATATATATATATATATATATATATATATATATATATATATATATATTGCATAAAGTTCCAATGATTCACGGTATATGTCTGATCATGTGGAGTGTTCTGTTAATATTGAAGAGGATCAAGATTGGTCGCATTTCTATTATTCAATTGTTTATTTGTGGAGTGGCTGCATTCGTTTTCTGCGTTGTCGACAGTGCTATCTCTCAATCATTCAAGACAGACGAGCCGGAATATTGGAATAATAAAACAGAACAAAACTATCCAGCTTTGTATCCAAGACGGTTATCTATAAGAAACTCATGCTCACAAAGAAGCAGCCAGCTATAATCTTTTAAAGACTGCTACGAACTTCACTTTAGCACTCTCCCTAACAAAAGAAGACGGTCAACTTAACGCAACAACAAACCCGCAAACATTCTCGAAAGAATTGATGAGCATGGTTGAAGAAAATGAGCTCAAAAAAAGAAGTGTTCCAGCTTATTACACCATTCAACTCTCGATAGTGAAGGCTCTTAAAGAATCTACAGAGAATGCAACAACGGAGAACCACACCCGTGTGACAAATGAATTGCGCCTAGCAAGTGTTATCGCAAAAACGAATACGAACAAAATGTTTCGTTATGGACCCGGCCGCAGTAAAAAAAGACCTGTCATATTAGAGTTATGCTTTAAGGACGCTTAAATCTGAAGCTTGATGCTTTTGAAGGTGATTGAGGCAGAGTCTTCATTAAGTTGGCCGCTCATCCTCTCTATCCCCTCCGATGAAACTCCTATATATATATATGCAAAGAAAAAACGAATTACGACGATTATGCTACATAATGAATGAAATGAAGGATAAGGGATATTATGTGAATAATTACATCCAGTTTACCAAGAAGAAACGAGCGATAAAGTGGAAAAGAATGAACGCAGAGAGGGAATAACGTGAAGATGAGGATTATGCAGGCTTGTTCTCATCTATTTTCTAGTTGTGAGATTTTTCACCAATCAATATCTTCATAGAGTCAAACTACTTATGTTAAAAAGGTTTTAGATGTTTGTTTTTTGAACTTGTGAAATGTTGGTCCAACGAAGAATTTTCCTTTCATCTATTTGAATGAGTAGGTGTGATACAGTTTTGTGCTGTAGAGAGGACAATTATAGCAGGGATACTACCATTTGAATTTCTGAAAAAAAAAAGTAGAAAATGGGACATTGGTTGGATAACGCCGCGAAAAGTTCCCTAATATGGGGAACTTTTTTTCTAAACAGACCTTGCAGAAATTTTTGTATTTTACGAACCACCGCAAACAAAATTGCTAACCAATATTGAGATAATGACCTCATCAACGAATGCTCGAGCTTAAAAATATCAATTTTCATTATTGGCATTAACGCTGACATTGGGAGAGTTCATTGCTTTGTGAACATCTCTCTTCTATTGAACTGCCTAATAATTAAGAAATGCCAGTAATATTCGCGCGAACAATCGCTACTTGCATATTCTATATAAATTATTTGACGGCAGCGTCATGCAACGAGCTACTCTTTAATTGCATAAAGATGTTTCATCAAAATTTACAAGGGATTGGAAAAAATTCACCTTCGAAAACATTAACCCTCCACTTGGTGAATAAAGTGGGCTAAACTTCGTTGGCAACTGAAACTCGTTTCATATCGAGTGTTTTTTGCCAAAAATCAGCCGAAAAATTCTCTATCGATTATCATTACTACTCGGGACCTCTATGACCTGAAGAATATGCTATTCAGTACGTAGTGAAATATTTTCAGTATAAATTTTCAAATCACATCCACTTACATTTTCGGCATATAACGATTGAATTTCGCGAATCATAGTAACTCAGTATCATATGTACTCTCCTAGTTTGAGGTTGACTGATGAAACAGAAACCCCTAAAGTCCGCTTCCGCAGAAACATCCCCTTGAGGTTTGACCACCATTCCATCACAAGCCCATTGAACCGTACATGGATAACATCAATCTTCCACCCTAATCCGGGATATATTCCCACAAAACTCAACAGAAGACATTCCACAAGCTGAAGAACTAGATTGATAGGAGAGGGAGAGCAAAGAATGCCCATATATAATGTTTCAAAACCCCCAGCGTTTAAAACTTAATATTTAAAATTAAATGTTACCAGCTGTTAAGAAAAAACCTACTTGTGAGAATTAAAAAATATGCACGGTGTTAATAATATATATGACGATATTTCCATGACTCAAATATGCTGCGTTTTTATACTACAAAGGGCAAACCTTGTGTGATTTCATATTCCTTTGATACTTTGACCATTAGGCGAAAAGAGTCAGTGATCATTTCAACTTTCGTTCTTTCCTCTTCATCGATAGCTCTTGTGACGTCCACAATTGTATAATCTTTAACGAATAACTTATAAATTGCACTTTCATTGAATCGAAATTTAGATTTACTCAGAACATCAGGAGTGTACTATGAGGAGTAATCATCGACTTGGACTTTAATGAGGAACATTTATTAAGCGTTTAGTTCTTTCATAGCACCATCATCAATGACTTCGCAATTGCAAACTTCTTTCATTAATGATACCGAAACGCTTAATACATTGGTGGCATCAAGAAAATTGATCCCACTGATCCTTTAAAAAATTTTTCTCACAAATCACGACAAAATCGAATCTAAGCAATCAATTACAGGAAGGGAACGAAGGAGGTGTCATCAGCTGTATCAAAAAAAAATTTAATGGTATTTTAGATTGCAAGGCATAACACTCTAAGTTGATTATTAAAACAAACTTCTAGCAATATAGCATTACCTTGCGAGCCTTCTGGAATATCAAAAAGGCGCAAACCGAGATAGAGTTTGCCCTCATGATGTTTGATAGCTCGAGACAATCGCACAACAGTTGAATCATTGAAACGACCGTTTGAATAGCTCAACATTCCCTCTTGCATCATTGAGCTCTGAAACGACCTTCTCCGATGAATCCGACACTCACGAAACGTCGACTCACAAGGCAATTAAATAATAAACAGCAGTCAGAGAAGCACTGAAACAACGATCCGTCAAACTGCAAAATACGCTCAGGATACAAAATATAAATAAACACAACGTACAGCTCAATTCATATAATAAAGATAATATGCAACTATCACATAGTACTGCCTGTGGTAATGCAAAAGTCAAATCTAATGCAATAACTATATGCATGTTATCAAGAAATTACAGAGATTAGCATATTTACCCTTAACTGAATAATTCGTTCATCCTGTTTTTTGCTGTAATTTATTTGCAATTAGAGGGTTTTTAAAAATTAATTACATCCATCCATAACCAAAACATGTTGTGTTGAAGCTAATTTTAAAGTCAAATAAATGCCACAGTCGTTTGTTGACTGCAAGCGAACGTTTGTTCGAGAAGTTCGAAATACGGCTTTTGTTTGACGAATAAACTTTTGTCTCCTTCTGGCTAAGATCTAATCAAACGCATAAAAGGACATCGTCAAATCGTACACCACAAATCATAAACAAGTTTCAAAATTTGTTTTAATAAGCATTACAAATAGTGATACGCTAGAGAAATTAGTTTGAAGCCATGGAAAAGATAAGAAAAAAACCCTCGAGAGAAAATTTTCCAACGCTTTGTTTTATCCGTCTGTTTCTTGAGTTGTATGGAAAAATATTTCGAACACGAAAGTCAGAAAAATTCATCAGCTAATCAAGCCGTAATTTTTTAACCTTAACGGGTAACAAAGCATAACATTCACTTTGCTAACAAAATCAATACAACGTTGCCAGAATCATGTTGAGATCACCTGACAGAGCGAGAAAAATTTTTATAAGTTGCCTCAAATTTCGCAAATGGTTAAGGGATATGTGATGAGAAACTTTTGACTCGATCAAATTAACGAGTGAAATTAAATGAAAATGTAACCTGCAAATCGAACTGGTTTGGTGAATTGAGCATTGAAAGTGCATACGGTATGATGCATTTCGCTTCTCGCTTACACATCATATGTGATGGAGTAACCTTTATATACACGTCCAAATACGCATGACCCTGAAATGTTTTCTCTTTTTTTTTTTTTTTTTTAAAGCGATGCACTTATTACGAAAGGAAAAAATTATTAAAAATGACACGACGAGTCTTTTCGTATTGATTGCTGAAGAATTCATCGCTAATAGGTTTAAATTCATGTTCAACAATACCTGTAACGCTGTCACTCCAACTTCATTTCCTTCGACTTTAAAGCGTAGCAAAGACGTCTTTCGATCAAAGAAAACATTCACATATGTTAATTGTGGTTTTTTATGCGCATCAGTGCTGAGTAATCGATGAGCACAAACTTCTATAAAAATTCATCTGTATATTCAATTAGATTTTGCTTGATCGCTCGTTAACTTTTTTTGTCCTCTTAATGCTAAACATTTAGAAAAAATACACTTAAGTATTCCGCTCGAACCTCCAATACCTGTTATGTTATTTTCGATAGATTCCCATACATTTTCAATAATGATTAAAAAATTAACCCGTCAAAAAGTATTAAAACAAGTGCTATAATGGGTATTGAAATGATCGTTAAAAGGGCATTTACTAGCTTAACATTGGTGCATAATGTGTTTATCGACGTACTGATAAGTAGGTAGAATATTTTGAAGTTTCAAAGAAAGCAACACACAACATCACAAAAACAACGCTCGAAATAGATAGCGAACTCATCGTATACAAACACACGACAAAACAGCACAAACACGATTTGCGATGACAGTGTTATGGGAATAATCTATTTCTAAAAGAACATCCACCTTCCTAAATGTCACAACGTGCTGTGAAATAGCACCCCCCCGAATCTGCATTTGCAACCGAAAGTTGACTCAATACCATGCTCTATGACACTGCAAGAAAGTTCTAGCGTCATGGATGGTAATGATCGAAGAGTTATTGGGTGTGATCGAGGTTAAGGCAAAATGAATATGCGTAGGTGTTTTTTTTTTTTTTTTTTTTTTTTTAAGGAAACATATCAAACCTTATGAAGATGAGCTTCATTGAGGACGAGCAGCGAAACAAGAGAAACTAGAGGCAGCGCTCGCATCTTGGCAGCGTCGGTGAACAGAAATACACTGCTGAGCGATGTGCGTAGCGTGTTCTTCATCGTGGCCCCCCTTCTTTGGTCAGACGCATTGATTCATACAGGTTAAAGGCAACGATTGTGACAGCCGCGCTCATCAAACTTTGATATTGTTGTTACCGCTATTGTGATTGCAAACACGACAACTTGCTTGTCATCTCTGGAATATTTTCTTGTCAGATTCTTCTATGTCATTCGCGTATCGTACCGTATGCCGCTGCAGGATTGGACAAATGGTTCGTACACCTAGCTCATAAAGCATTTAAATGAGACGCAGCTTCAGCCGTTAAGTTCATTGCTTCACTAAAAGAACATATGCGATGATATATGCCTTTCTTAGTGGAATAAAAATCATCGAGCGTAGTTTGAAGCGAGTGGCCTCGTTATTCGTAGTATGCCTGTTGCTTAACCCACCTCCGCCTCCCCTTCCCACCCCAATCCTCACATAAGTAAAGCTACATGCGTTTTTTTCATTTCGGACTATCAAGGCATCTGGTTGCCAAACTATCCAAAAAAAAAACAAACAATGAAAACCATCCATAGTATACAAGTCGAACAGATAAGAAAGAAAAAAATCTTGTCAAAAAATTTGTCTTCATCTTAACAGAATCTCGCATAAATAAATTCCACAAATGTTCTTCTTTTCGAGAAAAGTTTCTTGGGATTGCCTCTTGCGATCGTTTGTTGTTAACTGAAAATTTAATGAATGACACCTCATTGTCTCGTCAAATTTCCGACTTAATGCACAAGAATTTCGTAACACTGTTCAGAGTAGTAAACGTTATGCAAAACAAAGAATAAGTAAATCGACGACCTATCACCACTCATTCATGTAATAAGTCTGATTCTCGTCGTTGGAAGCCCCTTCATTATACCAATGAGTAACTTTGTATTTTTCAATGGCTTTTGGAAAAACCTCAAGGAACAAAATTGGTAGGCGCAACTCTTGACCTGAAGGAAATTCGAATATGTGTGATTTTTTTCTCATATTGTAATTTGATCAATTATACGTTTTTTGACTTCGAACCAAGATTTAAGGAATTTCATAAGTCTGCTATTTTCATTGTTCACTTAAACGTCGATACTGGAATGATGACATCTTTATCACCGCTGGACAACAATTAAGTACTATGCTAGCTGAAACGTCATTTCATAATTTAGTAACTATGTCGGCAAAAAATCTCCTATTCAAAATAGTAGCTAATTTAACAGCATTTCACATTTCTACAGGTTAGGTGCATTGATCATAGCTCATTTATCGTATACGAGATACATAACTGCAAAAGAGCTCTTCTTGATACTGTTTTTACTAATTTGCGTGCATTTTGAGTTTGTGCCTGTCGCATTTCCTTATACGATGACATGCATCGAAGGAAAACATCGTTGGAAATTAAAAGTTTTCATCAACACAATATGAAAGCTGAAAAAGTGGGTTAGTAACACTGAGGGTGAATGAGGGTACTCATACACTCATAAGAGAAGGAATGTCACCATTTCTGTTGTAGAATGGATAGTGTTGTTGGGATCTCTGAATGATCATTTCATCGGCAAATTCTTGAAGAACACTATTCCACTAACATTCGTTCACATCGCTAATCGATTTATATCGCAAAATGCAACGTTCGACTAATTAATCAACAAAGCCTTAACCTTCTGACTCTAACTTTACTCCTAATATTCAATTAAAAGTGCAAATAAATCAGCAAAAAAACGAAATATTTGATGTGCTAAACATGAATGTATAAAACATCAATGCAAAGAAACAACAAAATACTATAGTGTACGATATCCTTTCATTTCCGCAGGTCTCATATCAACACTATCTTCCTCTACTTCTGCACTTTCTAACAGCAACGTTGCAACAAATAATTGCGTTCTCATTTGTTTGAACTCATTCATTGCATTACTGAGAATGCATTGCATTTAATTAAACCATATTCAGGTAGCACTTTAGATATGAAACTCTTAGGAGCCCTTAGCTCTTCATTTTAGTAACCCCAATTCCCTTATGGGATCGTCTCTGATGTGTACTATCATAGTTTTAAGAATTTAAGTACTAATTAGCATTACTTTGAAATGAAATAAGAAATAGATGAATGTGCTTTGTTTAATTTGCGCAATAAGTCACACCAATAATATGACATAGGAAATAATTTATTTCACTTATCACATGGCTAAAGCATAAAATCTTGAACAAGTAAAAAAGTTATACGTGTAGTAGAAAAAGGTGGCAAGTTGAGTGATGATTGCTGAGTATGCGGCTATAAAAGTAACCGTTCTCTTTGCCAGTCTCAGCACTCAAACATGTACAGAAACATAATCGACGAGAAAAGAGACGATTTAATTAAGGAGGTGGTGTGTAAGTGCCAAATGAAACAATTCCAAGTCGTTCTCGTTCTTGATTTTCCAAAGTGGAACATTCTCCTGCAATGTTTTTATTCTTTAGAGCATCAACATCACTTAATAAACAAATCTTTCGACCTGCAAAATTCAACGTCACTACAAACTTCCCTGCTTACTTCTAACAGCAATTTTCTATCGTCTGTTCTCCTCAATATTGCAATTTCTTTGTGAAAGAGTTTCGATTCGATGATTGAAGGAGAAAAACTTTGATTTAGATTTTCGATTTTTGTAACATCAAGAATGCTGCAAGTGCAAGTAGGAGCTTTCTTTAGAGAGAACAGTAACTCAACATTTCGAAAATTTAAGCAAAGAAATGCTTGATTGCAATGTTCTACGCATTAATCCATTGCCTTATTTTTCTCTTTCCAAAATTGCAAATCTCCTAAGAGCGTTTGCACGCAATTCTTTGGGAAAAACGCAGTATCAAAGCAAAATGATTTCAGATTATTGCACGCTTCAAGCTGCACCTCTACCCTAGCTTCACCTGTGTCATCATTGTTATGCGATTTGGAGAAAAAGTGCCAAATTTGAAAGCACAAAACTGTTCAACACCACCAGAAGCATGTTGAATGAGAGTATTCAGACTGAATGAAATAACTACTGATGACTGACTTTTTTGGCAATTTCGTGAGTGTCGGGGCGAGTCGATATAATAACAAAAGAACATTTCTTGCCGAATCGACTCAAAATTCGCTCAATGACTGATTCTTTGCCGGTTTTTGCGGTACTGTACACATTCTCAGCAGGTATCATCGAACTCTGCTCCATTATAAGAAGCTTCGCCAATGTACAAACGATGCTTTCACTAGTTAGTAGAACATTTGCATAATGCTCTCTGGAAGACCTGCAATTATTTCATTAACTAGGATCATTAATACCGTTAATTGAGCCTTTCAGCCATATTGTATAATCAAATGAAATAGAGCTCAACTGAATATGAAATGTGCAAAAGTTGCGGATTTCGAACAGCAGCCACATTTGAGTGTTCGGACAAATAGAGAGGTAAAAGCGCCGATGAACAAAATACTCTGCAAAGCTGTTATGCCCAAAGCGAATAAAAGAAATAAAAACAGCCGAAATTTAAGGCAGAGAAAAGGTGTATTAGCGAATTTAAGGCATACCTTTCAACGATAATTTTGAGACATCGTGCCATACTATCCGTCCATCTCTGTGTGAATGGGTCCATAGTGGATTTGAAAGCCAACAGCTCGGCACGTTCAACGCCTATCCCGCTCTGTTCAATAAGCCCTGAAAGCGTGTTTCAAGGGGTATTCTTCTGCGCTCATTTTTGAAATCCTTCAATCCAAAAACCTTGAAGCATAGCGAAACTATTTCTGGAATTTTAGCATATCTTTTAAAGCACCTGTTTTTTCGGTTCGCTTTTGAATACGATTCAAGAAGCATTTGGATTCTCATAAATGATTGGATATTTTGAAGGTTTTTTTAGAAAGTGCAATAACTTCGAGGAAATACAAATTTCCGCATCTCAATGAGCCCTGAGATTGCATTCTACTAGCTTTTATATTGGCAGTAATTTCGTCGGAGTATTTTTCAATTACTTTTCATGAAATTATCATTGGCAACGATTTCTGTCTAACAATCGTTGGAGGCATATTCTGTATTTAGGCGGCACAATCAGATTCAATACACAGAATTCGTTCGCTATGATGCGGTCGCATACCTGGATAATTATTTTTGTACAGTGTATATGTGTCCTTGACGTGTTGATATTTAGCAGCGAGTTTCCTCATCCAGTCGACTCCTCCACGCCCTATCGGCTGCCCTAGTAATGCAGTTGAGGCAGAAGGCGTTGAGCCAGCCGAGGTTTCGGAACCAGCTTGAGGATAACCCATATCGCTTAGACCATCTTCCACACTCGCATCCTCGATGTTCACATGGTCGCATTCCTGTTTTTTAAAAAGTTTTCTTACTTTCAGTTCACTAAAATTGGAATAGAAACGCCATCTCATGAATCGTAGTAGAAGTTTTCAACAGAGATATGTGATAACGTAGCTCATCAATCGTATTCACGATCAGCGTTGCTCAGTAAAAAGTTTACACTTAGGCCATTATAATCGCCTACAAATTAGAAATAATTCATTCGATTGCAAGAGAACTTCACTCACTCATTTTCTTAGCATATAATTTTTAAAGGAACAATCAATAAAATAGCAATACTTTTCTAACGTTTACAAATAAATTCTAGCATTTCTTTGTTTATCTTTTCATAAACAGTGCTATGGCATGGCGACGTTTATGACTGTGAATTCTTCGAGAGTACATTTAAATTTCTGGCTGAATATCGAACAAAACTATATCCTCAGTAATGTGCCCAATATCTTTACATCACACCTAGTTATTCATATAGCAACTATCCCAATTAATCTTTTATAAGCGAGGATGCAATAGCCGTGCTAAATCACGAATGCCGCAGAATAACGTCAGCTAACAGAAACAACCCTTCACATTTCATTATTTCATTTTTTCAGGCAAATATTATATATTGCTTAGAAGCGATTTTAACGAGAGCTAAAAATACACATCGTTGTGGTCAATTCCGAAGGCAGATGCGACAAGTCGATCGACGTTCGCGTTGACAGTCTGCACGAGTCGCTGCCCTCTGAGTGGATCACCGGAACGCAAGAAATGATTCGACAACACACAAACATCCTCCATCTCCCATATGAATACACGAGTATAATGGCCTTCTGGACTTGAGCTACCACCGCTCAATTTTTTTTTCTTAGCGCCCTTACCTAGAAAATCACTTTATCATCCAAATTCTTTATGCAAATGAAGCAAGCAAAGCGATTAATGTCTTCAGCAAAAATGGAAATAGACAAATGGAATGGCAATGTGAAATGTTGCTAGCGTTGTTTTGAGATATTCGTGACTTATGGTATCGCTGGCAGTAGCCACTTAAACGAGCAGTGTTGCAACAAAACGAGTCATATTTCACTTTGGGCGACAACTTTTTTTCAATTCGCTGCACGTTTTCAAATTGCCTATAACTAATCCCGACTATTCATTCTATTCAAAATTTTTCGGTGATAATCTCAATGGGCTTTACATTGCTGTGGGCGCTAATTTGATTTTCAAAATAATCCTAAATGGGCGAAATACGTATTTTTTTGCAAATTCCGATTATCACACTAAGAATTGCTAAATAAACAGTACAATTTCCCTCGAACAAATATTTTTAAAAAAATTGTTTTTTTGCGATTTAATCGATGCAAATTGTACTGTTTGTTGATATTGACCACCCGACTGATTTGGAGTAAATGCATTTTCTTTTAAAAACGCAGTTAAATGTTTATATTAAAATTGAGAAATCAACGTGAGAGACACTACAGGAGATCATTCTGCGATGTGTATTATACCCATTAAATTCCAAAGCTTTAGCTTTAGTACCATCGAATTCAAAGCAAACATACAGACGTAGAAGCAAAACACTGCGATGATAGGGCTTGCATTGTAAATTTGCAAGAATACACAAAAATGTGCTAAACTTTCGCATTGCCACCCTTCCATCAAATCTTAATTGCCCAAGCGGTGCCAATGTGCCCAACTAATTTAGTACATTTAAAAGCACATGGAAGCCTACATGTTTACGGATTTCACATCAGGTGGAATCAAGATCGATCACTGGGTACAACATTGCATGGACGAAAAGGTAAAGACGATATCGCTGCATTTGCATAATATTTTTGCACAATTTGGAGTCGTAATATGAATTGGCGCAATTTGCATGTATTTAGCAATTCCCATTTGAGTTTGTTGATGAACTTTTCAGTACATTATTTTGAAAAGAATGCGATCCGAATATTATTCGCAGTGGCAATAACGCTTGAAATCTCTTCCTTCCTATGTGATCATTGAATATAAGTATTGGCGTCAAATTTTTACCGGATTTTTTGACGTCGCTTTTTGACGAGAAGGGTGAAAGCTGATTGCTTATTCCAGAATCAGTTGGTAGTGAGCTCATTGCCTGAAAAAGAGCCATATATGCCTGCCTTTGAATTTATTAGCAATCTATGCTGCATCGCTCAAACGATCTTATAGATCGTTGAAATTGGTATTTCATTGGTGGATAACAGTTGAAAGCTTTCCCCTTAATCACATTACTGAGAATGCCGTGTTGGCTAACACAGCAATTAAGTATGATTCTCGTGTAAAGATCGAGCAGATTTTCTTTGTGTAGAATATACAACAGTAAACTAGTCATTTTGCACAGCGGATTACAATGAGCTCTGAAATGTTTCTTCATAAGGAGATTAGGCTCATATTGATACGAATGAGAACACTATTGGCTGACTCACATAAAGCGATGGGGTGGATGATACCGAATTGATCGCACTTCCATAATAGCCACCACGACCACTGTAGCATTGGACTGCTGCTGGATATGGACTGTAATCAAATCCAGCTGATGAATAACTATTTCCTGCAATGAAAGCTTATGCTAATTGCATTTGAAGCATTGCAGCATAATTATATGCCTAACAATTTCAAACTTATCTGCGAGCGAAAATTGTTAGTCAATGAAATTTGTTCGGGAGATAGCCATCCCATCGACTTCCGCGAATAAATAGCAACTACTATCGTAATCTGCGTATCCGTAACAAAGTTCAACTGAGCTGAATTTTAGTCGATTCTGGATAATAAGACCACTTAAATATGAATACGATTTGCCAGAATGTGCATCTCTTTCTTTCTTTCTCTTGGAATAATGGTCAGCAAAATTTCATTTCTAAAAGCAATAAAATTCACCGTAATAAGTTTGTGGGGTTGCAGCGAATGGAAAGGGGGCAGCAGAACTCCTCAGTGACGAAGAAACCGGATAGTAGCTTTGTGTTCCACTACCATACATGCTATAGCCCGTCGCAGAATAGCCGCCGTTATAATAGGGTGAAGTGCCTATCATTCGTGTATCTGAAATAAGGGTTCTTTGCTTAAACGAAACAATTTTTTTATAAAATGCTGCGCCAAAATTCAAGACTTCACAATCATTTACAGACAAATATTAGCAAAAAGGCAATTACTGTTTGCGGTCGCGAAAAACTGAACTCAACTATAGGATGCATAGCAACCTTTTTTATAAGTCTCGTGTGCTGATGTGTTGATGTGTTCAAAGAAACTCAAGTCAATGACAAAGAAAAGATCCAACAAGGCGACGCAACGTAAAACCTCAATCCCACAAGTGGCCACTAGCCGAAATGATATGAAACGATTCGAAAGATACAAGGAAACCGCACATATGGGGCAAACCGACAAATCTATAGGTGAAAAATCACACCACCTGAGAGCACTATGCGCTATCACTATCCCAATATACCGCTTGGAGTATAAGCAATCTGCGGCCTTTTCACTTGTCCATATGGCTTTAACACTGCCATCTCAGTAAAATAAGAATATACCGTATGAAGCTACAGCTGCAGCTGTCGCTGCGGCATCGGTCATTGCACTCAGTGCAACCGGTCGATCAGGGATAGCGGGCATCAGCACTTCTGGCTTTGTGCCCTCCGGCAGTACACTCCAAACCGACGATCCGCTCAGGAAGGCCGTATTATCGACGCGTGACTCCCTGAACTTTCTTGATTAATTCAGTCGTGGACCACTCTTAAGTAGGAAATAAGAAAATTTTTAAGAAAGCATGCCAACAGTGGACTTTTGCCGACAGCCCCCATTTGATCGAAACTGAAAGCTTAATGAATAATGGCCTCACTAGTTATGACCTACAGCTTTCAAAAGAACCAAGCGAGAATATTTAATGAATAACCGCATCCAGGGGTACGATCTTCGCTTCGAGTAATGGAAGTAGGCAAGGCGCAAGGTAAGCAAGAAAACCTTATATACCTGGAAGAGAGAACTTTTCCTTGAGTTTGAATATGGTGAGGCTTGTTTGGAAATTTTAGGATTCCTTTTGCTTGCCAGGATAAATTCTTCTTTCTCAACATTCTTTTTAAAAAAATCTTTTAAATAGCGAATGCTAGGACTGCCTAGAGGCAATGAGGATATGAAATGCTGCAATCTTCATCAATTCCCGCATTTAATGAACATAAAATGAAAGAGATACGAAAGTAATGGAGGGATGGAACGAGATGATTTAAAAGTAGCGCGAGGAAAATTAGTAAATAGCATGTTGTAGCGTTATGTACTCCAATTAGTGCCGATTAAATATTCGTGCGGAGGTGTGCGCTTATTGTTGCGTGCTTGCAGAGAGTGCCGAAAATGCTCTATTGAGTTGGCTATGCTCACCGCAGTGTGTCGTTTCCGGACGTTCGAAAGGCGCTCCCTTTAGCCTGCAAATAAATCACGCTTGTTGTATGCAAACCCTCAACAAATTCACCACGTACACTTATCTCCTTATAGTTTCACCAAGTCTACTGCAATTGTGATATTAAATGAAATTGCACGTGGCTAACCTTTCTCACAAAACGGCCCACAAACTGTTTTACATTCCCTATTGAAGGCATTGCTGGCAGGCATTGCAATCTAACGAAATCAGCGGATGGGAAAGCTTAGAAACACAAATGTATTAAACCTTTTATCACACATAGGGATATATACGTCACATAGGTTATTTCTATTTAAATGAGCGCCACATAAATTTATAAATATTTAGATGACTGAGTGGCAAATAATTAATTGATGTGGCCAAGATCTAATAAACTGAATTGAGTAAGCACTCCACTTAACAAAAAAACGCTGTTCGGAGATGACTTAACCACTTTTCATCCATTATTTCTGTCAAATTATACGACTTTAAAGTGTGATCAGCAAATTTATACTGGATATTGAGTGCGCAATGCAAAATCCAAATTTTGGACAATTTTGCTCCAAAGGCACCAATAAAATTGCATTTTCCTCCTTTGTTTAATAGCAGTGATCCGATAAGAACCTTTGAGAGCAGAATAGGGTCGTTTCAAAACGAATGAACCGGGATATGGTGCGCAAAAGACTCACAAATACAGGAAAAATCCTTTGTTCTTAAAATGAGTTCAATAAATTGGGATAAATTGAGCACGTTTAGCAATCACTTCCATCGCGAGACGGAAGTTTCAAATAATAGTGCTGGGACAATTCTCTAAACGATTTGTGAAAGCATAAATCTTTGCTATCACTAGATTGTATGCATAACTCTTGCATAAACGTTTCCATAGATGCCAATGTAAGGAAATCATGTTAATTCGAATATCACATCATGCTTATTTGAATATGCTCCTGCTGAGAACGATATAAAAACCAGGCATCACCAATATTTATTAAAGAGAATCATTGGGAAATTTCTTCCTTGTGAACTGACGAAAATAGAACATACTTCACTATTCCCAAGAAAAAACCGGCTGTTGATACACCGAACAAGATGTTTTATCTATACGTTAATGAAAGCCTTAAATCATTCCATCAGGAATATAACAATCGCTCTTTCTTACTATAATGAAAGCTAAAAAAGCGCATCGGTTAGCTTATAGCAATTATTTCACTAACTGTTTTGCACATCACCGCATCATTCCAACTCGTTAATGTAGATGCAATACACATTGAAAACGTTCGAAAAATAAAGCAACGATTACTTCTAATTGCAGCGCAGTATGTAAAAACAAAATGCCTAAGACGAAATGCGTTAGAGAATCGTATTCACGACACATCGTTTGCCATCTACATAGGGCTCATTTAACTGACGCATCTGTTGCTAATGAGAGAAGCAACGAGCCACTGCTTCAATACGGGAATGCGCTTTTGCTAATTTCCGCCCATTACGACGTTGAAATATCGAAACGTTGCATTTTCCTTACTCCTTTCATTGTCAATGTCATATAACTATCATAAGTTATTGGGTCGCCGATGGAATAGATGCTTGAAAAACTACATTCGCAGAAAAATTTTAGAGGGATATACGGTACAAAGCGAACAGAAGCAAGAAGAACACAGTCAATAATGTGAAGATTTGAATATCCCTATCTCGACAACTATTAACTTCCGTCGTAATAGCTAATATGCTATGCAGAGTGAAATTATTGGACGGGTAAATATATGTACAAGTGCTATAACGCAAAGTCACGACAAAGCTACGCGTGTAGTGATATTGCACTGAATTTATATTGGATAGGAATGGAGTTTATGGTTGCCAGCTGAAAATTTCGGACGGAAATGATGGAAACTTGAAGTATAAATTCAATAAATGTAGAGAAATGTTAATGCAGGCTGGAATGATTAAACAGAGCGATCACAAATGCGTGCTCCTTGAACCGCCAAATGAACCCATTTTCGATGTTCAGGTGTCCAATGTAACAATCTATGAGCGAAAGTGTTTGGGATGCGATTGAAACCTTTCGGGGAATCGATTTATGCTGGGATAATAAATTCAAATTTGGGTTACTTTCATAAATTTGGGCAAATTTTTGTTGTTTTCATTTTCGTTGTACGTTTGCAATTATTAGAAAGCATGTAACCTCATCGTCTTAGAACGCTTTAAGACCGGCAACACTCTTGCAACCGCAAAATTCATGCTGCCATTTCCTTTCACTTGCCATGCAAAGTTGTGAACACTTGCGTAGAACGTTTTATTCTGGACTCATTACTTTGGTTGCAAAAAATCGACTCCCTGCTGCCGACTGCCTAACAGTCCAAAGTGTTTGCGCGTTATGTCAGTAAATAGACTAGCTTTTCTCTGAAACTGAAAAAGGTGATCGAACGAATTTAGACATGAGTCCAAATGCCGTTTAGAGAATAGTGAAAAAAACGACTACGCGCCAAGTAATGGTTTTTCTCATGAAATCGACCGGTTGCACAAATTCACAATCAAATTTCGCTTTTCAGCGAAACTCGCATTCATATCTGAATAAATTCAAGTTGTGAATTTTATGGCACCTTTAATTACCAATAACTTTTGATGAGCGTAATAGTGAAGGGATTGGAGATGTGAAGACATCTTGCTATGCCGATTACAATCTCTAAATTTCATTGGCTACAACTTTCGCGGTTTCAGGAATGAAATTATCCTACACAGAGATATAAACATGCATAGAGCATAATTGCAAAGAAAATATTTGAAAAGTGATTTATTGTAAACATTTGCAAATGTATGCAAAAATAATTTTATGAGATTACTTCCGCTGCTATCAAGTTCGCCCTATACTATTAAATGCGATAAGTGACGGTCAAGTGTGACGATGGCACACATTCAGAAAGTGCTATTACGTACTAAGTATTAAAATTGTAACTTGTATAAATTATGTCCTTTTGGAGTATCTCACTCAGTTTTCAGAGGTATTGTAGCGTCGGCTCTCATTTAACGAGACTTCTTCCCGATGCGATGCTTAGCAAAAGCATTAAAGTCGAACAAATTCGTATTCATATATGACCCTAACCAAAACAACAAAACAACGAGGCCAGCTAACGATGTCATTTGAATATGCAAATAAGGAGGAGGCGATGAGGAAATGCATATATGGATGGCTGAGAGCAACGTAGACAGTGGGCGGCCAAGCTCTATTTGAGAGAGCGCGTGCTCATTCATACAGTAAGGCAGGTGCCACCGTAGGGGTCCGTAAGGCGGGCCCAATTAACCTTCGACCCAGAACAATCGACCCCTAATCCGCAATTATGAAGCCCAGTATCAACAAATCTACACGCTTTAGCCAACTTTGTGTGCCATAAATACGCACTCATACTAAATATACTGCAAGTGATTTCCTGAAACCTTCAAAAATGGGGATTTTCAATAATGTGGCACAGTGCTATCAAAGAGAATCAGTCATTGGCAGCTTATAAAAACTTACGCAACTTTTAGGCCGATTAATTAGCGACGAATTGAAGAGTAAATAAAATCTCCGCTTAGAAAGAAGCAAGGATCATCTCGTGTGGGAGAAAAAAAGCCTGGGGGAGGGAAACAGCGTTTTCGATGGCTGCAGAAAACATAGCCAACACTGTGAATAAGCTTAATCTAAGCACTTTAGAAGAACTACTTCCCGATGCTAATGGATATCTTAAAATACTGATTCCTGAAAATTTCGTGGAAGGATTTTTTAAGATGCAAAGGCAATTTTTTAAAATGCAATTTTTTTAAGATGGAGGGATTAAGATTTTAATTAAGATGTATATGCTATCTCAATAACGACAGCGCTGATCGTATTAAAGGAGATAAGGTTTTCCAGAATAAATCCTCCTTGAAAGTATTTATAAATAGTGGCATTTTTTGGAAAGTATATGATAAATTCGCATAGCATTTTACCATAGAAGTTCCATCGCGCGCTGTATAGCTTCTCGATGGCTCATAATAAGGGAGGCAATATTTGCTAAACACTAAACACGACTACAATGCAATGCACAGCAGCACTCTTCTAAAACTGTGAAACATAGGAAAGACTTTATTACAAAACGCATAGTGACTGAATAATAATAATCGATAAGAGCCTTAAAAGCTTTTTCAGCGACCAAAATGCTTGGATTCGAAAAGATATTCAAATCGAATCACAGATGTTAGCCTAAGCTTGCTTCATATGGTGTTTCCCTTAAAGCTTAAGCGGATGAAGACTGCGCCAGGTTGTGGGATTCCCGCCGAATACGATCTCCTTTTTCATATTCGTGCAAAACGTTTATCGTTTAATTCTACAAACTAGGCATTAGTCAATCCGTTAACTAGAGAAGTTTCGTTACATAAGCTGCAAAAAGGTTTGCATTTTTTTTCAAAGGTGCCGGAATAAACAAAATAAAGGAGGATACCTCGGACGATGCATTTTATTGCAAGGCCACTGTCAATATGCGTCAAATTTTGAACCTAGCTTTTATGAGTTACACTCGACAAGTGTCAGATTTATTTTATCCTAAATAAGCGCTAAGTGCAAATAAGGGGATTGCAAAATATATTTATGGAATCTCATCTTTGAAGAAAATTGAAAGGCACAATATGGAAGGAAGAAATAAACTGTAAACCTCCTGCAATGGTTATCCAGCAGACGATTTGCTAAAATAATTCGACTATAAGAAATGGCAGAGGTGAGGTGGCTCCTTTGCCGGCGGTAAACATATTACAAATTTTTTTCCGAAAGAGAAAAACGAATTTCATCGCCTACAACCGAGCTCTAGGCCATTTTCACAGCTGAGGCAGTTCATAAATCGTATTCAGCTGTGCATACTGTACTCGTTCGTTTCTTTTTATCGAAAACAAGCCTATTTTTTGGTGCAAAATGCAATTCTCAAAAAACGTTAGCATTTCTTTTTTTTTGAATAAACGAGTTAGCACTCCCTAAGGGGTAGTGATGTAATTTCGAGCAGCATTTCTTCAGCTAATAAAGACAGCACACCTTATGAGCGTACCTTGTGTTCGTCATGGTTTTCATTCCCGCCAATATGGAGCCTAAACGGCTTCTTGGATATTATAAATTCTTATCGTAAAGGGTGTCACTGAGTCGGTGCATCGCTAAGACGGGAAGCAGCTTGTCCACGTAATGGAGTGTGCAGGAAAACGGTCACATGCGAATGTTTGCAGAAGCTTGAAAGACATCGAGAGCATGACAGATGTTAGCAAGAAGCACATGTTATACTAGTAGCTAGATAGTAAACACGGCGTGCAAATACGCCGCCCTCCTACTGTACGGCACTCGATGTGCACAAATATGGAGCTGCGAAGCCTTTCACAAGTACTATTGTTCTTAGTTCGGCTCTCAGTAGTGCGTTGTTTGCCCTTTCTCACCGTTGTGTTCCGTCGCTGAACTCAGCGAGGTGCTTCTCGTTATGACCAGATAACCAGTCGCCTTTCCAAACGTGAGTGTCGTGTCAACACAACTTGCCACCATAGAACATAGCACACAGCCCAATAATCAAAGTGTTAGAACTTCACTTGCAGAGCAAATCTCATTGCGGCATTTTCACGACGATATAAGCTAAATCGATACGAAGATCCTCAACCGAATATTGATGGTGTTTGATTTAACACGATACCTGCCAACAAATAAGGTGAAAGTTCGCTTACGAGTTGGAATCGTCGTAATAAAAATAGGTTTTTTTTTTCAAATCAAAGCGCAACAAGTGATAATTTATAAATAGTGCTTTTTGATTTTGTTATTTGCAAAACAATAATTTGTAATTTGCAAACAAGGTTATTCGTAACAATAGCAAGTTATCTGTAAAACTCGTAAATATCGCTAGAGAGTATTAAAGATGGGTTCCAAAAAGAAATCATCCCCGTAAATCTTACTGTTTAGGCATCAGTCAGCAGTATAGCCTATCATGGTAGAAAAGACTTCAAATTACAGCGATTCAAAAGGATGTGTGTCCGTTAAACAACAACAGTCTTCACCGCAGACGACTTAAGAGGTCTTCACTTATTCTTTTAGAACTTCTCACAGAATCTCTGAGGTGCCTCAACCAACCACTACAGTACTATTACCTTGACAAGCCACATAGGCGATAATACTTACTGATTCAGAGTTCCTATCAAATACACCTCTTAAGAACCAGTTGATCATAAGCTTGGTATTACATCGGTGGGTAGATAAATTTCAGCTTCTCACAGCATTGGCGTTTCTCTCCGAGGAGTTTCAATTACATTTTTGATGCTGCGAAATGCGAAATAGATTGTCTGTAGCATCTATTTGGCCATATTTTGGCCTAGTAAGAAGAACTGCTACGGTGGTTGTCGGATGGTGCTTGTGATGAGAGCTGCACACAAGTGGCAAGTTGTTCGCGGGGAATGCTCGCCTTTGTTCACTTCTTTTGGGATTAGCGTTTGATTGACGTCAAAGAGCGGCTCCTGTTCGTTCTCGTTTCCAGTAATTCGATACTCAAGCAGTAGCAAGCCAAGAGCGAACCATCAACTTTTTCACGCTTTTCTCTTACAATTATAATGATCACCGTATATGTAAATCTCAATTACAAATTATATAAAAGAATTTAATTAGCATAATTAATTCAATCAAGATGTAACCATAATATTCAAAAATTTCTTACTATCATAGCACAAAATCTTTTATGATAGATGAGGATTTCAAAGTTGCAATGCAATAAAAATACGCAAACAATGATTGACAAACAATTTCTACTTCAAAAAGAAGAAAAAACAAGAAAAAAAATGCACAGCAAATTTTCTTGAGAATAAACGCTTGAACCATTGATGGGAGCATCGGGAGTGATGGACTATCGGTGTTTACCCTTCGATAAGGATAAAAAATATTAATGAACTTCTTTTATAGGCAAATTCTATAGATGCTCACAAGGACAACCGTTTCATGATGTATTTATATCGCCTGACGGATATAAATTTTGAATGTTTGCAACTGGATCACTTCAAAGGAAGGTTAAAAATCAAAATACTATATAAGATCACAAGTGCTATACTATTTACAAAGCCCTAACTTCATCCCCATATATACCACCACGATGCGATCCTCAGACAGTTTCGCTTCAAACTGAAATGAACATGGAGCAAATTCCCAAATAATGGCGCTTCATTTGTTCATTCGCTAATGCCTTTCATCTCAGAGAACTCGAAAATTTCCTCCACCATACAAATTTCCCCGCTTTATTTAAGCTGTGTTATGTGCAAATTAAACGTGCATTCCCTCGTCAAATGTAAAAAAACGGAGACTCCAACGACCTCACAGAAGTGCACAAACGAATAACTTTAATAGCGCCTTCGGCTGACCATTAAGACCGCTTTTGTGAAGAATTAAAGACAATGACTGCATTGCTTAAAACAGTGGGGCGTCAATAGACACATGATGACCTATATGTTGCATAGGTGTTGCATAAGTCTTGGGGTCACTTCCGCATTCCTCTCTAAATAGCTCAATTCCGGTACCACGCAGCGAATGAGGCTGAGTGATGGAAAGTTCTTCATTCCTCTACTCTCCATCAGATAGGCAAGAAAACAATGAAAGAAATAACAGAATAAGAGCCAGTTAAAGCAAGAATAAATCATTAGCCTACTGATCACAGCCTGAAACCAACATAGAGAAATTGCCTTATTCAAGTATAGAAACAATCACCCCACAGAAAATAACTAACTGGCTGAGCCAGAAGGCTGTCACAATATTCTGTTTTGCAAATGCATTACTCATCAGAACAGCTAATTTTGCCGATTATCAGTCAATTATGAAAGGTGTTCAGTAATACAGTGAAATTTCAACTGATCACAGAGCTCAGTTTAATTTTTTTTTTTTTAACAGAAGACTCGTTTTTTTTTTTGCGATCTGATCGGTGTAAAATGAAAATCTAACCAATCAAAAGGGCAAACAAATTTTTGAGCACCATAAAATGTCCGTAACTCATCTCGAAGCTCATGAATGAACTTGAAAGTTTGTGCTAGATTTTAGCTGTAGCTGTAGCTCTAGTGGCTCCCAAGCAGGCATACACATACATATTTAGGCACCTACATTGCACTGCCACAATGGAATAAGAGAGTGCAAATTTGCAAAATGCCTATTAAAATTTTGAGGAAAGGAGCGATTCTTGTGATCCATCTCTCTCTTTATTGCAGTCGTTCTCAGTGACTAATCACTGCCTTAGGAAGTATTTATATACATTCTTTTAAAAGAGCACCTCTTTAAAGTGAAAGTTTTCTTGACTAACAAGAAATATATAACTTCATTCGTAGCCAGGAATGAAATATAGGGCTATAGCTGCGCGATAACTAACATATTTGGAAGATAATAATAAGAGCCAACAGAGTAGACGCGATGCAAGCAGTATTACATTACTGCATTTAGCGGCATAAAAGATAAATTTCAGAAGAAGTTTCAAAACAGCAAAAAGATATAATTTAAATTCAATTTCTCTTTTTTGGATTGCGAGCGCAATGCCATGCGTCGCTTGACTTTTAGGCGTTCTAATGAACTGTTAACAAGCAGCATCGAATTAGGTAACAAATAACAGCTAGATGCGCTAATTTGTAGGGCTCCTAAGAGTGTGAACTGAACTTCGCCGTTTATTGAATCTATTTTTCACCACCACATATATTCGACTGGCTTACTGCAGTCTGTCTCATGACAAAAATTAAACGTTTTATAGTTTTTTGAGCACTTCAATACTCAAGACATCAACGGTAAAAGTTGACGATTGAGTGGACTAGGGTTGTAGGCCATGATATGCTTCTGTTATTCATAGGCTCGAGGTTAGTTAGGGGATTCGCATAGCGTCAATTTACTGAAGGCGCACCGATTCGCTATGGAAAACAATTTAAAGAGTAGGGCATATGCATACCTAAAATATAGGCTGCCTCAATCTACAGATCAAGTTCTCTAAAAGAAATCATGGGCAGTCTGACAGTTGCCTATTTTTTTTAAGCACCTGCACAATATTTGCCTCCCAGCTAACACTATTCATACTAACCCTTAGCAGTAGGGGCAGCACCAGATGAAGGAAATACAAGAGTGCGGTGAAGGTGAACAACGGTAAGGGCACAGACACAAGTCATAGGTGTGTTGGAGGAAATCGATGTGTAGATGGGTGCATTGTTGAGTGGATGGTAGGCATTGCGCAACTCGCATACATTTCTGCATCACAAATATAAATGCGCGCAAACGCTCTCCATCTCACACACTGACAACGGTACACTAGCGGCTCGCAGCCATCTCATATTTCCAGAGTCGACAACTCCTATCATCGAACAATCAACACTTTAGAGAGAAAAGCGACATCTCCCTTCACTTCCGCACACCTATTCGAAGCGAGAATCAGCTGTAACTCGTGAGCAAGTATTGCATGAAAACGTACATCAAATTCATACAATAAGTCAACTTACCGTCTCACTGGATGGGTCGATGTGAAGCATCGCAGAGGCTGTCGTCTATGTGTCTTGTGCCGATCGCCGCTCGCGGCAGCCTCCTCACCGGCTTGGCACGCTAGACGTCGCTCACCCCCCACACTATGCACGCACTCTTGCTACTCTCTCGACGAAGGCACTCGTCGCTACCGTATACAAGCAATAGCGTCACCCGTTTCGTAGTGCAAAAAGCAGTTTACTAATCGTAAAGAATAGATCACTTCATCGATGGAGCTGCTTGGTGGATGGGATAATTTTTGTGCGCATCGTTTGTTGCCAAATCGTCGGAAATCGTCTAGATTGGCAGCAGGTTCGGGATGTACACATAGGACTCATTCTCTTGGCGATGTTCGCTCGAGTATCAGTTTTCAAAAAATCGATCCCATTTGCGGGTGCTTCATTAGTTTCCGCTTACGTTCGCTCTCCATTTACCGCCCTTTTCCTCACTTCTACGCTACCATATTCTGCTTTAGATGTCACATCGATTCCTATCCTCCAACATATTCATATAATCGTGGCTTTAGCGATTGCGTCTATCGAAAGCACATTTGAATTTTTTAGTGCCTTCTGCCGCCAGGCACATTTTTATTCCAAACATTTCGGAAAACATGCGAAGCATTTGGCGCATATATCTGCACGCATAACTTACAAAAAACTACTCTTATATTAACACATTATCACAATACTTCTGGAAAATAGATAGGTCTAGGTTAGCATGAATACCGTCCTCCAAAAAAAACTTTTTTCTTATGCGAAAATTTTAAAGTAGGCCGCCTGAACTACTTGGAAATTCCTAATGCTAATGCATCATAATTCTTTTGTGATTTTTTGCAGTCACTTGCTTTCTTTTCGCAACATCAGCGACGGAAAGCAAAGCGTGTGCTTCGTTCCCCCTTGAAATTGAGCCTTTTCGCACAACAATTCCTCACTGTTTTTGAGTTGACTTCCTCGTCCCAAGACGCAGTGCAAATTGATGGCGACATGGTTGCATTTTACAGTGCATACGTAACTGTGGTATAATAGTAGCTAGCTGATCTTTTCATTGATAAGAAATCATTAATGCTTTTGTGATTAATTGATTCGAAGTAAGAAAGGAAACAGTGAATGAAAAAGGAGGAAAACTTATCCCATAAAGAACGAGAGTTCGATTGAGAAGTTTTAACATCTCGTTTGTTTTCCAAATTATCTGTCTCCTTTCTTCTCGACACTTAATCCAGGCCCCATAAACTTTATATTTTGTAGTTGGCTTTCGATATTTGGATACTTCCTTGCTACAAAGTAACTAATTGATACCCGCGTGTATGCATTGAAATGGTTTGCCTATCTTTGTGCTTGAATACTCTTTACACACATCATATATATATATATATATATATATATATATATATATATATACAAAGTAACTAATTGATACCCGCGTGTATGCATTGAAATGGTTTGCCTATCTTTGTGCTTGAATACTCTTTACACACATCATATATATATATATATATATATATATATATATATATATATATATACGAGTTGCCTTTACAGTTTTTTCAGTTGCAGAAGATCAGGACGATGATGTGCTGCACCCAATTAATGTTCTCTAACAAACTCCAATGAAATGTTTTTTTTTTTGTCTGAGTGGAAACTTTTGAACTTTTTTTTGGAAAACACACTTGTCTCAAAAAATAATATACAAAGCAACAGTAAGAAAATATAAACTTTCCGAAGCATACAGTCATAACTTTTGCATTTTCTGATTCATCGCTATATATAAGCGCTACATAGTTTAAAAAACTCTTCCGCAGTAAAAAACGCCGACTTCCCAGTATGAAAGGTGATGTGGAGCGCACAATCTTCAATGCACTTGTCTTGAATAGTTTCATAATTGCTGCGAAGGACGTGCCTCAACTGTTTGGATTTCGTCCTAAACTATTTTTTATGAGTCCATTTTTCCTTTTGCTCTTAGACCGACATAATTAGTTCTACTGGTTAATAAATCGAAGTTTTACTTTTCATTGGTCGCCTAGTGTGAATCTGTTCACTTTCGTTACACTCCGTTCTATGCAAACCCTATTTATTAGAATCTTTCCGGAGAAAATGTATGAATTCTGAACTCGTTTAGTGCTAAGGCTGTTGCTCTTTTCCTCTACGCCATTTTCAGCACCTCGATATATAAAGATGCTCATAGAATATCCAATGCCGATAAAATTGCCCTTTTCTGCCAAAAACAATGTCCATAAAGGAAGTCATTTCTGCTTCGAATAATGAGATTCGTAGTGCATAAAGGAAATTGTACAATGTAGAGGATCTCTTTGAAGATCTTACCTAACTCTTCGATATCTCTGGATGCTCTATCCAGCTTCCTTCCCCTTGCTTAATGGTTGCAAGTGTGAATATAGCATCAAACATCAGTTACTTGTTCGAATGTCACAAAGATCTTTCAAAATAAACGTTTGAAGTCTAGAACTGTTCGAAAACTGAGCAGGGTAAAGCATTCTGAAGGTATGTTCGTGTGCGGTCACTAGCGATGTTTACCATTTTTTGTTTATTACGCATCGCAGTGCACGTATCAAATAACTTTATGGAAACGATTTATGAATAGGCAAAATTGGGTGCCCCAATGAGCAACAATACATATACACGCATCTCTCCTTGCAATTCCTTTCATCGCTTTATCTATTTTTTATTATTTTCACTGCATTGAAAAACATTGGAGGCAATTATATATGATGGGTAAAACTTTTAAGGCGTAGATCAATTCACCGTCAACGCTAACAAGTAATAGTTGATTGAGAAGTGTGGGACTTTGATACGTATCAACTATAGGACGAAAATATCGGCTTAAGGGGCTGGCAAGCACCAGCCTGGTCCCGTATTTTGGCATGTCTTCGTCCAACAGTCCAAGTCATCTGGAATACAGCGTTCCGACGGTGAACAGCGATTTGCGCATAAGGCTGACAAGCAGCATCGACGACTATGATGCACATTCGGATTTGTCGTTTGCGCTAAAATGCTTCTAATTATGCTCGTTAAATCCTGTAAGACTTAACAAAGCATTCTCAAACTCTAATCAACTTTTCACGTGGGCAGTATAATCATATGGGGAGCGAAAAAAATTTTCTACAGCATGAAAACTTCTCCGCTGCTTTTTTCCCGCAACCTGCTAGGAATTCTAATTTCGTAGGTATACTTCCAGTGTTTTCCTACTGCTAACATTTTTACGAACACTCATATACCACATCCAAAGCGAACATATCCAAATGCACTGCCGATACTGACAGAAATTCACGCAATTTCTTTAATAGTAAGCAATCTGTTCAGATTTATGCAACTACGATGACCTTTTTGAGCAGTTGCAATTTTATAAAAATTACGTATTTGCAGTGCACTTTTTGCACGACTGGAAATCAAATACTCGTTGTTGTTTTACAGATATTATAATCAGTGAAATTATTGAAGGAAACAAAGGTGACTCGCGTTTAACTAGACAGGCATGAATAAATTTGTTGGCTTGGAATCGATCGTAGCTCGATTCGACGTGACATGGGGAATGAGTCTGGCAGAAAATTGCTCTCCATAAAATGTGGTTACATCTAGACAAGAAAACCAATGATGAAAGGTTGCGCAGTACGCTGCCGAAGGCAGTTGCAGCATTCTAATTTTTTTTAGCCAAAAATCATGCCAAAATCACAAAAGGGCAACCGGCAAATAAAGAAGCGATTCGAGCTCCTCGACATATCTAAGGGATTACCAACAGTTGCCCGAGAATGAAAAATTGAAAGCACCCTATAAGACATCAACGATATCACTGATCACATGCTTCTGTTATCGCTTTATTTTCTATCAGTGATACTCCAAGCTTCGGAGTTTTTTCCTTTCTAATCATTGTCGAGCAATATGAAATTCGCAATCGTTTCTGCGCATATACCCGCAGAGTTTTCTTAACAGATTAATGAGAGTAGTTCAGGTGGTATTACCGAAGAGAATCTGTGATGCGTGTGATCGATTACCAGCGAACTGTCGATCGTAAAATGAAACGTATTGTTCAATGTTGGGATTATTCATTTGAAAGTTATTCAGTAGGAACCTGGGGCAGGTGCGATTCTCTTGAAGGATTTCTTGCAGAGTGATGAGTAACCACTCGCGTAATTGCAGTCCCACTCGTTCCATGACCCATCTGGCCTATCGAAATCGAGCCACATCGTTAGACAGAGATCGGTGCCTGACGGCGGCTCTGTATTTGATTTTCGACAAAATCATTTCTATAGAAAGAAACTTTTCATTCACCCTCAATATTATCTCAGAAATCTTCTGTCTAATAGTTGACATAGTGCATTGCCATTATTGCATTCGACATTATCTTCACGTTTATTGAAGAATGTCGTATAGAACGCTTTTTTTTTTGCAAAAAAAAAAAATTCTTTGAAGAATTATTCAAAAATATTAAAGAATTAAGAAAAACTTGAATAGAAGCTAGACACTTAACGTTGATTACGCGTAAAAATCATCCAGTGAATTAGCTCTTGCAGTTCTTGGATGAATTGAAAGACTTTTAATGTGAATGCTTTAGTAGGTACAAGCTCAGCTATCTTCATAATAATGCCTATAAGAGATCACATAACCGCTTGATGCAAAGACTAATCAGAATTTATATCATTCAATAATCGTATAAAAATCAACACATTTCTTTAAAGCATAACGTTTTAGAATTCCACTTATATAACTGCTCTGTACGAAGAGAAATAATAGACATATCTTTTTAGGTAGTCTTATATATTTTGACCACATTGTATACAATTAGTAGAGCAGCTTTAATTTTTCTCTTACAAATCAATATCAATTAAGCTTTGCGAGATTTTTGAAAGAACGAGTAAATACAGAATTCTTAGCTCAAACTTCGCGGAATCAAGCAAACAGTCGATAGTCATCTTCTCATACCAGTCAATAAATATGACTGCAGCCGAGTTATGTTGATTCTTCTAATTTTATTGTTTATATTGTAATTGCAATATCAGAAATGTTTTTTTGACAATGATCTATCATCCTCGTTAGATATTCTTTTGTAATAATCAGCGAAAATTCCCGTTTTCTCACGAATTACAAATAAATCTCCATATACATCATAGCGTCTTAAATTTTTCGAAACATTAAATGAGCTCACCACCTCTGAATCCTTCGGCATGTCTTCCAATAGAGCCGTCGTTCCACTCATAAGCACCTGTTTTGGTTAGCTTCACAAGTCGGCCAAGCCAAAGAGTCGGTACGCTGAGATTCGCTTTCTTTGCAACATCTGCAAAATATCATTCTTTTACTTCAACGACTCATTTTAAAAAGATATGCATAAAAAGATGTTTCCCAAGACAAACCTCTCATCATTCACCAAGAAGTTTCGACAGAGGTCTTTCGGGTAAAAATATTCACAGTTCAAAGCTGAACCCGAAATGAAAGCAATAATTAGAAATATGCATTAGAACAGCTGGTGCGATATGTGATTTTCTGCAACTCAATTAACCACATCAGCTCGTTGTACAGTTTCCAGAACAATGTAAAAAATTCCCATAAAATAATGGAGAGAATAGAAATACTCCAATACATTTAAACACTGAAAAAACAACGAATAGTTATTTCATAAAAATGCGCCCACTAGGCGTCCAACCTTTCTGGAATAAAAATCTTACAGATATTATCTAATGCCTAAACCACGCAGAACACAAACTTCAGACATCCAATGCGAGCGATATCCAATTTCTAGACACCAAAACATATCTATGCAGGGACATGCTAATCGTGAACTGCACTTCAGAAATTTTGAAAACTGAGCAAAAATTCGTGTTGCTAAACCGACGTAAAAAGATATGCCACTATGTTTAGTTTGTCCTTTGTTAGAATCTTATTGAAAGCAACTAATTAAGGCGGTGTTCGAGCAAGCGTTGAAAATAAACCGAAAGCGAAAATGTTTTCATATTCGTCGACGATTGATGCTAGATGCCCTCCATACTTGGCACAAACGCGCTCAGCTTCTGACCATCGAAGCCTTTGCTCGATTACAAAGAAGCATGACTTCGTACGATCATAACGGGTCCAGTTTCGTGGACACTCTGTAAATCTCTAAATAAGCATTTTTTCGATCACTAGGAAATACTCAATGCAATAAACTGAAGGCACTTTAAATAGAAATGCTCATTGTGTATAGTTATATTAATCTCATAGAAATAAATTAAAATGCAACGTTATTACGAAGTGATGGCATCAAAACAACTTTTTTTTTGAGGCACAGCAGTTGTCCACAAGCTGATGGAGTCCTACAACTTTTGAAACTTGGTGCAAATTTGTGATTTCAGCAGGAAAATAACAAATTAATGCAGAACAGTTATTGAGCTGTCATTGTAATCACTAATAGTTCCTCAATTTTAAAGGCTATCGGAAAGGGCTAGTAAAAATGGCTTTGCAATCCAGCTGTATCGTAGAATAAAGGCTTTTTCTCCCTTTTTTCTATTACCTTCCCAGATTTGCTATGAATGCTTTATCTTTTTTTTTTCGGAAATGAATGGCTCTGACGTAAACGATCGCAGTGCACAGACAGCTATAAAATCGTCCTTTCTGCATTCAGCAGCTAGTAAATCATAGGAAGCATGGTGTTAATGAAATCAAACCTTTGCGCTCAACGCTTTCAGGATGGAGCTCATTGGAGGTGGCGCAGATAGCGAGAAGAAGAATCTCGCCCGTCAAGCTCAATTTTGTCCACATCGCACTGTCCTACGATGCGGAGTAGTATTGTTTATTGCTGCATGCAGTGCGTTATTCGATACGGTTTTCATGTGTACGACACCACGAAACCAGTCTCTGCGATTACGAGCAGTCTTTTTAGAGCTCTTGCACTTTATGCACTCAATGCATGATTTTGAAATCTCATAAAATTCCCCTATGTTTTTATTATTTCTTCAGGACGCACTTCTTAAACGAGTTTATTTCCTGCTTGCTATTTCAAGAAATTTTCAAGGGTGAGGCACATTTGATGGAAGCAGAAAGAGACCGAGGATACAAGGACAAGTCATTGTAATTTGCAGTTTGCAACATTAAGAGGTCGTAGGACCAATATATTTTACCAACAAATGCGAAGGAATGAAAAATATATTCAAGCCCATACAAATTAAAAGCATAAATCGGATGTCTTATACGTATGACTCGGGCAAGAGAAACACGAAACACATCGCATAAAGGCACGCATGTTCCATGAATACCCCATCCGCCGTCATATGCGCAGAGTTGTCTGCTAGCCTCCATTTCACAAGCTAACTATGAAACGACACGGAGTTAGCCAATGCCACGACAGCTGATCAGAGCACTCAGGTTTTAATTTAGTTTTAAATTTGCGTTTATTTGAGAATATTTCCATAAGTCAATGATAAAATCTTTCCAATTAGTCGGTGGCATGGCTATCTTTTAGTTGCTCATGCGCAAAGCTTTTTCGCGCATATCGTATATACATGACATTCGTCTTATGATTTAGCTTGCTTCAGGAGTTTTGCAATCAAACTAGCAAAGTTCATTATCGGAAAGAAAAGCGAAATGCACCACATGAGCTTATGCAGGAACTGTTTTTGCACCCCTCTAAATTGACCGGCCGGTCTTACAAATCACTGCAAAAATGAAATATGCAGAAGAATGCCTTCATATGTTAGTCGAACCGACCGCTCGCATAAATATTCTACAATATATCCACTTTCGTGGTCGGACCAGTGCAAAATACGTGTAAGATTTCTTATATCTTTAAATCTTTCACAGTGGACTGATGAAAGTCAAAATTTCGGTATGAATTCTCGAGTTGAAACCGGATCGATAATAACAGAGATATACATGTAAACAGATCGATATAATGCGATTTTGGAAAACGAATTGCAAAGGCGTATAAAAAGCGCAGCGCAAATACCTTGGCGGTGAAACTTTTCCTTCATTAATTAACGCTAATTTTTGAGATGAATTTCCTACTCTTTCATTTTTTTTTAACACAAACACACTAGCAAGTATGGCTCTATACTGAGGTCGTGCCAATTTTCAGGCTTGAAAGCTTTTTGAACTCGCTTAGAACGAATCGAACTCAACTGAAGAGAGAGGAAAATGAAATGCTATCACTCAAAGTGAAGGGCAAAATTCTTACCAGAAGCACAGTGGGATGCCGTATTGGTGCTTGCGCTAATGCACAATGGTAGTTTTCAGATAAAATGCAGCGCAGCAATAGCATCGATGCATCACTGCTTTCATAAGCAGTGCGCAATGAGGATATCAAACGATTATGCAACGTATCGAGGCAAGCTTATTTGCAATTAGTCGTTAGATGTTGTTTTATTTCAACAGCATACGTGATGACAAGTTCTCGGTGAACTCTAATTTGCTTGTTTGTTTAAGAGCATCTTTGCTTGTTTACATTTCCGCTTTAGAGTAAGCGATAAGTCAATGCGTGCAAGTATTTCTTCATATGGATTCTCTTCAGGAGTGACTAGTTCGGAGTATTAAGCCAACGCAGCTATGAAAACACGATGGATTTTTACAGGGTCGACGAAATTCCTTAAAATTTTTGGTGCTTTGCCACCCTCTAATCGTGTGTGGCGTACATCAACTCCATCGAATTTTGCCCAAAAGCGTGTATAATTTTGTCTTACAGCATTTTCTTGACTGCTTCCAGCAGTATTGCTTCGAAGGAATTGTGGACTAGACGGGCATAGAGGTAAAACCTTTTTTCTTGCGAACCTGAGATAGTACTACTTTTTACTTGCAGATTTCATCTTTGATGACCTATCGAATGAAATAAAGAACGAAATCTGGATTAAAAACATTTATAATCAGGTGTTCGGACTGATTGTTATTAAATGCTGTTGAATGTTTTGTGAAAATATGCGTGGATAAATGAGGCGCTAACTGCTCGCTGTCAATCAACGTTCGCATCGCTATTGCGCAGAAAATCGCGAAAGGAGCAGAAACTTGCTTGAGGTAAACAGAGCACTTGATGTGATTATCCACGCAACATATATAAGGGCCACTTCTGGCGATCAACTTCCGCAACAAAGCCGAGAGATTTTTTGCACATCTATAACACTCGGATCGAAATTCGAAGGTGTACTCGGCACGGCATCTCAACCCCTAATACCACTTCACGGCACATTTTCACAAAACTTACGTATTTGTTAGTGAAACTCTTTCATGAGTAAAGAAAAGCCAAGAAAAATATCAAAAAAAAAATGTATCATGTATCATGTACAGGCAATTCCAATATAACATGGAAGAACTCATCTTTAATACGAGATTGAAAAAGCACCGCCCAATAAGTTTAGCATTCGTAGCTTAGTGGATATTCGAGTGACTCTTATCTAAACACGCTTTCCAATCGTGTAATCGTTACAAGGTACCGACAAATACAATCTTCCATATAAAAGAACCTCCGATTACATATATGGATCTGTGGGCGAAGGCGATAAATAACAGTAATGTAGCAAAAATTGCGAAATTGAATTTTATGAAGCCAACTGACTTCGTATCATATTCCTAACTCCTAGCTCGTTTAATAAAGAAGCCCTGGTGATTGCATTTTACAAAGGATTCTTATTCATCAGATCGCTAACAGGTAAAAACGTTCAATTGCGTATGTTCTAATAAGTGAAGAGTGATCTCTGGCATTCTCCAAGGCTAGGTGTTAGGATCGTCAATTTTTGACTCTTCTATCGATAACATCAGTTCATGTGTTCGCTCTTCTCAGTTGTATTTTATAAACTGATAACTGAAAATTTTTTTCCTGTCTCTTCTTCTCTCTCTACCCCTTCCCTCTCATAACATACCCGCCGATTGCAGACTACAGAGTAATCTGTATAATTTATCCAAAAGGAGCACTCAGATGCATATAGCTTTCTCATTACCAAATGTTCATTAAAAAAACCTGAGGTATTAGTAATATAAGGGTGAAGAATTACTGCTGGATTATAATACTGGAAATTTGTTTGCGCTAACAGAATCGAAACCAAGTTTATTTAAGTCGTTATAGCGCCTACAGTTTGCACTATTATGATTTCCATCTTTTGATCTTTCGAATAGAGAAGTAGCGAACTGAATGTTTATTGGCTAATGGTTTTTCCAATGCTGGCTTAGAGGATCTTTCCTTATGAATCCACTTCATGCTGAAACAATATCGGTCTTAGATAGAATGCAGAGGAATTTCACGAAGAGATTATTATGTGCTTGGATTAGACTTCGTGATCTTGAGAAAAACGTTTTTTGAACTCATTTTTTAGAACATTGACCATCAAAATTTGACGCTACACAATTTTATGAAATTATTTATGCAAGCCACGTTGGTAAATTCTCCGAATCTTTTGCGTTCGCCTCAAAAAGTTGCACTCAAGATAAATACGCTTAAGATAGCTGTTCCTTATTCCAGGTGTAAGCAAAAGTTTATTTATGCATGTAACACAGTTTGGAGCGAGCTGCCTACTTCAGTTATCGCGTCATGTTATATGGGGGCATTTAAGCGTTTTATGTAGATGGTGAGGAGTTAATTGCAGCAGTGAAAAAATACACCAAATATTTCAGAATGATCGACTGGAACACTTTTAATCTATGTGCTTGATATTGCAACATTATATATGTATAAATATAAATATAAATATAAATATAAATAAATAAATAAATAAATAAATAAATAAATAAATAAATAAATAAATAAATAAATACATATATATATATATTTGATGAATTATTGTAGAGAACTTTTTATCCTCTTTCACACGGTTCTTACATATGTTGCCATGCCATCAGCTGTTTAGCTGCACATGTGAATCAATAAACATGAACATATGCGCCTTCGTGCCTTTTTCACCACACCAACCAATTTCACAGTTTACCAACAAACCATAAAACACGTGAAACAACGCCTTCACATTTTAGCTGGCTGGCCGTCCGCGAAGTCTCAGAAACGAAAAGAGATCCTTTTTCTTGCTCTGACCAATGTAAAATACCTGTGCAATTGTTCCCATGCTGCAATTTCTATCACTCCTCTGTAAGCTATTTCATCGAAATTGTATGGAAGAACAGCTGGGGGAGGGGTACACTAAACTCATCATATTTGGTAAAATTACTTTCAGTGATTCTCAAATTGAAACTCCTGGACAAACCGGAAGACGTGCATATAAACTAACACGTAGGCACAGGAACAACGTTGTCATAATGAGCGTTGCAAATGCAAATTTATGAGAGCACGCAAAATTTAGAGCTATGAAATGGGAGAAGCTATGTCTGTTGTCGCTAAGCATGCGGTTAAGCAGCTCTAAAAATGGCGAGACAAGGGACCAATGACAAGTTTAGTTCTCCTCAGATGGCAACGTTTTCTTTATGTACGAGTCGAGGCGTTTGAAGACTCATCGAGACAATAGTACCTTCGAACAAGCACAACGGTTTCATATCAGAACTTCAGCGATCTCAGGCTTAAATGAGGACATGTAACACTGGTACCTATAGTAGTATCTCACAAAATTAACTGAGTAGATCTGTGTGGCCTTTCTGCAACCAAAGAAAAAATCAGCAAACTGGTAGAGGATGATATATTGAATTTGATTTTCAGATATTTTCTTTCTTTTCTCTTTTTCCATCAATTTATTCTTCAATCTATGCTATAATGCAATCCCATTTTTGCATGATGGTATTAAGTATACATTAGGATGGAAAGATTCCATTTAAAAAGTCGAACTATTTCCACTTGTATTTTTAAAAAGTTGTAAATTCAGTACTAACAATTATGCAACCTTCTCGCAAGTAAATCTCTACTTTTTCGCTTTGCTATATTCATTGGATTGATAAAGGTCACGTAACTGCTTGTCCTTTGTTAATCGTCACCGGGTCATCTTCGTTCATTGTATGAAGTAACAAATACTCGATTTTAACTAAACATTCATATTAAACGGAAGTCGGAATTTTTTCGTTCTTTCTATAGTGCATTCTAATTAAAGTAGGGTTTTACATTTAAGGAATGAAAGAATTGTTACTATGCTTAATTTATTTTTTCTATATATGAGCAGCACAGCAATAGGCGTCAGGTGCACAAACTGGTTCGAATAATGCAATCACAATGCAAATATGATCCGATTAGTGTGGATGGATAACGTTTCGAGGGCGCGTTCAAGAGGGTTCAGGCTAAGGATGTTGCTCGTTGCTCCAATCTCTAAGCTAATTAGCGTCAATATAGCCAACACAATGTCTATGTTTCTCGTTGCTTTTATATTTGTTAATGCTTGCTCGGCCACTCTACGTCTATTTCAAGAATAATTTTGATTAAATATGCACGTATATATGATCCCATCGAGGTGGAACCTCGATAGTCACTATCGCCCATATATCGTTCTATTAAAGTTTGCTCAGTGTTCAGCCCCCAGTAGCTGGTGACTACAAGCAAAATTCAGACTATATCTCCTCAACAGAAAAGCTTCGCACTTACCTCTGTAATTTGTGCATGCCGCACTTGGTTTTTTGCTCATATTTTTGGTGCATTTTTCATAAATCTTGACGATTATTAACTAAAGAAATATCGCTTTTGTCATTAACACTATAATTTGCTAAAAATTATATAAGCCAGGCGAAGGGATATCGACAGAACTTACATCAACGATTATAATAACACTTGCTAGGTTGGTTCAGTAATTTTACTTCTGACCAGTTTACTAGTTGTAAGCCCACATATAGTTGAGTATTTCTCTAGCATGTATCCAGATGGGTAGATTTTTATCTAGCAGGACTTAAATGGGAAAGTTTCCCTCATCCCAAGATCGAGAATGCAAGAAAGTTATTCAGGAAGAGCTTAAAGCTTTGCAATAAAGTATGGAAAATTGCAACGATGAAGTCGAATTTATGCATTTTTGTTTAGAAAAAATGCGAATTTCGGGAAATAACCTTGCCTCAAAACTTGCCTTTCAATCAAAAACCTTGTGGTGGTTATGATTCTTTTCTCTACTGAAAATAGCCATCAGCCTCTCGCAACTGTGATAAAGCTGATTTGACCATGCCTGAATTTCGTATTACTCATATATATACTTTGCTAGCACTGGTTCTAAGCAGTTATCGCATTTTGCTTGTAGATAAGATCGCATAACCAACATTTTAGGAAAATCTTTAACGCATCATTGTCGTTTGCAGGAAACGCTCATGTCCACTTATTTGAAATTTTTTATCATGGAATATGCTAATTACGAGTGCAAGATTTTAAAATAGCTCAATCCAGCACCGTTTATTAGTATTTTTAGTACGAAATGACATTGCATTAGTAGCCTTCTTTTTCTAAAGTTGTATAAACGTTTGACAAAAAAGCCGAACGAGATAGAAGGCAGCTGCCGCGCGACCATTCGTTTGTTTTTTCATGAACAGTGCTTTACATTCAGTGCAGTAATATATTTATTTACATGAAAAGAGAAACATCACTGCAAAGAGCGCAGAGATTCTACGCCCCATAGGGATATATGTCACCGGCGTCGGGCGATCCACGTCCATAGAGTGCGCCCTTGGTAGGCATCTGCCAGTTCGCTGTGTACACTTCGTTGTCTACCGAAAACGGGTCCCGCGACGTAATCAGCAGGTACTCCTTGAGGTACCTAACACAACAAATATTTTCAAAAAAATCATTTTTCAGCAATCTGCATTTTTTTTTACTCACAACTAACCGTCAAGTCTTAGAACTACTAACAGTCACTTGAACATCCCTTCAAATAATGAAAACACAGCACTTTTCAATTCTAAGATCAAGTGCACAAGATTATGAGGCTTAAATCCTCGAATTCGTAGTCTCATTAGGGAGATAATTTCAGAGACAGGTTCAATTTAAGAGGGAAAGGTTTGTGCGACGTAAAGTCTCCGCATAGGGAAAGAAAGACTTTATGCAGAAGACGGCTGCGTGCATTGGCTGCAACAGGATAGTAAAGCTCTTTTCATTTATGAGAGGAACCGTTCGCTGAAGTGGTGTTATATGAGGCGTAAAGAAATTTCTTTTTCTTTTAAAGCCAATAACGGAAAATTCTTTCCGGGGTGATTTTTTTTAAACTGCATATGCCGCACTACACACCAGTTGTTTGTATTCGCCTTGCGCTTTCGAAGTGAACGGATGGGGGCCTCGTTCGAACACAGACTGAATTGGAAGAAGCTTTTGTTGAGTGGCGCCTCCAGAGGGCAAGGTGGGAAGGAATTTGAAAGGCAGAATGTTAAGCGGACAGAAAACCAATTTTGATGATTTACGGTATGTTCTGTGCTTGAAATTAAAGAAATTGTTTTCGCATTTCGCGATAAGGTTTACTAAATCAAAGGTACTGCCTTGGTTTATAAACATTATGGAGCAGTGGTTTTAGCGGGGAGATTCATGAAACTTCAATTCGTAAATTTGACATGAATCTTATCGAAAATGAATCACCAAATCTAAAAAAGGAGGCGACCTCACATTACGGTTTACAAATCCGAGGAAAAATCCGTTACCTAAAGACGTTTGTTCTCCGAAAAACTTGGTTTCATGAAATTTTTTGAAAAATTCATGGTTGTTAAAAGTGGAATAAAAGACATTAATAGCCATAATTGATGCATTTTGTCGAAGCAATTCTATAAATTCGATTGCATGATCTCGATAGAGGGTAAACAAAAATGTGAAAATAGCAGTGCAAGTGCAGTGAAAACTGCGGCTCAAAATATGCATACGGGCCAATTTAGTGCATCGTTAAGCGTCAGCTGACTGAGCTCTTAGGTTAAAATAGAGACGGCGAACTTGAAAACAGCGAGTGAGGAGGGTGTAAGGCTGCTGCAAAATGCCTGCGGCAACATGTGGACGTTTATGCACCTATAGTATGGACAGTACATTCAACATAACGATTCTTTTTCTATAATATGTGTTACTATGCATGTACATGTGTCATTATGCAATTAGGTAATAATGACTAATTACCTGCTCCCATATACAAATCTTAATGAATTAAAAAGAATAGATATAAATATAAATATGAATATAAACATAAATATAAACATAAATACAAATATAAATATAGGCAATAAATATAAATATAGATATAAATATAAATATAAACATAAATATAAATATAAATATAAACATAAGTATAAATATAAATATAAATATAAATATAAATATAAATATAAATATAAATATAAATATAAATATAAATATAAATATAAATATAAATATAAATATAAATATAAAACATAAATATAAATATAAATGTAAATGCAAGTGCAAATGAGCAAATGGATGAATAAATAAATGAATGAACAAATGAATAAATAAATAAAAAAATAGATGAGCAAAAATAAATAAATAAATAAATAAATAAATAAATAAATAAATAAATAAATACATAAATACATAAATAAATAAATAAATAAATAAATACATAAATAAATAAATAAATAAATAAAAATAAAAATATAAATATAAATATAAATGTAAATATAAATATAAATATTATATATATATATATATATATATATATATATATATATATGTATATATATATATATATATATACAATGACGACGCTGGATAAGTGCAAACGGGGCATTCCATTCATTTTATTGACGGATGGAATTGCAATATAATTAAAAATCCGTTTGCTTGTGCTGTCGTTCAGAAGGTTCATAGTTTTCTCTGTGGTTCTTAAGACTCGCTTGCAGTAGATTTCATACACTTATATTTGTCTTGTAATCCCTATCAGGTGATCGGTGGCTAAAGTTCCTTTGCATCGCATAAATTAAGTGCTTTCTTTCCAAAAAATTGCAAGCAAAATGCACAATATGAAAACAAGCAGGGTTCTTCTAAGAAAAGCATTGCAATGCATGCTAATATGTCATCAGCAGTCTTACTGGAAGTTCTCCGATTTTACAAATCACTCTAGCCATTGTCGCTGGCCGAGAATATTCAGACAAGTGAAATAAAGCAATATGAAATGTCAAGGTGTCTCCGAAGTAGAGATTGATTCAGGAAATTTCGTCGATGCCATCGATGCCAACTGCTGGCACCCTGCATGAATATAGTCGATAATTCAAGTCATCTCGTAAGGATGTATTAGGCCAATATGGAGTTCCAATGCTCTCATCTGACGGCGGTTGTTGTAGAATAGATGGAATGAAAGTGCCAACAAATGGCCACCAAATCTATATGACGTAGATAAAACACCCCCCACTATTTGATAGAGAATTAAAATTCAAAAAGGATGTATTTTAGAAGGCAACTCACTGGTAGAGTCTGTAGACAATGAAAAGGAAGAACACTTCGAGTGCCGCCACCAGCAAATAAATGGCGATAATCATAAAGCCGAGTGTTTCGGTGGCTGAAAAGTAATTTATTTTGTGCATGAAAAAAGATTGTGAAAAATTGCAGTTTCCATCTACCAAATGCAGTCATATAATCGACTGGGTTCAGTTCACTCAACCGTTTAGCAGTATTCTTCTCGCACATATGCGATAATAGTAACTTGAATGTAGATGGAAATTTAATATTCGAACTCGGATTTAACCTCGTTTTCACTCACGAAACATCATAAACCTTAAATTTGCTTTAGCTATCGAATGCATACATCAAATCCTTCATTTAAGCGATTATGTTTTGCGTTTTCAATATATTTTCCAATGAAACAAACCTTCTTCGTTCATGTGGTAGGCGTCATGGCCGAGAAGACGTCGAATTCCACGATATGCGCCAAAAACCATCAGAAGAAATACCACCAGTGCAACGATAATCAAGAACAATATGATAAAGACCTGGAGCAATTGCTTCATTACTAGCTGCTGATTGGTCTGTATATCCCTTTTGCTATATCATTTTTCAATTTTTTCCTATACATGCTCACAGAAGAATAAGTTATCCACATTTTTGGATAAGTGGCCTGAAAAATTGCAGATCGCACGTAAATGTTGCGAGACCAAGTTGAAAAGGGATATGAAGATGGCTAAAGCGCGAAACCTGGAGTATACTACTCCGATCCGAGCGTTTCTATTCCGTTCTATTATCAAATGATTTTCTACTAGTCGTAATGATCATAAAACACTGCTTCGGTCGTCTGTAGTTTACTATCACCTAAGTTTAGGCATACAAATAAATGAGTTCTTTGAGACCAATTTTCAGTGCAACGATTACTGTCGTGTACGACAGTACGAAGTTATCTGGAATATGCTGGACTTCAGAATGTGAAAGCCTAGAACAATGCTACGCTGAGAATGCAACTGCAGATCATTAATGAATTAACTTTTCACGCTGGACTTGAACTGGAAAATTTTCGGGCAATATGTGGATAATAACGTTCATGCCGAGCGAGCGATCACCTCCGACAGACGGTATGAATATTCTCCATGAAAAAAGCGTCACATCCCACCCACTCAGTTCACCATTGCTCAAAGCTATTTGATATTATTACTCGCTTCCTTGCACGGCATGTTGGAATTATATATATATATATATATATATATATATATATATATATATATATATATATAAATAAATATATATATATATATATGTATATATATATTGTTGAGATTGAGCTGGAATAGGTTTTCATTAAATTGTTTCTCGAATTATTTGGCTCCCAACGGAACTCATAGCCTCGCTAACTAAGAAAGTGGTCATCCTTCACGCTCGAAATTGAACTATCGACAACTGAAGAAGAAAATTGCTGTTGTTGACTGCAGCACTTAAACAGTTTTTGAAAAGTTTTTCATAGGTCACCTGTTTAATGATCGTTTCCCACTAAAAAAAAAAAGAAAAAAATTTCAAAAAGCAACAATGCGATGAGTCGTAGTACGATTTCCGTTGCAAATTCCAAGACAAATATACCTTCTAATAAGCAGCTTCGCGGTCAGTTTGCTTTATTTCCTAAAACTCACCCCGCATTACTTTCCAAATTTTAATAGCATATTCATTAGTTCCGCTTCACGATAATCGCAACATCTTAAATCATTGAGAGGCATATGACGAAATTTACACTCACTATGCCAACGATATTTGTTCGTGAATCGTTTAGCTGACTCGTAACTAAACCATGTTTTCACCTGAAATACTAACTATGCGATATCGTTTTTCGAGTATTGATCTGGCCTCGTTTCGCTCATTCGCTTATCTTTAGGCTTAAGGCGGGAAGGGCGGAGGAGGAGGAAGAGGAGAGGAGAGGAGGGGAGGGATGGAAAACGAAGGTGACGGTCGGTGAAGCTTGTGAATCGTCACTGCATCTATTATTTATCGTCTCATTGCAACCAAAAATCGGAATATGGCGTCATTACTGTAAGACGAGCATTCCTTTAGTGGTTTCCCAGCTGAGGATTTTTTGATGCTAGGGTAGGGTGGAACCTATACATCACCTAGTGAAGTACGGCAGACAAGAACATCGTCTACGATTGCACGCCCTCTGAATTTATCGCTTTGCGTTTCGTTTTGCTACGTCGATTTTTAAAGGTATATTTTTAGGTGGATAAAACTTTCGAATTCTAGAGCATGGAGAGAGTGAGGAAAAACAGAGATGGAGGAAAGCGGCTTATGCACTGCTAGCAATCGTGGTTATGAACGACGTAAACACCAGCAGCTGCTAGCGAGCTATTGCAACCTGCCACACTTTTTCGGGATAACTCTACGCGTAATGTACGCAAAACGCGCTTTAGCCCATCAACGTTAAGCAATAGAGGAAAACATCGAATTGCATCACAAGTTACAGCTCTTAAATATAGAGCGCCATTTGATGCATTAATAATTATGCACGAGCAGCTAACGATTCAGAGTTATTTGCAATGTATTTGACTTTGTAGTTTACGCAAACACTATGACATCCCCGAATAAGGCTATCAGTGTGCTTTTCAAAAAAAAAATCGATTACAAAAAGTCTCAAAAAAGTACTATCGAAGCCATGAAATGCTTCACTGTAAAGTATGTTGGTGATTCCAGTATGTCTCTTTGATACGCACGTGGTGAAAGCTAATTGCACAATCACCTCCACTTTCTGCTTCATTTAGAGCGTTGCAATAACACCTTATTATAATTGATGGAATATCACCCTAGGCCTTATACAGGTACTTCCGGCTAGCATTACTATTGCACAATTAACAGCTGCTATGGTTGGCGGTATCGGTGGTTGTGGAGTGATAAAAATTGGAAAAAAAAAGCTTCATAATAGGCAGTTGGTTAGGTCAATAATATCTAATGACGATGCCAAAGTACAGCTACGAATATAAAACATTCAAACCAAGCTAAATTCATCACAAATCCTCATTTCTACGAGAGGAGTGTGAGCATCACTGGAAGGGAATTATGTTGTAAGAATTTAGTGTGTTTCAACAAATATTTTCACTCCAATTTGGATTTGCAAAATTACTCAAATGCGTTTTGCTATTCAATTTACCACGACAAGAGACTTAAAAAGGGCTAAGATCTGAAAGAAGAAAACAACCTGAACAAAGAGATGTGGAAGAAGCAATCGCGCATTTTCTGTTTTGATCGCCCATAACAGTAGAACAATCACTGAGAGGATGATTATCACACTAACTACACCTGAAATTTATTTCTACATGATTTAGAATACACACACAGACACACATAAATTGCGTATAGATTCCAACACTTCAACTTAAGAAATTATAGAACTTTTTTGCACTGATTGGTGAGTGAAGAAATTTCAGTCAAAGATTTCATTCAACGCAAATAAATAAGATGAATGAATCACTTCAAAGAGAGCCGAATTTTTTGCGAGCAACGCATTGAAACTCTTTATTTTTGGTGGATGAATCGATAAGGCTAAGTAAGCGAGTAAACGTACTCGAGATTATTGCTATGATATGCCCAAATATTCACAAACGAAGCAAAAGAATAAAATAAACTTTGAGCATGTTTTCTTGCAACCAAAATTATTTTCTTTTTCATATATTCTAATCTAAATCCAACATAAATCATTCCGTTATATATAATAGCTTTCGGCACATTTCCTGCATTGCATCCATGTCATTTTTCAACTCCGGTTTCAGAATAGACATACTAATAAATGAAAAGTTATTTTCTCTATTTCTTTTGCATTTGCATTATCTTTTCAGCTCAGCAAAACTATTCACTTTCTTTTTTCAACCTGTGTTATGTTGCTTAGCTTCTATAACAATACAATCATTAAGCGTTCGCTAGTTACGTGCGGTTTGGAAGGATATTCAAGTCGAAATTTGCTAATTAAATCGAGGAAATACTTTAAGTCTCTTCGAAAAAGCATTACTTCATGCTAAGGTGGTAGTCATCGTTGCGTAAGGCAGGTGTTTTTGCCATTTCTCTGAGCGAATTCGCTCGTGCCATTAATTAAAACGTCAAAATCTGTGTGCACTGCGACCGATTATTTGCCATAATTCTTCAAATATAAAAACTTTAAAAAAAAGTATACGCCTCCCACACAATCGCAAATGATCCTTTTTATCAACAGTGCGCTCGTTTGCAGGAAAAAAAGCAAAATTATAGGATGCACTTGGAGAAATTTTATCCATCTTACTAAAAATTTTACTTCTAACAAACATGACCGAATTGTAAGTGTCGAAAATATACTCTCAGAGTTCCCATCTTATTATATTTTATTTGCAATTGATGTGGGTTGCAAATAACGCTATGAAAAAGTTTCACTTTTTTCGAGAAGCAGTTCTGCCAGTCGCCCTTACTACTCGGAATATGCCCTCATGGTATAATAAAGCTGATATTATTGTATGAAATGTTTTTGTTCAACAGTTTCCTTTGATGCACTAATAAAGATTAAAGCTAACATTCTTGCTGACGCCTAATTCGAAGGTGCAATTTTTTGTTTTTATTGGTTGATGTAAAAACTCATAAACATCTGATGCTATTATGCTCTTATCATGCTGTTTATCGGAGATGACGAAGGATGATCTTCCACTGGTTAGCTAAAACCGACTCAAACTTAATCCTCAAAGCTCTGCCGATCGTACTGAAAGAAATTGTCAAAAAACTCGAAATTATATCCATAAAAATTAAGTCGGGAATGGAACACCAATATGTAGATAGATGGTTCCGTCCGGGAGAAAGAAATGAACAAGTATGTTGGTGCCAAGTCTTTCTAATTGATTAATGGTTCATGCTGAGTGCTCCCACATCCCGGCTTCTTTTAAAAGAAGAACAACAACTGTTTCGTGGCCAAGTTGTAAACGACGCCTGAGACACTAAAGACACTGAACTTATTCATACCTCACAATGCCATCGAACTGTACTAAACAACTATGCAGAAGCTAACATATATTTATTTACGCGAAAACATCTGTCGAGATGACTACGTACGACGCGCCGATTTTCTTCATTCGGTCACATCCCTATATGGCTGTCAAAGAAAAAAAAACGATGAACTTTGCTATAAAATTTCCCTGACTCATCAAGCAGAAATTCGATAAATTCACTACACCAAAAAATTTTTATGAGATTAGAAATCACTGTAACTCACCTAGGACGAACCACAAGAAATAGGATGGCCCAAAGATATGAAGATTCCTTGTGAGACCATATAACGAAAGAACGCAAAGTAGAAATTCGACAAATGCGACAATGATGCCAGCTGTCTGCAAATAAACAATCGATTAAACGTTCTCTTCCATTTCGAGGTATCTGACAACCTTGTCTTTATCGTGTTCGATACAGTCGTTTAAATAATCTCATAATATGAACCTTCGACATAGCGATTTATTGGTTTTTTGCAATTCCTTACGTTTCAAAGTTAAAAATAGAATCATTACTTAATCTCAGTAGAAATTCTAAAATATAGAATTCTTCATATATTATCGATTATTCAAGACTGAACTTTGCAAGAAATAGGTAGATTTCAACAACGGGAACGCATTGTCATACTAAATTTTGATAGGAAAGCTATTTGTAAAGCATGGAATTGTTAATAAACACTTGTGAAAGAAGAGTTATTTTGCAAAGTAACGAGACACTTTTGTTCTGTTCAAATTTTCGAAATCGCTTGTCGACAGAATTCTCATGATTTTCTTGTAATTCGACATACGATCTAAATAGAGTCGATTTTATAAGATAACTGCTTTGCAACTGCATCCAGTGGAACTACGAAAGGGAAGTGAGGGAGGATGGAGGAAGCCGTAGAGGAATTCTGCTATTATAAAATATCAGTGGAAAGCTGTTAACCTACAAAGCTTGTTTTCTCGTTTTCTTTTTTTTTTTTTCAGCACTGAGGCCCCGACGTATGATTTAGCCATGCGACCAGAACGACGTATTTCAATGAGGTCGCAAATGAATGTACACAAAAGTTTATGTTCAAAGCGAATTCGGCTGGCATAACCATAAACTGGACATAGCGAACGCTTGAACACTCATTCACCATGCAAACAGTTGGTCAGCCGGCAAACGCTTGCAGACATATACACGGACGAATGCAAGGCAGTTGTTATGCCATGCGTTTGATTGTTTGTCTGTCGAGAAGACGGGGACTGAGAGATGGAGGAAAGGACGGGAGGAGGAGTGGTGAGCTAGCAAAGATCTCGGCAAGATATTTCAATATGCAAACTCAGCTGACGTTAATGGTCTAACCACTATATAAATGATTAGCTGCTTCGATGGAGGCTTATTATATATGGAATTATGGTTGACGTTTTAATGAAGTGTGCAACTTCGCAACTTTGTGGCTAATCGCATATGCAAAAAGTTGGCGAATGGGTACGGATAGGCGACTTCAACACAATTGTTGTATAGTAGAAATCGTGCTTTTATTAATTACTACTTATGCATTTTGATTAGCATTTCTGTTTCTGACATTAAATCGCGCATGAGGAAAACAAAAAGCAGATGGGAAATTAAAAGCATCCATAAAATAATGCCTCTGAAAATTCAAAAGTGCAGTGATAACAAGAGAAGCCGCAAAGTTTTTTTTTTGAAAAAAAAGAGGAAATACCCTGATCGTGCAGCAAGCGAGTTTACTGCGTCCGTCGAGCATGCTAACGCCTGCAGCAGTGAACGCCAGAGGGCGAATACGTGGCGTACGATGAAGGCCGATCGGCTGTTCAGCCCGGCTCAGCTCCACCTACATAC